>CM031244.1:487063994-487663994 GCA_018340775.1 Taxus wallichiana var. yunnanensis | reverse complement strand
CACACCAATTGATAACCTACATCAAACACGTTAGCATTTTTTTGATCCTAACTCTTTCACAAGAAGATTTTTGTACACACAAATGATTATAAATTTTCCAAGTGGTCAATACATCATATAAAGGAGATATCACGTTGTTTCTAATTTCCAAGATCATCCTAAGACGCAAGGAAAGAGCATACGCAACACAAAACCTCACTAAACTTGTAACAATGGAAAATTCTTAATCAAATTGTAAGAAGTAAAATTATTTTTAGCCAACTTTGAAGTTATTTCCCATTTAGAAACTTAATTGAAGTGTTTGGAAAGCATAAGAAAGTAAAACAAATGCAAACACCTCAAATCAAGTTAGTATAAAATAAATAATCAACAAGAACCTACAAACCACTGTTAAAAACCTACAAGAATGTTAGAAAAACCTAGAATATCAAATCATGCAACCCGCAAAAAATCAAATTATGGCGGTGAATGCATACACACCCTTTTTGTGTGTAGGCATGGGTTTTGGTATGTGTGCACCCTTTAGGATATGTACGTGGGTATGTGGAAATGACAGAGGGTATTTATGCCTACACGTCCAGAATGATGTGTGCATAGGCTTTTTAGCGTGAACATGCCACAGATGATGTGGATGTGTCCCGAGTAAAATTGTAAATGACACAAAGAATGGATTCATGCCTTCTCATCTAGAATGATGTGTTTTTGGGATTTTGAGTATGTGCCAACAAGTTTGGACAAGTGTGTGGCTCTGGTTTAATTGACAAGGTCAAGAACACTGCTTTGTAAGTACTTGGGCAAGTGTAATGTGTACCCGCCCTTTTTTATGTGTGCACAGGAGTTCCAAGAGGTACATGACCTTTTTATGTGTGCACATCCCTCTTTAAGGCCTGCACACAAAATTGAAAAATAATTGAACAAAATGAGAACCAGAAAGCTAAAAATGTCAACAGGGCCTAATTTAGTCATTTAACTACTTTTTTAACACAAACCCATTAAATACCTATTCTAAAGGGGTATTCAACACATATAAGTCTACCAAATTATTGGACAAACTAGTTTTCCTAAAAAAAGCATGAAAATGGTTAGAAAAAACATGTAAATGAAAAAATTTAAACAACTTCTAATGGACTATGGGGTTGGTCCCACCGGGTGTGCCATATGTATTCATGTGTAAGTTGGTGTAGCTATGGGATGAAGCTTATAACACTCAAGAATGCTTCAAAGATTTCCAAAATTCAACAATGAACCATTGTATTAGAGATAAGCAAGAAATTATCTCTTTGCATGCATATCTAAAATTGAAATACACATTCAAACCCTAACATATCTAGATATCTCTCTACTCTATGAAAGATGAACCTATTAAATATCCTAGCAATCAGTTATTCTTTTTGATCCTCACAAAGCTTGAGAGTAGAGTCTCCCCATTAATGGCTACAAGGCCAATGGTTCTCTCTATTTACCCAATGCTTTTGAGTGAAAGATGCAATAGTAAAGCAAATAGCTCAAATAACAATGAAAACTACTAAAATCTAGAAATGGCATAAGCTAGTCTAAAAATGGAGGAGTGTTCTTAACAAAAAGGGGAGGGGTATGCTTGTATTTATAGGTTTATGTTTCCAAGAATGGAATGATTTGGGTGCATGTGGGACAAAAGGTAAGTCCAAAAAGCACTTTTAGCAAGTCAAAGCAATATTTGACTAGGTTTAGAGACTAATTAATCTCTTAGGATTAATTAGGGGTCCCAAATAGGCTTAGGAAGATTTCTGGGAGCATCAAGAGGGGGTTTGGATATATTTTAGGAAGTGTTGGAAGTGGGAGTTAGCTAATGAGAAGATCCATTAATCAACTGCAAGATAAGAAGGCTTAATCAATGTGTATTGATCAATTAAGAGGTTTTGAAGGAAAATAATCCTAATTGACAAAGTGTCGTCAATTTGTAGGGAACAAAATATCTAGTGTGATGTTAGGAATAATATTGCTTTAATCAAACTATAGGTGTCTACATCCTTCATACAATCAACATATCTCCATTTCAAGATAATCGAATTCTTACAAGATTTACACAAATATATTTATGCTAGAACCATGATTTACCAACACAATCATATACACATACCTTTTGATTCTTCAAATGAATAAATCGGGCCTTAAATCATCATGTCAAATTGTCTATTCATCTTCAAGGGTATAAAAAAATTGCAACATCTCCATTTGGGTTTGATATATTTACTTGGTACAAATAAAACTTTATGGCTCGAGATTATCTTCAAACCTTTTATATTTTACCAACAAACTTTATTCTTCAAGCAATTCAAGACTTGACATATTAATATCCTATCTTCAAAAACTTAAAGTAATTTTTTTCCTATCTCTTGGTTCTTTAAACTACTCATAACCCCAATGCACCTCAAAGGCACTTACTTGAGGCATATAGATCCATGACTATAAATGATATCATAGTTTACATCAACCCGCATTTAACTATATCCTATAACTCATGTCTATTGCACTCATTAAAATTTATACCTTCAATTTTACTTAGCTTATTAATGTATTGATATCTTTTCAAGCTCAAACAACCTACCATACCCTATCACCTTAACCTATATCAACTATACTTTGTATGAATGTACCGAGACCCCCAAATTCTTGATGATACATCTTTACTATTGAACCAATTATAACCGTATTGGAGAAAAAACATTATTTCTTAAACTTACTTTTTTTCCCTTTAACTGGCTAATAAGTAATTTTCTTCAACTAAGACATCCATATTTGAACTTATGTATAGATCCATGCATGATAATAGGAATACAAATCATACCTTGATCCATCAAGACTTCATAAAACCAAACATTTACTATATGAATTCATGAATGATGTCAAAACGAAACCTTATTCAAAGCTACAATCACATGCTCTTTACACAACACATATACCTTCTTGAATACTACTTTTTATGTTCTAAAAGGCTTGTCAAGAATCATACACCTTCCTATGGAGTTTTGTTCATCCCTCGACCTAATTATCATTGTTATGATAGTTGCATATAAACCATGATTATGAATAACAAAGACCATACTCTCATTTTATTTTTTGAGCTCATAATTCAAAACCATATACCTTTCTTAAACCAAAAAATCTTCATACTCTATCATGAAGTATTGTACCGACTATGACTCATTACTATGATACAACTTGATGAATGACATTGAACACAAAAAGACACAAACATACCACATGTATTTGAATTTTTAATACTCTTGATGATTCAAACTCAACAACACCATGACAAATATAGGATAAAATCAAGTAATCATATACCTTTATGACACCAAGTCACATACCTATTTTCAACCATCTTCTCAATTGGTAAATATTAATAGAGGTCTCAAGGAACCATCTTATACTTCTCAACCTACTTGATGCACAATAACATATTAGTATTTTTCTTTCAAAGCACAAACATGACTTTATGAATCAATTATTCTTACAATATGGTATAAGGCATTTGAAAAAATGGATCAAGCTAACATATCATCACAACAAACTATAACTAGGATTCAAACACATTCCTAGACTCTTACCTTGATTTTTACCCCTACAAACTTTCTTAGGCTATCCAAAACTTGATCATGGAGCTACTCTTCTCCCCCTATCTTCTTGACATCTTACTCTATAACTCTTCTTAGTGTAGGATATTACACCTTTCATATAACTCTCACTCATCTCTAAAACATGACATCATCACTTGACACCATACTCACATGTCTTGATATATGTGAGCACCAATAACCCTTCTCAATTCTTGTAAAAATCAGGTTTTCAACATGATTGCTTTGCCTCGAGCCTTGAATTGTTGAGACGCACATTTTCCACTTTGGCATGATATTTTTCCTTATTGACATCCAAATAATCTTGTAACGAAGGACTTCAAACAAAAACATACTCCTCATACTATTACATACCTAACTAAGGTCATACAACATCTCCATGTTGTATTGAAAGCTTCACACACTATCTACAAACCTTCAAACTCATCCTCATGACTCGTAACATATAATCCTGATTTCACTTTTCTATTCCTTCAACTAGTATACAAAACATGTTTAACAAAGATAGGCCCATATTTCTCATAATATTGTCAAGTTTTCTTTCCTTCAATATCTTAAGATATTGTACTCGATCTATGAGAACTTACCAGTTCTTAGAGCACCTTTCTTTGCATTATCATAAATAACTTGGGAAAGAACAACAAGTTCTATGTCTAACACTGCTCCATGGATTTCAAACTTTTTTAATGGTCTTATAAAATTATTTTTTCATTGTGCAATATTTAAACATTCATGTCTTTGCAAGCTCATTAATTGCCTTCATACAGATCAACATGTCTCCATTTCAAGATAATTAGACTTCTTACAAGATTTTCACAAATATTTTATGCTAGAACCATGATTTACCAACACAATCATATACACGTACCTTTTGATGTTTCAAATGAATGAATCGGGCCTTAAATCATTATGTCAAATTGTTTATTCATCTTAAAGGGTATACAAACTTTCAGCAACATATCCATTTGAGTATGACATATTTCCTTGGTATAAAAAAATTCATGTCTCATGAGTATCTTCAAACCTTATATATTTTACCTATAAACTTGATTCTCCAAGCAATTCAAGACTTGACATATTAATACCCTATCTTCAAAAATCAGATTACTTTGTTTTCCTATCTCCTAGGTATTTAAACTACTCATAACCTTGATGAACCTCAAAGTAACTTACTTGAGGCATATAGATCCATGATTATACATGATATCATAATGTACATTAACCTAGATTTAACTATATACTATAACTCATGCTTATTGTACTCATTAAAACCTTTACCTTCAATTTTACTTAGCTTCTTCTTACTTGATATCTTGTCAAGCTCAAACAACCTACCATACCTTGTCAAATTTAGCTATATCAACTATATAGTATGAATGTACATGGAGACCCTAAAATTCTTGACGATACATATTTACTATTATAACCAATTATAACCATATTGGAGAAAAAAATTTGATTTTTTATCATACTTTTGTTTCCTTGAACTAGCTAACACATACTTTTTTCAACTAATACATTCATCTTCTACCTTATGTATATATCAATACATGAGAATAGGAATAAAAAGCATACCTTGATCCATCAAGAATTTAGAGAAATCAAACATATACCATACAAATTCATGAATGACGTCAAAACAAAACTTTATTCAAAGCTACAATCACATGCTCTTGACACAACACATATACCTTATTGAATAACTCTTTTGATGTTCTAAAATTATTTTCAAGAATCATACACCTTCTTATGGATTTATGTTCATCCCTCAGACCTTGTTATCACTATTATGATAGGTGCATGCAAACCATGATTCGGAATAACAAATACCATACTCTAATTTTATTTCTTGAGCTCATAATTCAGAACCTTATACCTTTTTTAAACCAACAACTCTAGAACAACAAAATCTTCACAATCTATCATGAAGTATAGTATCAATTGTGACTCCATACTATGATACAACTTGATGAATGAAATTGAACACAAAAACACATAAACATACCACATGTATTTGAATTTATAATACTCTTGATGATTCAAACTTAGAAACATACTCTCGTTATTTCTTAACTACCATACAAGAGTCTCAAATCATGTTATCTCAATAGAAAAGGATATAAAAGCTCCTTTTCTTAGTCTTATTAGGCTTTATGATCACTCCATTCTCCTATACATCCTCTATAGATAGGATTTTTGTCAAACACACATTATTTTCTTGGATTACTGGGTTTGGTTCAGCCTTCTTGACCTTATTTGCATGACCAAGCTTCTTAACATCCTTGATTGAACTTGAATTATATTTTATTGTCCTTGACCTCTATAATTCCTTAAATTTGGGAATTTCAAACATCTTTACTTACCTTGATACTTCGTGTAAACAAAACCTTGTAATATTACCCTTATGGTGACAATTATTGAAAAAACATCATGCATACCTCTTACTGATGAATATTGTGATCTCTTCCATTGCTCCATGGATACACACTACTGAAAAACCTCCTACAATCTCTTTCTCTATGACCAAAACCATTACAAGCATAACAATAACCATGAAAATAACTAGCATACCTCATGGTACTAGGTTTTATTTCTGAGTTTGACTTCTTGATATTGATATTGCTTTTACATACATCTTAATTTTGATCTTCATTTGAACTAGGACCAGCTTCATGAATTAGTATATCAGTCTTCTCATTACCTTTAAGGAGTTTTTATTGTTTCTAATGAAACTAAGACTTATCATATCACCAATAGACCTCTCAATACTTAAAATATCATCTAAGACTATGGTACTCCTCTCTAAATTCTCATAATACTTCACCTTGCTTGATGTAGACTCAAAATTAAGCACTTTATAGATTATTATTCTGGTCTCATACTACTTTTCATATGATTTTTATTGAAGAAAGTACTAATCAACCCATGTTCTTTGGAAATTTTCATTTTCTTGTTCTCGTCACTTCCAACCTCTCACATGTACTTTCCTAGTTAGTTTTGCCATTTTACATCGTATTATCTCATATCAGGGGTGCCCAAAGACAAAATCGAGTGCGCGTTAGGCACCCCGGTCCCAATAAGGGCACCCCGAACCTTCTTACACTTTCCCGCCACTTATTGGGCACTTTCTAGCCATTTGGGTTTTGTATCTTTTTAGTGGTTGACCTTTTCGGGTGAATTAAAAAATTAGAACAAGAGAACCATATAAATATGAAGTTATGAGACCATAATGAGGGACCAAACACTAAGCACTACTATCATCACCTAAGGTTCTATCCATCAAAGGCTCCATTTGCCACCTAGCTCAATCACAAGGCACAAGTTTGGTTCATTTTCATCACACTTTGCATAGGAGGGAAGTTTATTATATTCCATCCACCATTTTATTAAATTTCTACACATAGTTATTGCTCATTACTTTCACAAATTTTGATTGAAACAAGGGCACCTAGGGCATGATTGCACACACAAGCACATAGAACTACATCGGGTCTAAGATGTAGTGTCACACTCAATTAGTAAGTCCAACATTTTAACCCCTAAGGGCGCCCGAACCCTTCATATGCATATTTAGTTTTTAGAAGTTTTATGATTATCTTGGAGTTTTACAGGTCTTTTCTTCATCAATTATTATCAGCGACATCCAACACAATCTAATGAATCTAGTGTGATAGGAATCGAAGACTAGAAATCATCAAGAAACACCTCGTAGAGGAAGGTTACATAGCTTTTTCAAAGACAAGGGCATCCATATTTCATACCAAGGCGTCCAAAGGCACCTCATTCCTTCTCCAGTGCCCCAATTTAGCCTATTTCTCTAGATCTGCATTTTCTAGAGCTTCGTGTGGTTCCATCTATATTCTGTTCACCCATTTTATTCAGCGGTATAGTTTTGAATAATCATTGAATCGATAATATCTTTCCAACTCTCTTTACTCGGAGGGTTTCATGTTCCTACTTAATGTCTTGGGTTACTTTTCTTACATATTTAGCTATCATTTACTATTTTGATTAATATTAGATTAACTATCGATTAGAATAAAATTCCACATTTTATTTAATCATTCTCGTAAACTAGACCTTCGAATACACTCTCCTTTGGCATTTTATTCTTATGCTCGTTATTCCTAGTAGTTATTTTGCGTCTTTTCAATATTTTGATCTTCCTTTATTCACTCGTAAGGTTACTAAACTAATGGTTGATATCCATACTTCTCAGTAGCTACCACCGAAAATCCTTTCAATAATTCACACAATGTTCCTCTCCCTAAAATAGAAGCTTATGATAGTGAGATGTCCTATGATGAAGACAATAATCTCAAGTAAGATCAACTTAACACTATTACTTATCTTCAAAAATATTTATGTGATCATCCCACTCATCTTCTACATGTCCTACATGCTTTGATTTCTGTAAGAATTCTCATGATGGTTCCATCCCTCTAGTTTCTCCTTTAGATCCCATGGTCTCTACCCCACCCATTTATGTCTCATCTTCCATTCGTACTATTATCACTCTCATCATTCACCCTACCACACCTAACATACAATTTAGATATTCTTTTAATAATCATGATCTAACTTCTTTGTATCACAATTTCCAAACCCAAATTAATCAACTCCAAATTGTTACTTTTTGTGCATCACCGTCTTTAGAATTTACATCATTACTGCATACTCCTTTCGCACATGTTATATCTACATATCCCTTACAACCTAATTTAATTTATCTAAAATTTCCCATCTTTAAAGGCCATGGCGATCCACAAGAACATCTCCATGTTTTTCATGTAGCATGCCTAGACTATGTGGATGACTCTAAAGTATTATCAAAGTACTATCTAATCTCTTTCCTAGTCACTTTTAAGATTATGTGATGCGTTGGTTTTATGACCTACCCGTCCATTCAAGAGACTCTTTCATGCATCTTGCTGATACTTTTATCACTCACTTCTCCATTAACATTGGCTCTAAGCTCTCTTATGCTCAACTTTCACAACTCAAACAAGGATCTAATGAACACTTAGTGGATTATGTCTTGCGGTATAAAAATAATTATAAATAATTTAGCCAAGGTGTCCAATATGCTTGGATGTTGAGATTAAGGATTTTTTCATTCAGGATCTTTTACCACCACTCATGGATTTTTCTCTTTAAGACTTTTTTTTTTATCACCTCTTGTCATACACTTAAGCTACATGAAATCAAGCTCTTATCCATAGGAAATATTAAGTATCGTGAATAAGCATCATCCTCCACACATTTTCAAGGTAAGTAAACATTCAAGCCATCTATGACTAAACCATCAGATACAAAAGTCATTGTCAACGTAGTCACTACTACTAAGGAGATTCAACAGTAACCACATCAATGTACATAATGTATTCCCCCATGTATTTTTTCTACCATAACTTGTTGAAAGTAAGCTTATCACACTTCCCTATCAACTATAAATCGATCCATCTCAACTAACAAGGCGTAAATTTGAAGAACACTCCCAATGTGACTATAATTAGTGTGTAGGACACTCTACCGATCATTGTTACCGACTACGATATCTCATTCAGGATTTGATTGATAATGGTCAAATTGAGCTTCCAGAATATGTAACTTCTCGACTTGTCAATGAAAATCATAAGCTCAATATTTTTAGAACCCTCTACCCAAACATGTTACAAAAAAACTAAATAATTGGCTGATTATGTCTACCACGAGTGTATCCTCCTGCTTTTGGGGCCCTTGAATATTTAGTTATGCATATTGATGCTTCACCACCAATCATCTATTTTTCTAACCATAACTATCATTCACATTTTACATCTTATCACCTAGATATCAACACATATTTTGGCTCGATCCCCATCAATAACACTATGGTGTACCCATCTTGGCCTATTAGAGCATGTTTTATTCCGTTTTTTCATACCATCGGTTACCCTTTATCCCAAATTGAATACCCTCTAAACAAACCATATTGTATTGTCAAAATACATGTTACATTTGGTCCCCTCACTTTGTTTGTCCCTTTCCTTGTTGGGAAAATATTCAATGGTCACAACATGATACTCGGACTCAATTGGATTCATAGGTATCAATACATTATCTCTATAAATCATTTATAACTCAAATTAATTTATAGCAATCCAGTTATTTCTATTGATGGTGTACCCCCATATATTCCATTGTCATCATCTTCTCAGAATCGGTTCACACATCTTTCACTTTGTCTCCCACATCGCAATCTACATTACTAAAAGCACAATCTACTCCTAGTTCACCTAATCGTAAACTTTCTATGTGACCTCACTACTATGTTATTCCTACACATCGTTATAGGCCCATTCCTAGGAAAATTACAACATCTTGACATAAGTCACCACCTCATTTCATTCCATGAATATTTGCATCACCTCCGATTCAAATTTACGTATATTTCCATCACCTATGCATTTTATTATGCCTAGGAAGTCATCATATACCCATTCATTACATGCATATAGGATTCACTCATGTGCTCATCATTTATCTACCATACCACCAATCCTATAGCATGGTCATACTCTTTCATCACCACATTCCTTGGATGGAGGACCTTTGTACTTCACCGTTATTAAATAATTCACTCTCTCATGCATAGTTGGGGGAATAACATTCAAACACCCATCCCTCTCATGTTAACATTATCACATCTCTCTTCTTTTAATTATCATCCATAAATCTCCTCACATAGGAACATTCATCTACACACTTTTCGATTATTATCCAATGACACACTCTTTTTCTTCGATTCACACTTAACTCGAACATTGAGTGCTACATATTACACATGAACCCCACACACTATACACTAGGCATTACACATTGCATTGCTTCACACATTTCGCATCCTATCACATGTTTCTTCATATTGTAGGGGACACACTTTAGGTTACATTACTACTTCTCTATATTAATGATGCCACATCATCATGTGTTCATCTCTAGGTTCCATATCATCAACACATGTAAACATTAGTTATAATGCATTAGCCATAACGTATGATTCCATTGTTTCCTGATGACACACTATCATTTTTTGTTCATTCTTGATTGTTGAGGGGGCATACTAAATGAACCTCACTACATATACTTCCATACACTCAGGGGGGACGTAGCTCCTATCATCCATCTTGCATTCCATTCCATTCATCCACAACATGTTGCATTTCATGGTTGGTTTTATTATTGATTACATTTACTTTTATATTTTCACTTTACTAAGCATGCTAGCTATATCTCTTATACATCACTATCTTTACCATACACACATGCGCATTCATGTGCTTTTCTAGTTGTGATTGCAGATACATGTGTCTCACATGAAAAATGGATGCTCACCTCCTACCACTCCTATAAAGGTCATTAGGGAATTCAATTTCATCTCTTACAAGTGATATTATTTGATTTTGTACTTAGAAATTTAGATCACTTTATTATACACACTTTTGATATATGGGTTATCTTTCTCACATGCTAAGAGGTGCTTTATGTGAAACATTTTTTAGATTATTATTTTCTTCCATGGTATTTATTTCTTTGTTTTCTATTCTTTATCTCTTACTTTTTATTGTATGTGGGCAATGCCCTATGTTTGGTGTGTACACTTGTTTTTTGTATGCGTCCATTATGGCCTTGAGTGTCTTGCAACAATGTGAGGGATGTCCCATGTTTGCAATCCACTTTTCACAGATCTATATTGTATTCTTGGGTGTTATCATTGTTTGCATAGTTTACACTTGTCTTTTACATGTATGTTTTTTCGTACTAGCACTTGTTTCTAACCAATTATTTTCATGGGCCTTAGTTTATACCAATAACATTCCTTCCCCTACAATACACATTTTATGTAGTTGGTCCTTTTTGGGAGCCACATTCTCTTATTGGCAACGTCACATGCACCACCAAAGAGGGGGTGTATCATTTGGGATTTACACATTATTCAATGCTTTCTACCAAGATATTTCAATTCAGTTTCCACCCTTAACATTGTGGGTTATACAATGAGTGGGTTTAGGCCAGTCTATGAACCCCATACACATAGGATTTTTATAGGAAAGATTGTCCTTATTATTATTGGGAGCAGTTATAGGTTGAAGGATAAAATGGATTTCCTCCCTAAACTACTTCGACCAACAACATCGATCGCCAAAAATATCGGCATTATAGAGATCTCTTCATACATCTTCACGGAAGCAATTAAAGGTTGGAGAATAATGCAGCTTTCTTCCTACACTTCTTTGGCTAGGATGGCGAGAGATCACCCAAAGAACTCACAAGACATGATATGCTTTCTACACCCTTACTCTCATCATTGATCAGTGTGCACATGTCCCTTTTACTTTTTCATACTTCCATTTTCAATATTTTACTATATACATGAATTTTTACATGCATTTTTACATAAATACATACGTATTTGACTACTTGATCATATTATCCTTGTAGGTCTGTCCATATGAGAAGCAAGCAAGAAACAAAAACAAGAAAAAAAAATAAAGGCATCAACAAAAACAAACAAAACATTTTTGGAAGAACACACCTCATACTAATGTGCATGTATATTACACACATTGGCAAGCTACACACACATTTCTCGTCATAGGTTCACTCTCACCACTTATTACACTTTTGCATCTTTAGTTTCCATGTTCCACTATTTTCTCATTCGACACTTTGTCCAGTCCATTGGCATGCTTTATACATCACTCTACATGGAAATTAGGTACACATTTCTATCTACTTTATGTTACCAAGTGTTTATCTCACCAACATAAAGTGACAGAAAAATGTAAAAAAAAATCATACACTTTAGAGATTATTTAGTCGTGGTCTCATACTATTATTCATATGGTTTTGAGTGAAGAAAATACTAACTAACCTATGTTATTTAGCCATTTGCATTTGCTTGATGTCATCATGCCAACCTCCCACATGTATCTTGTCTCCAAATCACTGCACCCCCAAATGGCCTGAAAATGGATCATGACATTCGGTGTGATTGGGACACATGGGATCACCTCTCAAGCTGTGGGACTTGGGCTCGAGGTGAACCTCCGAGAGAAGGTGGCTTCCTCTTCCTAAACTAAACACAACACTACTTCTAATGCAAGAAAAAAGGCTAACTAGTCCTATGCTAACATTTCATGGGATTAGGGAAAGAGATCTGTAAGGAAATGAAACCTAAACTAGAAGTGGTGATGCACCGAATTAAGGGATGTTTAACATCTGGAAGGGTTAATGTGGGAGGGATGCTTGCATCACTAATCACCTTCACCTATCGCAACTAGAAAGGGTATAAAACACCATAAACCAGGGCGTACATTCCTCTATTACACTCGATCAGACAACATACTACCAAATATACCAAAGGTGAAAAAGATGAACTTGAGAAGGGTGAAAAAACACCACAACTCAAATGTCTAGAATATTTCACCACTTGATAAGCACAAAACTCCACAAACCTGCAATTGAAACCAGAACTTGCACTATGCACCTAAAAACATGAGAGAGGAAAATAGAAGTAACGGAATCATGAAAGGACATATATTTGATCACAAAACACAATTCTCATTACTTCAAGCACTTGCACAGTGCAACATTACATCAGGTGAAAAGGGCATAAGTTATCATTACATTTCGAGAAGAAAGGCTTGAGAGCCTACAGATTCACCAATTGTGAAGAGAAGGGGAAGCTTGGAAGTGTTTAATCCACCAACTAGTGTGACCCTATTGGAATCCACTTGTTGGAACCCCTTGGAATGAATTTCCAATTTACATTTATAGAAGAAAAATGAGAGAGAGGAGAGAAGGATCAAATTAATTCGCCTCCCTAAATGGAAGGCACATGATGTATCATTTATCACATTCGGTTGAACCATCTGAAAAGGCTCCATCATGTGCAATTAATTCCTATTGACATAGTCCTCATAATTAATTAAAATAATATTTAAATAAAATATTTAAATAATAATAATAAATATTATTATTTAAAATATTTAAATAAAAATATTAATTTAATTAAAAATTAATTAAAACTTCCCATTGACTAGTCCGCTTTGGGAAAAGATGAAAATTTCCCAAAAATGCCGAGTTAGGCCCAAGCTCTTCCATCGTTGTAAGCTCCAAATTGAGCTCCTAACATTAAGCCCCCAAATAATCTCTTTACCGCAAATGTCGAGCTCCTTCGCACGTTCAACGCAACTCAACTCCACTTCAAAACATCGATTCACTCCTTCCCCGAGTTTGCTTTACATCACGCCTGAATGCCTTTTCCGAGAGCCCAATACCCGAGTTGTCTTAGCTCGAACTAGCCACTCCAAGCCCATGTAATCCAGCCAACTCTTTAAACACACAAGCCGATGCAAGAATCGCTAAGCTCTTCCCTATGAGCATAACCCTTTGACCTATGGGCTCCTCCCATTGAACGTCAAAGAGAGATCTCCATCTTACTCCTTTCACTCCAACTGAGCTACAAAATCTACCTAATGAGCTTTGCTGATTTGAACTCTTCATCCCTGTGACCATAACCAAGCTCTAAGCCCTTTAATCTTTTTCGATCTATTCTCCACCATTGCGCCGAACCACTATTCAAACGAGCTCCGCACCACCTGGTCTACCTCGTTCACGGCTCATTACAATCCAAGTTCTCTTCCAACCTCTAAATCAACGAGCTCCATCTCAGCATCGAACTTCCCACCATTCACATCAAAAGCTGAGTTAAATTGAGACCATTTCACCACATCGTCACAAACATCCATTGCTTCCACTCCACCGGGCACTTAACCCACACGACTCACCCGATTGAACAACTCGACCATAACTCGGCATGGAGCTCTCAACACCCAAAAATATCTGAACTCCAATTCCAATTTCTTCAAATTTTGAAAACCTAAAACTTCAAATTTCGAGTTTCGGAGTTTCGGCTTTGGAGAAATTTAGCTCCTCGACATTTCTAACCCAAAACTCCAAAATTCGACACATTAACTCTAAAAAGAACTTCAAATGCCATGATTACCTTCGCACTCCAAATCCATTCACATTTCCGTTCCTCTCTGTCATGATTAATTCCACTCAACTTTGTACTAAGCTCAATTCATTTCCTAACAAGCTACATTTCACATCTCGGTTGGCTTGGTTTCCTTGCGATTTCCATCTTGGCTATCTTCCACTTTCACGTTGAGCTATGAACTCCGCACTATTATTTTGAGTTGTGAAAAGCTTTCCTCACACTCGACTCAACCCTAAATATGAATTCTCTTTCTCCTATATGCCCGACCTGCATACCAAGCTTTACTCCCTCTAGAGTATTCATGCATGGCCCAAACTCTTCAACATTTTAGGCAGGCCACCAATTCATTTACCAAGGGTTAGGCTATTCCACTACAAACTCGGTTCATAACTCTAATTACCGAGCTTGATTTCTCCTATCAAGTGGCTTAGGCTCCCTTGAATTCTTTCCAACTCACTCACCTATGCTCTTTCAAGCTATATTATCTCAACCTACAAATTCTGAATTCAATGAGACTCTACCCATTTCGACTGCTCGACAATGTTTTTCCTAAATTCTAATTTGACAAGCTTCAAACTTCTTCTAGTTTTACAATGAATTTCACCCATTAAACTTATCGTTAAAAGGCTCATCAAACTTCTCAAGCTCAAACCCTCGCATTGAAATGCGCACCAAGCCGATTTGTATTCATGTCTTCATAATCGAGCTTACTCTCCACGAGTTCCATCCATTTTGTGACTTCGACTCCTGAAAACCTGAAAATTTTAAATTTGAAGTTTCAGGGTTTCATGCTTCGGAAGTATCCAGATCGTTTGACATTTTTGACCCCAAAAAATCTGAAGTACTGAAACAAATTTTTTCGAAACAAAAGTCTGAAATCATGACCCCAAAAGATAGACTCAAAAGGAAATGCAACTCTTCCTTCCTTTTCTCTCTGCAACATCCCATTACCGAGCTCTCAAAATGAACTTTCCACCTAGCTCTAAATTGAGCTCCATTCCTTGGTCTCGATCGAATCGAGCTCCCCAACTTTGTAAATGTGGCCTAAAAATTGTCAAACTCGGCAATGAGTTGATTTTCACTTTATGCAACTCCTCATCGGCTTATTTTGCCTCTCTTGTGAGCTCAAGCCCCTTTCATGGAGTATTAGGGCTGAGCTCCCCGGGTGCATCTTTTTAACATCGTGGCATATGGTTTGGAACCTCTCCAAGCTTGTCTCTTGAAACTGAAACCGATGGTTCATTGTACTTGTTCTTCTTTGCATTCAAAACCTCCAACTCAAGCTTAAAACCCCTGTCAAGTATCTCGGCCCTTTCTTTTCCCGAGTCAAGTTGTACACTTTGAGCTTGATGATGCTCGCTACCTTCCATGAGTCAGCTCCTTCATGGATCCACCAAGCCACTCCATAGAACATGAAATTATCCTCGAGCTCTTAAACACCGCTGAGCTCCTAGAGCTCGAGAACCATCCTTCCTCACCTAGAATAGGCTCCCCTGGTCATCCTCGAGTCATTTACACTCTCACCACCAGTTGTGAGCTCCCACCTTCAACCACTTGAGTTGTTCTTGCAACTAGACCCTACGAGCCCAAGATGCTTCCACCACCGAGCTCTAAAAATGAGTTTTCCACCGAGCTTATTGAACTGAGCCAACCTCTACACCCGTCATTTCGAGTTTGAAATTAGCTCGATGTAGCTTGGCCTCTCACGAAATGACCTTGTCCTCATTTTTGACCTTCTAGGGCTCCTTTAGCTAACCGGAAGGTAGCAAAAACCCAATATGACCCCTTAAGTCATGATTTATTAGTTTGATCATTTTTATGCCCGCAATGACTAAAAAATGGCTTGTAGAGGGCTTGTCAATTTTTTTCCGAAGGGTAAAAATTGACAACATTTTTGGCAACCTCTTGGGGATGCTTGCCTACTAAGCATTAGGCTAGTAGCCTTGTCTATCCGTTGGGCATGGAGTCACTATTTGTCAATCTAAAACCAATTTGATCCTGAAATCCCCTTGAGCATTGTTGATCTTGGACCTCCCTCGAATGCGAAGCATGAGGTATACCAAAACTGATGAACACCTGGGAACTATGGAACACTGCATAATTTTGACTGAAGCAGATCATGAATCTCTAATGGAAACTTTTGAACTTTCCTTCTCCTTGACACCTTCCAATGATGCAACAATGTGCAGAACAACACAAGAGTGACAAATGGAAAATGAAAACACACAACTAGAAAACCATACATACCCCAAGTGGAACATGCAGGGTGTGCATTGCACTTATTCTACTAAAAGAAAACCTATACTACCCTACACTAACCAGAAGAACAGGTGAGCTAAACAAAACCCAAAACTAGTTGTGCAAAATAGATTCCTTTCCTCACAATGGATTGCCATGCAAATGATGTGAAAATGGACATTTCTAAGAATGAGAGTGAAAAAATGAAATAGGCCCAATCCTCCACTTGGTTCACTAAGAAATCAACCAGAAAGAGAAAGAATTCCTCTTTTAGTTTCTCTACATTTGTCCTGTAGAGCTTATGCAACTTATCCTCATAATTTGGAAACTCATCCTCACACTCTGAAGTGAATGTGACTAGTTTTGGCTTCTCTTTTGTCTTCAATGAAGCTAGGTACCTGATAGGACATGGTCTAAACCATTGGATATTCCTACTTGTCTGTACTTCAATTTTAACAAGAAAGTCTTGCTGAAGACATTCTTGAATATTCATTACCTGATTTCCCTCTTGTTTCCCATTTACAAAAAACTGACCTTCTACCTGGATGGATGGTATTGCAATGACATCTCATTCTTTCCTTTTTCCTTCTTCAACAACAAGGAGTTCCTCCATGACATGCAACTGATTTGGACCACCTACAATCTCAAATGAAGCTACTGGAAAGCTACTGCAAGTGTTTGAAGCATACTGATCATATAGGAGTTCCACTTTCACCTGAAGGCAAATTTTTCAGCATCTCTAACCTCTTCATCCCACATGAAACCTACAAGATCACATCCTTTCACCTGTTGTTTTTTGGGACAATTAAGGGAAGCACAACTTCCTTGGTTTTCTTCCACCATCACTTGTTCATCAAACAAATATGGCTTCACAATTGAAAGTAAGAAACTCTCAATAATATCATTTTCACCCAAAACCTTTAAAGTTGACTTATTTCCTCCCACATGCCCCTCTCTTTCTTCATTCAATGAATATTACAGATGATCCAAGTCTTCCCATTCAAGGAGATAACTTGAAACTACAGGTGTTCCAGAGGTGGGTATTTCTATAGGTTCTCCTGCATCCAAATACTCCTCCGAATATGATGATAAATCTACTTCTTTGTCATCTGAATGTGCAAAGTGTTCAACCTTCCTTGTGATGTTTCTCGAATCAACAATTGATTCTTTATGACCTTCCTCAACTTCAAACATAAAATTTTCAAGATTAAATTCATCTAAGAAAATGGAGTTTTGAAAAGACGAAGAAGGTAAAGAATCTGAAACTTCCTATATGGTACAATCTACACTTGAAACCTCTGAATGTTGTATACTTGAATTTCTTTCTTCTTTAGCTTGCACATCCTTTTCTCCAACAGAATCTGCCACCTTTGGTGATTCAAACTCCTCTGATGGAATTGAGCCAACATGAATACTACATT
Organism: Taxus wallichiana var. yunnanensis; assembly: GCA_018340775.1. Taxonomy (NCBI): domain Eukaryota; kingdom Viridiplantae; phylum Streptophyta; class Pinopsida; order Cupressales; family Taxaceae; genus Taxus; species Taxus wallichiana. The sequence continues at coordinate 487,645,671 of CM031244.1, read as the reverse complement.
CTAAACAAATAGACTGTTAGTCCTCCTCATTCCATTCTAGATTAATTTCTGGCATGAAACTAGTTTGCTCCACTTGTTCTTGAGCCTCAACTTCTATAGGAGCTTGCTTGATGTTAAGTTTTTCAGCCCATTTCTTCATATTATCTACATGCTCTCTTTTTCTATCCTCTTCAACCATATACTCCTCTCTTTTCCTCATTTCTTGACAATTCTCCTCCCAAAATGGATTTGGGAATACAAGAGGAGGGGTAGGTTGGGATTTAATTGATTCCCTCACTGTTTGAGAAAGAGATTCATTCTCTTGTCTTGATGGTTCTTGTAGAAAAGAGGGAACTTTAGAAGAAGGAGGCATGGAAGATTCATGATGGAATGGAGGAATAGGAGGTGAAGGAAAAGACTTCTCAGCATGTGCTAATGGTGAAAAACTTGGAATTTGAAGTTTGGACTGAAATGACATTGAGTGAGAAATAGAAAGAGAACCCTGAGGTGGTGGTAGTGCAGAATCAACCCATTGACAGGATTGCATTACATCAAACTCATAGGCCTCTATTTCTTTGATCCAACCCTCAAGCTGAGGCAACATTTTAGTCATAAAATCAATCTTTTCCTACAAGTTGTAAAAACTTGGCATAGGGCCAACCCATGGACAAGCTGTCTTGAAACCATTCTTGAATGCTCTCATTTGAGTGTGGCTCTGGATTGTACCATACCTGCCTCCATGTTTCTGTATTTTAAGATGCAACCTTACATCTTCATTTGTAGGATAGCCTCCATCATATGCATGTTCCTGCCCTTGAAAATCTGCATAGTTAGGTGAAAAACCAAAATGATCATGACTTTGCTCAGAGGGATATGCATACTTGTTGATTCTCATTATAGAATGAAGCTAGAGGTGGATTAAAATAGCTTGAAGATGGAAAGTATTGCTGCTAGAAGTGGGAATCCCATTGTGGAAATGAAGCCATGATTACATAGCTTCATGGATGGGACAAAATGGAAAGATATGGAAGAAAACTAGATGGAAAATGGGTAAAAATGAAGGTCTGCAACACAGAGAGTAGGGTACTTAGACCAATGGAGTCGGGTAAGTGCACCAAGTTGGGGGACAATTAAGTGGACATCAAATCCTGAATTTTACATTAAAAACAACAAAACATCAAATTTAGTCTTCCGCGGACTTGAACCATGCCGAAAAGTAAAAACTATGTCATAAAAATGGTACCATTGCATAGGGGAGACTATTAGCTTTGTATAAATACTGATTTTAAAGTGAATAGAAGAAGATAAATATCATTTTATAATTTTTTACTAATAGTAGGTCTTTAAGAAACTTTTTCCAGTGAATGTTTATGTCTACTTTTAAGACTGCAAAATTTGTTTCACTTATCAGAATGTGATAAAACTTATACCATCCCAACCGTGGTGAAATTATATACATGTTCAAAAAAAAAAATTATTTGATTTCAATATTTTTTGATAAAGTTATGGCGGGCAAACGGAAAGTGCTCTGTTTTCTTTATGTTTTCATACCACTTTCACGGAAAAAATCATAAAAAATAAAATATTACTCAAAAAAATACAAAATAAAATCCATCCCAAGATAGATAGTGGTATATAACTTCTCACCAAAGGAAAAAAATATATATCAATTTTTGGTCATCCAAATTGAGGGCAAACGGACTATAATCTTATCGGCGTTTTTTAAAAAAAAAAAACCAAGTCATTGAATTTTGAGTGTTTAATATAGCTAATCTTGTCCATTTTTTACAAAAATTAGTATTTTAGAAACTAGATTCCGGATGCTATGATTCATATTAATATAATTTTGTCTAATTTTGAGTGTATGTATTGCTAATAATCCCTACAAGTTGATATTATGTTGTTATTTGCAATATGATGTCCACGGATGACCCTATATTTGTCCATCAACTTCCTGCACTTACCCAGTCACCAATTGTACTTGTGTATACCTCCTAAGGTTGAAATTTCACTAAGAGCACAACAAATTAATGAAATGAAGTGAAAAAAATATGCACACCTATTAAAGATGTGCCTCTTGTCCCACTAGGCGTGCCAAAAAAATCGTCATGTCACCAAATCACTACACCCCCAAATTGCCTAAAAATGGATCACAACATTTGGTGTGATTGGGACACATGGGATCACCTCTGAAGCTATGGGACTTGCGCTCGAGGTGAACCTCCAAAGAAGGTCGGCTTCCTTCTCATCCTAAACTAACCACAACACTACTTCTAATGCAAGATATAAGGCTAACTAGTCCTATGCTAACATTTCATGGGATTAGGGAAAGAGATCTGTAAGGAAATGAAACCTAAACTAGAAGTGGTGATGCACTGAATTAAGGGATGTTTAACATCTAGAAGGGTTAATGTGGGAGGGATGCTTACATCACTGATCACCTTCACCTATCACAACTAGAAAGGGTACAAAATACCACAAACCAGGGTAGACGTTCCTCTAGTTAAACTCGATCAGACAACAAACTACCAATCTCCCAATGAAAAAGGATGAACTTGAGAAGGGTGAACAAGCACCACAACTCAAATGCATGCAATATTTCACCACTTGATAAGCACAGAACTCCATGAACCTGTAATGGAAACCAGAACTTGCACTATGCACCTGAAAACATGAGAGAGGAAAATAGAAGCAACATAATCATGAAAGGACATATATTTGATCACAAAACACAATTCTCATTACTTCAAGAACTTGCACAGTGCAACATTACATCAGGTTAAAAGGGCATAAGTTGTCATTACATTTCAAGAAGAAAGGCTTGAGAGCCTACAAATTCACAAATTGTGAAGAGAAGGGGAAGCTTGGAAAGTGTCTAATCCACCAACTTGTGTGACCTGTTGGAATCCACTTGTTGGAACCCTTGGAATGAATTTCCAATTTACATTTATAGAAGAAAAATGAGAGAGAGAGAGAAGGATCATAAATTCCCCTTCCTAAATGGAAGGTACATGATGTATCATTTATCACATTTGGTTGAACCATCTAAAAAGGCTCCATCATGTGTAATTAATGCCTGTTGACATAGTCCTCATAATTAATTAAAATAATATTTAAATAATAATAATAAATATTATTATTTAAAATATTTAAATAAAAATATTAATTTAATTAAAAAATTAATTAAAACTTCCTGTTGACTAGTCTGCTTCCGATGGGAAAAGCCGAGAAATTGGCCCAAAGACGTCGAGTTAGGCCCGATCTCTCCGCTCATCAGCAAGATCCAAATTGAGCTCTTTACTCGCAAATGCCGAGCTCCTTCGCACATTCAATCTAACTAAACTCCACTTCAAAACACTTTGAGTCACTCCTTTACCGAATTTTCTTTGCATCACACTCGAACGGTTTTTCCGTGAGCCCACTAGTGTCTCACTCAAACTAGCCCATGTAATCGACCGACTCTTTGAAGACACAAGCTCTACACACTGTCAAAAGCTCTTCCCCGTGAGCGAACCCTTTGATCTATGGGCTCCTCCGTCGAACGTACAAAGAGAGATCTCCACCTTACTCCTTCACTCCAACTAAGCTATGCAATCTACCTAACAAGGTTCACCAATTTCAACTCCTCATTCCTATAACCATCGCCAAGCTCTAATCCCTTTAATCTTCTTCGATCCATTCTCCACCATTGCACCAAACCACTATTCAAATGAGCTCCTGCGCGATCTACCTTGTTCACGGGCTCATTATAATCTGAGTTCTCTTCCAAGCTCCAAACCGACAAGCTCCATCTCGCATTGAACTTCCCACCATTCACATCAAAATCTGAGTTAAACCGAGACCATTTCACCACATCGCCACTAACATCCACTTTGCTTTCGTGCGGCTCGGCACCTGACTTATACAACTCGCCAGATTGACCGGCTCGACCACAACTCAACATGGAGCTCTCAACACCCAAAAATATCTGAACTCCAATTCCAATTTCTTGAATTCAGAAAACCTAAAACTCTAAATTTCACAGTTTTCGAGTTTTAGGCTTCAGAGAAATTTAGCTCCCTCAACATTTCTAACCCAAAAACTCCAAAATTCTGACACAGTTAACTCCAAAAAGAACTTCAAAATTCCATGATCACCTCCACACCATAAATACATTCACATTTTCCATTCCCCTCTTTTCATGATGCATTCCACTCAACTCGTACTAAGCTCCATTCATTTCCCGACAAGCTACATTTCACATCTTGGCTGACTTGGTTTCCCTTCCAATTTCCATCTTGGATATTTTACACCTACACGTCAAGCTATGAACCTACACTATGATTTTGAGCAGTGAAAATATTTCCTCACACTTACTCACCCTAAATCTGAATTCTCTTTCTCTTATATTCCTAGCTGCGTACTCAAGATTTCATCCCTCTCTACAATATTCATGCATGGCCCAAACTCTTCAAAATTTTAGACAGAGCCACCGAGTCATTTACTAGGGGTTAGGCTGTTCCACTACAAACTTGGTTCATAACTCTAAACACCGAGCTTGATTTCTCGTATTGACCGCTCAAGTATCCCTTGAATCCTTTCCAACCCACTCACCCGTGCTCTGCCGAGCTATATTATCTCAACCTACAAATTATATATTTGGTAAGACTCTACCCATTCCAACTTGGCTCAACATTTTTTTCTAAATTCCAATTTGACGAGCTTAGAAATTCTTCTAGTTTTACTATGAATTTCACCCATTAAGCTTATCGTTAAAAGGCTCATCAAACTTGTGGGCTCAAACCCTCACACCGAGCACACTTGAGCCGAGTTGTATTCATCTTTCATAATTAAGCTTACTCTCCATGAGTTCTAGCCATTTCGTGACTTCCAACTCCCAAAACCTGAAACTCTAAAGTTCAAAGTTTTGGGGTTTCGAGCTTTGGAAGTATCCACTCGCTTGACATTTCTGACCCTAAAAACTCGGAATACTTGAAATGAATTTTCCAAAACAAAAGTCCAAAATCATGACCCCAAAAGATAGTTCCAAAAGGAAATGCAACTTAGCCTTCCTTGTCCTCTACAACATCCCACTACTGAGATCTCAAAATGAACTTTCCACCTAGCTCTAAATTGAGCTCCATTCCTTGGTCTGATCGAATTGAGCTCCCCAACTTTGCAAATGAGTCAGCCTAAAACTTGATGACTCGGAAGTTGATTTGCACTTTATGTAACTCCTCACCAACTTATTTTCCCTCTGCTCGAGCCCCTTTCATGGAGTATTAGGCTTGAGCTCCTTGGGTACATCTTTTAACACCTTGGCATATGGTTTGGAACCTCTCTGAGCTTGTCTCCTGAAACTTAAATCGATGGTTCCTTTGTACTTGTTTCACATTCAAAACCTCCAACTCAAGCCTAAACCCCCTATCGAGTATCTCGGCCCTTTCTTTTCCCGATTCAAGTTGTACACTTCGAGCTTGATGATGCTCACTGCTTTCCACGAGTCATCTCCTGCACAGATCATCCGAGCCACTCCATAGAATGTGAAATCATCCTCAAGCTCTTAAACACCTTTAAGCTCCTATAGCTCAAGAACCATCCTTCCTCGCTTGGAATAGGCTCCTGGTCATCCTCGAGTCATTTACACTCATCACCGAGTTGTGATCTCCCGCCTTCAATCACTTGAGTTGTTCTTGCAACTCAACCCTACGAGCCCAAGATGTTTCCACCACCAAGATCTAAACATGAATTTTCCACCAAGCTTATTGGAACTGAGCCAACCTCTACACCCATCATTTCGATCTTGAAATTAGCTCAATGTAGCTTGGCCTCTCACGAAATGACCTTTTCCTCGTTTTTGACCTTCTAGGGCTCCTTTAGCTAACCGGAAGGTAGCAAAACCCAATATGACCCCTTAAGTCATGATTTATTATTTTGATCATTTTTATGCCTACAACGACTAAAAAATGACTTGTAGGGTATTGTCAAATTTTTGTCTAGGAGGGTAAAAATTGGCAACAATGTACTCGCTTGTTCAATTTTGTCATTTGGCATTGTTTGATCTCTGATTGGGGCACCCAACCTAATATTGGGGTGCCTTAGGCACCCTAGTCCCATTTGGGGTGCCCTGATCATTCTTGTAATTTTTGGCCACTTTTTGGGAACCTTCTAGTTGTTTGGGCTTTCTATCTTTTTAGTGTTCGGCCTTTTCGAGGTTAATTATGAAATTAGAACAAGAGAACTATATAAATATAAAATTATGAGACCATAATAAGGGACCAAACACTAAGCATTATTATCACCACCTAAGGTTTCATCCATTAAAGGCTCCATTTGTAGCCATCTAGATACATCGATTTGCATAGGAGGGAATTTTATTCTATTCCATCCACTATTTTAGTTCATTTATACACATAGTTATTGCTCACTACTTTCACAAAAAGAGAGTGACACAAGGGCACCTACGACATGATTACACACACAAGAATATAGAACTACATCGGGTCCGATATGTAGTAAATCGCTCATTTAGTAAGTCCACCATTGTGACCGTTGAGGACATTCCGACCCCTTTATATGCATCCTTTTTTAGGGATTTCATGTTTGTCTTTAGGTTTCACAAGTATTTTCTTCTTCATTGATTATCATTGACATCTAACTCAGTCTAGCAAAACTAGTGTGATAGGAAGTGAAGATAGGAAACCATTAAGTGACACCTCAAAGGAAGGTTATAGAGCTTTTTCATACACCAGGGTTCCCATATCTCATACTAGGACACCCACAGTGCCCCAGTCCTTCTATAAGTGCCCCAATCTAGTATATTGCTCTAGATCTACATTTTTGGATCTTCTTTATGGTCGCATCTTCATTTTGTTCACCCAGTTATTCAACAACATAGTTATGAAAAATCACCAAATCGATAAGCTCTTTCCAAATTTCTTTACTCATTAGGGTTTCATGTTTCTACTTACTTATTGGCTTGGGTTAATTTCCTTATTTATTTGTCATTTATTGTTGTTCTTAATATTAGATTAACTATAGAATTATAACCTAATTCCACATTTTAGTTCATCAATAGATTCATGCTCATATTATTCTGTAAAGACCTCAATTTTGATTCATATCGATGTAATCACCTTCTTTAGCTTTTAGGGTTTCCATCTCTACCTTGAGCTTGACACATTATTATTTTTTGGTCTTGAGATCAACTAACAATCCTTCAACTTGAGATTCCATTTCCTTGATGCTTGAATTCAATTTGAGATTCTCCAATCTTTTATGTACTAATTTAGGATACAAATGTTATTCATCCTCTTCAATTCCAATATTATCACAAGAATGTTGAAACTAACCTCTAGAGGATATAGTTTGGAATTAAAATTAGTGCACTCATCTTCCTTTGAACTCAAACTTGTTCTTGTAACCTCTAGCTGACTTCTCATCTCCTTGATGATTTATCCATACTTTTGACAGTTATTCTTAACTCTTGAAACTTTGTCATCAACTACTTAACCATCTTGTGCTTCAAAAGATCACCTCAAGTTTTTTAATCTTGCTTTAAAGGTCCTACTCGATACCAATTAATGGAAGCACAATCATCGAGAGGGGGATGAATTAGTGAGCCATTAAATTTTTCATTCCATTAACATTTACATCCATCAATTATTCAATGTAATTATCAAACATACATCGACATATTGTAATGATTAACAAAAAAATGACCATACACCATTAGATCACATGTTCAAAGATGAATTATTTCCTAAGTATTAGAGATGCATCAGTATAGGGCATGTACAAAGGGGGCATGTAGATAAGCTTGCAAGGTTGTGAGTTTTGTCATGAGGTTTTGCGCCCAAACAGGACAAAAATTTGACACTTAGTCATTTTTCATGGTACAGGGATAAAGATAGGTTGGAGTGTGGAGCATGCATTGGAAAAATACATGAGGAATCCAAGGTTATGTGAAGGATATTTTGGGAACAAGAAGAAGATAAAGAATCATGTAGAATTAGAGCTAATAATATGATTAGATATGGAGTTAATTATAGATAATCTATTATTAGGCGAAGCTTGCATGCTTCTTTAGATCTCTTTGTAGTGGCACATGGATATTTTTAGCATGCAGCCTATTTTGAGATGGGTGGTGAAGGGAAAGTATCCAAGCCTATATATGTATTGAATTTCACTATTTAGGAGGATCATGGTATGTGTTGGAGTTGTAATAGAGTTAAGCTACTAGTATGAACTCACACGCATGACTATTGTGATATTATGGCTATGTATTCAACTATTTTTTTAATAGATAATAATTGTAAAAAAGGTTACAGGGGCATATTACATAAGATATATTACAATAAATATCCAATGAAAAAAAAATCTATAAAAAAACCAACAAAACAGCCCGAGTCAAAAATATATTGACCCAAACAGAGCCTGACATAAACAAAAAATACCAAAAAAAACACAACACCAATCAACAACCTTGGCCTTAAACACACTTTTCCCTAGTCCTCAAGCTCAAACCAACACCATCCACTTAGAAATATTCCTCATCTAAAGAACTGATATCCAGCTTCCTCTTCTTACCTTTATCCTCAACAACCATCCCCTGGAGGGTCTTTACCCTGGTTTCTAAAACTTTCAACTCGACATTCGTCCTCTGTAATCCCCGCAAAAATTATGATTCTCGAGCTTTAACCTAACTCACCGTATAGTTGAGAGCTTCAATTTTATTGGAAAATAAGTTAAACATGGTGTTTCCTTCCACCAACCCTTCCTTAGGCACATACTCTTCAGCTTCCCAAAGAAGGTGTTATAATGCAATCACGGCATCCACCTCCTTCACAGCTCTCTCCTTCATTTTTTTAATCTTAATCCTATCAGCTAGAGAAATATGGTCTTCCTAGTCAACCTCCAAATGTATACCATCCCCCTAATATGCAAATTTGGCTTACCTAAATTAAATAGAAAAAGGATTAAGCCTTGATGAAGGACCTCCGTTTTTTCCTCTTTAAACTTTTTAACTGAAAATTACAGAGTTAAAAAAATAAAAAGGAATACTCATCCTCCCCGCCTCTACGAAAATATTTTAGAAGCATTAAATGTTGAGAATTAAGCTTTCGGTACTTCCCATCTAAGGTAATATACTTCTTGATATAGAAACAAACTTCACCCACCTCCTCAACAAATATTTTTGAGTAATACCATCCTCCATGAATTTTTTTTATCATCATTATCCAAAAAAATATGGACTTACTCCTAAAGCCAAGACCTATCCTTGAACACTTTACAACCCCCACAATCCATCTTACTAACACTATAAATGAAATCCTCGAAACCATGAAAGTCACACCCCTCATAGAAAACAAACCCATTATCCCAATCCATATTAAATTACCTCAAGATGATTTCATTAGCCCTCCTTAAAATTGGAATAAAACATGAAATACCACCATCCTTAAAAATATCCCAAAGAAAATAATCCTTTTCCAAGCTTGTCGAAAAAGAAGGCTCAACCCTAAACCTAGCCCCACCCATCTCGAACCAACTATTAAAACAAACTTGAAAAAACATGCATAAAAATTGAACCAAACCTTTAAATAACTAATCCAAACCAACACATACCCTGTAATGATTTTCACAATAAATCTCACCCATGGTGAAATTATTTCTAGGATGTCACATATCCTTTTCTCATGCCCAAATATATCTTTCTGCATTAAGCACATATTTTGTACTTTGGGGAAAATCCACCTCATCTTTCCACCACCTTCTATTATGAACCCGACCTCCAATATTGGCTAATGTGTCAGCACATGTATTAGCTTCCCAAAACACGTGATTAAAAAGAATATTATCAAAATTTACAAGCATAGTCTTTGCATCTCTTATGATAGAATCTATATTAATATGATGCTTAGAAAGGCCTTTCATCACATTAATAATGTATAAGGAATCTCCCTCCACCTGAATTTTTTTTATTTGCAAAGAATTAGCCCATTGTAACCCAATTAAAAGAGCATAAGCCTCAACATAGTTATTTGAATTATTTCCAATAGGTTCAGCATAAGCTAAAACCAAAGCACCCACTTCATCTCTGATAATACCACCAACTGCAACTAAACTAGTACTTCCTTTTTCTACTCCGTAAAAATTCAATTTCATCCATCCTTCAGTAGGCATTTCCCATTTAGCACTTCTTCTACCCATATTCTTCACTAGAGGATCTTTTTTTATAGACTTAGTGATTCCTAAGGCTTGAATAATCTCTTGCTCATGTCTAGGAAAACCAATTTTCTCTTTAATCTTCACAATAGAAAGATTATTTATCAAAGAACATAATATGCCAGTCCCCACCTTAAAAGATTATTTATGTTTATCCCTAAAAACATGACCATTCCTTTCAAGCCAACTCCTCCATAAAAACATGATCCAACACAAAAATCCAAGCCTTAGAAAGACTTAAAGAAACAAAAGGAATTTTTCATTCCCATACTAGTCAACAAAAGTCTCCGAAAGACCCATAAAGTTTGGAAGACTTTCATAACATGAAACATAACCATCCTAGAAAAAGGTGTTGAACCGATTCACTATCATTTTTGCACAAAACACACCAGTTAGGGATCATCATTGCTTTCACCTGTAAGTTATCAATGGTTAAAATTTTATTCTAGACAACATGGCACAGAAACAAATTAACCTTTGGCGTAAGATTCTTATCCCAAATTTTTTTCCAAAATGGTTTAGGAGGAAAATTTCTTACTATACCATATCCAATTTTTACTGAATACATACCATCCTTTGTCAAAGACCATATCAACTCACCTTCTTTCTAGACAACAGGTATATGTAATCCTCAAAGATTAGAATTTAAAATTCTAATTCTTTCCCCGAATTTCTTAATCATTTCCTTCCCAGTCAGCTTCTTTCCAAACCCAACCCCAATCAGATCTATCCCAATAATCTCTAATCCAATTTCTCGTAGCCATCTTAAAGAGAATTTACACCTCTCTCTAGTAAACTTGATAAACTAAAGGAGCCTCGAGATAGCCACCGGTCTTTCCAGAATCTAATTTTTATACCATTGCCAATTATCCACTTACTACCTTTCAACAAAATATCCCTACATTTACACAAACCATTCCAAAAAAATGAACCATCTAGAAGAGCAACATTAGAGAGAAAAGAGGCTTGATCAAAATATAAATACTTAACTTTTATAATTCTAACCCATAATCCATCTTCATGCTCCAAATGCCAACCAATTTTAGCCATAAGGGCTAAGTTCATACTTTTGATATCTTTCAATCCCAACCCACTAGCATTCTTTGGAAGGGTAACTTTTTCCCATGCCACCAAAGGAATTCTATCTTTTGATTCTGTTCCCGACCATAAAAACCTTCATTGAATCTGAGTAATAATTTGTCTAATTTTAGTGGCATTTTGAACAGAGACATCAAATACACCACCATACTCTGAAGGCAACTTTGAAGTAATTGGAGTTTACCTGCCTGAGATAACAAAGTTCCTTTCCAAGTTGCCAACTTTTTTGAAATCTCATAATCAAGGGATTCCAACTTTCCAACTGCATCCTTCCCTTAAACAAAGGCATTCCAAGATAAGAGCATGGAAACACCTGAATAGGACACTCTAGAACCTGTTGTAATTCTATTTTGAATTTCAACATCCACATTAAAAAAGAGAACATATATTTTCCTAAAATTAATGAGTTGACTCTGTAACCTCCTCAAAATCCTGCAAGACCTCCTTAAACACCATTGCTTCCGCTTGAGTTTCCTTACCCAAAAGGAAAGTATCATCCATAAATTTCTGCAAAGCTATAGGATCTAGACCATTAGAAATAACTAACCCATGCAACTTATTTTTCAATTTACAACAAGAAAATTTTGCCTAACATCTTTGCCACAATGATGTAAAGAAAGGGAGAAAGAGGATCCCCTTGCCTTAACCCCCTTCCTAACAAGAAAAAACCTTCATATTTCCCATTGACCAGAATTGAGTATTTTGGAGTAGAAATACACTCCATTATCATATCAATAAAATGATTATGGAAACCCAATTTTCCAAGAATTATTTTAAGAAATCTCCATGATACTCTATCATAGGATTTATTCATATCTATTTTAAGCATCATGGTTGCTATTTTTGAAACATCAGCTATTATTACTTAATGAGTTAATATGATGGATATTTTTGATGATATGATGTCTGATGTCTCTCGTTAATGGTTATTATCCAAGAAATATGATATTAATCCTTATGTGATCTTTACATTTTCCTTATTATGTGTGTTTCCAACTAAACTCATAGATTTAGATGTTATGGTTATGGAATATATGTTCATGCATTCTAACTCCTTGAAAAGGTGGGTATAAAAAGAGGGACCTGTACCTTTTCATGTTTCAAGTGAGCATTGATATTCATCTGGATGAGGTACTAGTGTGCCTAGGGTTATGAGTTGGAAAATAAGACTACATTTTAGTTCCATTGTTGGGACCTATTTTCAAGATATTGTGAGGATGTTGTGTGATGATGGCATATAGATTGACTCTTGCGACCATTAAAGATTAAGTAATTAACAGACAAGATCATTTTTGCGAAGATATGGTTCTGTACAGACCGACATTGATGAGCACATTTCGGTGGACGATAATCTATATCATGAGATCTATGAGGAGTTTTTCAGCTTTCCAATAGAATTGCACGAGTGGTTTCTTGTATATGAATCAAAATGAACCAGAGTTACCGATGAAGGGTTTGGATGGAGGAAGAATATCATACTTTTTTGAAGCGGATGAACCTTGGACCTATGTTGTAGATCATTGGTGGGATGGTGTTATGCACAGTTATACTTTGGAGTATGTTGTTTCCACGTATTCTTGTCTGGAAGTTGTTGAGTTTGAATTTTTACGCAGCCCGGAGGATCTTACATTCAAGTTATTCCTTTGGAAATTAAGATTTTGATGGTGGTATTGAGTTTATAATGACTACCTATTACTAGCTAAATATTCCACTACATGCATGGGCGGAGCAGATGTGGTAATATATGGTAGACCTAGCAAAAGAAAGGAAGAGAGAAGAAAGGTGGCTTAAAAGTATAGTGAATCATAGGAGAGGGAATTGGAAAAGTAGTGTGATATTGGGGAACACATGACACTAAGGGGAGAGATGGTTCGTGAAGGATTTGAAGCTCACTTGGAAGATGTGGAGCCAAAGCATCTGATTTTCCCCATTTAGGTAAGGAAAGCGAGATAACCCTTCTCAACTTCGGATGAGAGTGTGTATGAGGAATGTATAAAGACCACGGGTGTGCATCTAACCCCACCTAGTAGGGATAATTTTAGTGTGAATATTTGTAATATGGAGAAAATTTCATTTTAGGAAAATTTTAAAAGGTGATGTTTTCATAGCAGTTAGTGTCATGTTCACCTAAAATTTACAGTATATATATTTTTTGGGTCGGCTTTGCCTACATTTGAAAACATATCCTATAAAAACCTAGGTGATTCGTTGGGTAGTATACTACCACCAGTACCTTACCAATACCATGAAGTTGTGAACTTGCATACTCTAAGCACTAGATAAAAGTACAAATTTATCATTTGATTACTTAGTAGCTTGCACTTTCAATCGGGTGATAGATGTTATTTATCGACGCACAACTATAAATAATTTCACGCCTTACAATGATATTTTTATGGACGGGAAATAAGGAGATCTTGTGACACATGACACATGATTTTTATTGACATGTGATAAGGATATTCATTGAAGCTTGACTCATTACATATGTTGATGCACGACAAGACTTAGTTTGTTGATGTGTGACTAAGTTTTTGTTGATGCGTGACTTAGGTTTCTCTTACGCGTGAGTCACTAAGTTTGCTGACGCGTGACTTAATTCTTTGTAACATGTGACTCAACCTAATTTCTAACACATGACTCAATTTTCTTTGAAGCATGACTTAGTGCTTTTGTTTACGCATGAATCAGTTTAGAATAATGGAAGGTGCTAGTGCTCAGAATGGGAAGACCCAAAAAGTAACTAAGAAATCTCAGAATTCCTTGTTCAAGTATTTTGGAAACTCTCTGCTACAGATACCACAACCACTAGCACCCATATAGCTACCACTGGAAAGAATCATAGTACAGACTATGTGGAAGGTAATATTGAGGTGGACATGCATTCTATGTAGTATCAAAAAAATGACACCTTTGATGATATCATGCCAAATATTGAAGATATACCTATTGAGATGCCATATCCTGAAGATATTCTTCCTGTTGGGGTGCAACCAAGAGTGCATCAAGATATCACACATAAAAATACTCAACAAAATGGAACAAAAAAATAAAATTCAAATTCTGGTTCATGAAAGAGGAAACCAGGTGATTGTGATATTGCTCAAAATTCTACTAAAAAAGTAAAACATTGAAAACAAAAAAGAATATGTGGACAATTGGGAGGACTTACAAGTTTGATTGGGCTACCAAATTTCCATTTATTGAACTCTGTATAGTCATCTAATTCAGAAGATATCCCATCTGAATGTACATGTACAATATGTACGTGGAAATTGGGAAAGCAACAAAAAATGCAACTGAAGCTGGACACTATAGAAAAACACTGTGGAAAACAATATTTGACTATAACGGGGAGGATGGCTAGAAAATCAAAACACATAGGTGGAAAACTGAAAAAGAATGTATTCACGTTAAATACACAACAGAGTATGAATCGTAATGAAAAACACAGACATCTCGTGGAAAAGGGAGGAACGATCACTTCACAAATTGGTAAGATGAATCAAACAAATTTGCACGCAAAACTCATACAGTTCTCTACTTTATTTCACATACTAAAGAAAGGAAGACCAATTTTGGATTTCCTCAATTTCAAAGTTTTGTATCAATATAATGGAATGCCCAATGTAACTCAATCTCGTTGGTTTGACAATAGTGCATGGGAAATGGAAAAATACCTTTCAATGATAAAGAAGGAAGATTTGAAAGAGAATGTAAAAATTTAAGTTTACCTCTCTTTCAATTGATGAAGTGACAACATTCGACAACACTACATGGGTAAGTATCCACATCTATACTTTAGAAAATCATATAAAGAAACCTCATCTATTGGGTGTTATGAAAACGGTTGAAAACTGTAATGCCGAAAACCTACATAAAATAGTTGTTTCTCATTTGAAAGATATTGCTGGAATGGCTGATTATGAAATTTCTATGAATTTGGTATGCATCGAAGTAGATGGTGCATCAGTCATGCAAGGTCACCTTGTACAAGGTTGTGTGTTAGATTGCAAACAACAGTGGCCCCTTATATGCTAACAATTCACTATATGGCTCACATAATGAATTTAGCGTATAAAATGGTAAACAACTACGAAAATGTTGCTAAAGTAGAAGACCTTATAAGATAACTTCATGCCTATATAGAAAGAAGCCCAAAGTGATTTCTTGAGTTCCAAAATTCACAATTGGAATTACAAATGGAAAAAAACTTCTGAAGGATGTTAAGACGAGATGAATTTCTTTGTATGAACCTCGCATACGAGTTTGTGAGGAGTATCTTTCGTTGGTTTGTTTCATGAACAAATATTGTCATGAAGTTGACATGTCAAGGACTTGTCATTCTTTTTAATTGATTTGAAGACGTTTCTTACATTGGTTGGTATTCTTCCAATGTTTTAGGAGATCAATACACTAAAGAAGCATGCACATGGGAGATTAATTTATATTGTGGATTTTATACATATGAGAAAAATTTAATGTGAAAGTATTGATGTCTTGTCTTGTTCCTAAGATAGTTTTAATACACCTATTTTCGAGAATTGGAAAAATTTATTAAATCCTAAGAATCCCACTAACTATTTGAGATTTAATATCCATGATCACCTCTCGTATCAATTTTAATGGGAGGGACATATCACCGCACATTTTACAAAAACATCAAGATATTACAGGATCGAAACGAGAAGATATTCCCGTGACACATAATCTCTTTGAGTCTATTATAGTTGAAGCAAGAATAAACCTTAAAAAAATTGGAATCCTTATCATCGAAATTAGAGAATGTTTCTCCAAAGATAAAATTATTGAAGCAATGGGTGTGATGAATCCTAATTTTTGGAATATCAAGGTGCTCGTGCAGACTTTGTAATAAATCATTTCCATAAATCCATAGGTAAAATAATGGAACATTTCACAAAGACTTCATAGGTCAAGGGTATGGAAATCAAAGGTATCTTGAATGTTGATTTATTAAATTCTCAATCAACAAATTTTGCAACAAAAATGAGGAACCAATATAAAATCAGATGAAACTTCCGAGAGTGGTACTATTATAAGGCTCTCGAGAGGAATCTATCAAATTATTGTCTTATAAGAAGACATCGGTGATTATTTCAAATTATATGAGTTATGCCAAACAATGATTTTGGGGTTTGTGGAGGATGAAAGGGTTTTAAGTGATTTATCATTTATAAAATAAAAGCTCGAGAAAAAGGTTGGATAAAAATCTAGAAAGTTACATGAGGTGTTATGTTTCTCGCTACTCCATAGAAACCTTTCCTTTCAACAAATAAATTGTGCATTGAAATTCCCTTTCCGAAAGAAGAGGTGTAAATAATACAGCTACAAGTACAACTATTCCCAACAAAGAGATTGGAATTGGTGCGTCGTCACACTCTACAGAAGAGAACATCAAATTTGATGAAGCTATTAATAATGGATTATTTCGGCTTTAAATAGGTATCTCCTTGACCTTACTTTTATTTTTGTCACCTTACATTTTAACTATGGTTATTTATTCAATTTCATTTAACTCTACAAATGTAAATATTTACTGAGGAGGATTTTTATCAAATTTTGTTTCAGCTCTTATTATCATTAAAGATGTTACAGTCTATATATTTACATTTATTTAAATACAATTATTTATTAAAAATCGGTTTTATATAATTACTATTTCAGATTTTTCAAATACAAAATGCTATTTTAAAAATCTATTTGCTACATGCAGCTTTTGAATACTAATTTGCAAGACCTTCAGAGATCAGATCTATATATTCTTCCACTGTTATACTCTTCCAGACTTCCAGAATTCTACTATCTAGACATGTACAGGTTATAATTTGCATTTTTCTTTAATATTTTGTTTCTTCCTTAATCCGATCAATCATTATTTCATCTTTTTTTTGAAAATGTGGGTTGACATCCATCCGAGGAATCTCTCACTTCTCAAGATTGACAATGTCAGGAAACTCACCCATCTATATACTAATCCATTTCTCATGTTGATTTTTCTTGAATCGAAGATCTTCTAGCATGCTACGAAGGATGATTTCTCATTTTCTTTACTCGTATGCTTTGTCACAACCATCTAAAAGAAAATAGGTAACTTAAACCCTATCATATGACATTGCTTGATTTTTACAATTATGTTTAATTTATTTTTGTATTTGCAAAATGCTTTGATAAAGTGTTTAAAATTTGTGGGATAAAATCACACATTTGAATTTTACAAGTAGAGAGAGGAAGATTTTTCCATATTAAGATGTTTCTATCATAACACATTCCAAATTTTCTTAAAAAAATTATCCATTATACAATTCATCATCCACAATCGTACTTGAAGCTAAATCTACATCCACATACAATTCATCATCATCCATATCTATTTTAATGGCATCATCCACATCTAATGTCATCATATCATTGATTCATTACAAGTAGAGAGAAGAATATTTTGAGAAGGTTTAAATGCAAAGAAACCTCATACAAAGTTCTAATTTTACAAGTAGAGAGAAGAATATTTTACTGTATTAAGATGTCTTTGTCCTAAGACATTCCAAATTTTCTTAAAACAATTACCATTATCATCATCCATGATCGTGCTTGAAGCTAAATCTATGTCCACTCAATTCATCATAATCCATTTTTTTAAATGTCATCATCCACATCTAATGTCATCATAGAAGATGCAAGTCCTAGTTCATTACAAGTAGAGAGAAGAAGATTTTGAGAAACCTGATACAGAGTTCGAATTTTACAAGTAGTAAGAAGATGTAAGTCCTAGACTCCTGACACACTCCAATTATTCTTAAAATAATTTTTTATCCATTATCATCATCCATGATCGTGCATGAAGCTAAATGTAAGTCCACACAATTCATCATCATCCATATCTATTTTAAATGTGCAGAAACATCTCTGTCCTAACACATTCCAATTTTTCTTAAAACAATTATCCATTATCATCATTCATCATCATCTATATCCATTCTAATTTTATCATATCATTACAAGTAGAGAGAAGAAGATTTTGAGAAGGTTTAAATGTCTCTGTCCTACCACATTCCAATTTTTTTAAAAACAATTATCCATTATCATCATCTAGATTCCATGATCATGGTTGAAGCTAAATCTACATCAACATACAAATCATGATAATCCATATCTATGATTCTATTCTAATGCCATCATCCACATCTATGCAATCATCATTACAAGTATTAAGATGCCTCTATCATACCACATTCCATATTTTCTTAAAACAAATAATTAACCATTATCATAACCCCATCACATTCAAATGAAACATAAACACCATATATAATCTATAAATTCTATACATGATATATAAGAAGATATAAAATTCTAGATAATAAATTATTTCGAATTTTCAAACATCATGACCATCATACTCAAGTTTAAAATTTTCAAATATAGATTATAAAGTATTTCAAACTTTCAAATTTAAAGTTTCAATTTTTCAAGTTTCAACCCTCAATCATGAAATTTTTCAACCCTCAATTTTCTATACCCCTTTCCCGATGGCTTCTCCTCCTATACAAATTTCTCCAATGGCTTGAATAATCCCAGAACTAATCATATCTTCCGCAGCACTATCTAGATTCTTTACAATCCTTTGTTCTTCCTTTGTCGCATCTCCATGGGATAACAAACTAGGATCTGTAGCTTCCTTGGCTTTGAATAAAATTTCAGGGTCGAAGCCATGCTCTTTAATTATCTACTTTAGTGTATTGTTTTGTTTGTTAACTAAAACAATATTTTATTTCAAATTATTTGTTGCAGATAAATTGTTCTTTGTGGTTTCCAAGTGAACTTGGAACACCTTTTCTTGACTCTTCAAATTTTCATATTTCAACTACACAAAAAAAAGTGATCTCAATTAAACATATTACTAAAATAAGAAAATTTCAAATTAACAAAAAATATTGTTTCAAAGTGATAATACTTACGACCACTCTATCTCTCTTGGAATTTGTAATTACTACCGATCCTTGTTCTTAGACCATTTGTTAAAATATGCTTGGGATTCAACACTAATATTTTCCAATTTTTTAAATTATTTATCTAAAATATCATCTTTATAGTTGTTTTTATACATGACAGTCCCACCTCTTACTTGGGTAAATAAGAAATTCATCTTGGCGAGTTGATTACGGACTGCAACGTATAAACTTTCCCTTTGCCAATAATTTTCAAAATGACTTATTATTTCATTGATTAGTACATTTTCTCATCTCTCACATTCTATAAGCTAACGATATGAGGTAAAATAAACTCGTGGCATGGGATTTATTGGTGCTCAAATTTGTCTCACCCCATTTGTCATTAAAATTCTTTAGATTATGGCCACTGTTATGTTTTCTGTCTTCCGGGCTTAAATGGTGGTTGTCCTGCATTTTACATTTGACAAGTGTGATTTCCCGATCAAAAAATTACTTCTTGGCATTAGTTGAAAAGTGGCCCTTTCTGGTTGGATGCAGCTTTGTGGGGCACTTTGAAAATTCTAAGGCTCACTTCAACACAAAACATGTCCATGTGGAGGCTTCCACTGGGCCTTCCCGTACTTAAAATTTTCACACAACTTCCTAAAGGGGCCAGGACACGTGGAGGGACCGCACATGTTTGGGGTCTCTACTTTTCAGGACCATCACAAAGTGCACCATTGAGACATGTAGCAGGCGAGGAAATGGAGAGACGAAGCTTCGGGGTCATTTAAGGTTTTTGGCCTTTTGAAAAAAAGGCATAAAATTGTAAGTTGAAGCGCGGCCCCGACAGAAAAGTAATCCCAACGTGAATAGTAAAAATGGAGGTGTGGGTCCACGAGGAAATGTGAAACTTTTTCCTTTTCGAAAAAATAAGTAAAAAATGAAAAAAATGAAGCACAGGTCTATGGGACCCACATCAGAGGCTAAAGGCGGAAGGGCGGAGCTGCGGGGAAAATTTGGAAAATTTTCCTTTTTTCCAAAAGTTATAAAATGTCAAAAAGGTGCCCCCAGACCCATTTCCAATCACATTTTTCCATGTGGAGGGCTCAGATTAAAAGTTGAAATGCAGGATCAACAATAGCTATGCATTTCATTTGATTTTTCCACCATTGAAGATCCAGGATGTTTGGAAACACATCTTTACATCATTCTTCATCAATTTTTTTGCAAATTTGTGTCATTTTGGCCTGCGAGGTTCAATTGAATTAATTTGGGAGCTCAATTTGTCAATTTGAAGTACTTTTGAGGAGGATTTTTTCATAGGCTCATGCAAGGAAAGCAAAATGCTAGATCCGGGTTACAAAATAAAATTTCAGAGGAAACGGAAGGACAAGGGATGAAATGATGAAAGTGCAAGCATGAAAGGTAAAAAACGCATTGCCTCGAGAGAAAAAGTGGATAACTTGTCAAGACCATCTACACGGAGGATCCGAGAAATGCTTAAAAAGGTGATTTCTCGCATGACATAATCATAATGATTAAAGGGACTCTCGATAAGTTATGGTTTGACATCCTAGTCAGTATTCGAGGGCCCAAGAAACGTGATCTGTTCACAGTTGGTCCACCTAGCAGATTTCGGATCTGAATTTGTTAAATGTTTGTCTGAAACAAATTAGTAGCAAGCAAAGGTCCCTCGAATATTCCTCTCTTTTGAGGGGAAATGTTGCAGAGGTGCCAAGGATGAAGAATATGCCTCCAGTTAGAGAAATGATGCAAATATTTGTAATGATTCACCTTTTTGGAAACACCTAGAAACCTTTTTATGAATCTATTGAATGTCACCTTCTACAAATCATGATCCGATATGTGCAACAAAGGTGCTTCGAATATTCCTCATTTGAGGGGGAAAATTGGAAGTAAAATGGTGTATTATAAATTCAATGGGATTACTCTTGTAACGGCCGGAGTTCATTTTCACGAGAAAATTTTGAGAAAATCTCATCTTCTGAGAAACCAGGTTAACTTCCTTTGTGTTATATTTTCATTCATGTTGAGTTGGTTATGAGTGTATAGCCATCAACAAGCTCTGAGATTTTTAAATAACTCTCCCCTATTGATGAATTTGATAAACTTTGAGTTAATTTGTGTTAAATCTCTGGAAAATTTTGTGTTTATTTCACTTTCAGAATGTCTGCAAGTAGTTTTTCTTGTTCCTATTGCAATCTTGTATCAAAATCTCTTTGAATCACACAGATCTCAATCCTTATGATAGTTTAGTGGCATCTGTAATTTCATTTTCAGAAGATCTTTCATCTCGGAATGAAATAAATGATTTAAAATCACTTTTATTTCATCTGTTAACAGAGATTGTTTGTAAGCCTCTCGTGTGGTGATCTTAGATTTTGATGTTTTATTGGGTCTTCTAACTTGATCCTTTGTGCTAGAATCTCAAATATTGTGTGAAAAATTACATGTATGGGCCTCCATTGATGCACACCTTCCGGTTGAGGGAAATTTTTAACTATCTTTGAAGCTTTCTATTATTGAGTTCTACATTTGTTGTGAAGTTTGTCAAGGATTTGGCAAATTCAAATCTATCTTGTTGATTTCCCACCAAAAAATTATTTAAATAACCAATCCTACCCCGAACTACCCTGGTTTTCTCGTATATCAACAAAAGAACAAAATCCATTTGCTAAAGTATGCGAAATGATCGGGATTCCAAATGTCTTTAATAACCTTAGCCACCTTGATGAAAATATCTCCATAATATGGAAGTGACAACTCATGAGAGTCATATTTGGTGTGTTGATCATATTTTCCCAGGGTTTTCTTTATAAAATTTGTGCAAAATAAAGGTATCTGTGTCTCCTTCAATAATCAAAGGTTACAAAATAGGTTCTCTTACCTTGGTTGAAAGGCACAACCTAAAATAGTTAGGATAAGATCACATCCTTTTAAGGTGTTACCCACTTCTTCAAGGCCTAAGTGCTAAAAAGTCAGATAAATTGCTTCCCCTAAAAAAATGACATACATAATCATTTATCTTCTTGTAAGTGTCCTATTAAATCCATGAAGTTTCTCGGTTTGTAAAGAAGATTAAATCATAGTACTAACACATTTATGGCACTCACGCTGAGGAATTCTTTGAAGAATTTAAAGTTTTCCAAACCCTGGTAATGTTTCTTGTAGTTCTGTGTGCAAATACGTTTTGTAAACATCATTCTTTGATCAGATCTGTAAGAATTGAACAAAGTTATAAGTTTTGCATGTTGTATGTCCAATTTTTCCAGTAGTTATTGTACTAAGTTTTCCTCACCATTGATAAATTTGGGTGAAGGAAGGTCTGATTTGTAAAGATTTGCATGATTTTTAGTGCTGAAAAACATTTGACAGATTATTTTAGTGCATTTACACAACTAGGGTGAAAATCCTTAGTGGCGACTCTGAGTTTTTTGATTTTGATAAATGCCAATGTCTTAACCTCTGTCAATTGTGAATTTGTTACTAATCTTTGCAAAGCTAGAAGGAAGAAGATATTTCTTTGTTAAGGACCCTAGTAGAAGGTTGTTTCCAAATTTTGAAAATTATAATTCAAAAGGAGGAAAATTTTGGAAGGTTGTGGGAGATCAAGCATCAAGAAAAGAGATCTCCATTGGTGAAATTGATCGGCACGCGGTTGAAGATTGAAATACTTCCTCAACTTCTTCTAAATCGGTAAAGCATCTCTGTAAATCCAAATTATCCATCTGGAGATGGTCCATCATCTATATTTGAAACATTTGATTCTCGATATTCCCTTGTGTTTTCAAAATCTAATAAATTTTCCAAGAGATAGAGCCATTAAGGGATAGTCATTCTGAAAATTGTATCCCTGTACCACACAGACCCCTCACTCCTCATCACTCTGTTTCTCCTATAAGGTCACCTCCTTAGAATAATATGGCTCAACCTCCACCTAGACCTCCATTTGTCATTAATAATTTTGGTCCCATCAGTTTTAGAGGTATGGATAGCTATCCAAATGTTGTGCCACAGATGTAAGAAATAAATTGCCTAAGTTTCAAGGAAATAATGCAATAACTAGTGATCAACACTTGAAAATCTTTGTCAATATGATGGAGGATTTTGAAATAGAGTTTGAAGATGTATACATTAAATTGTTTATTCATACATTAGAAGAGGATGCAAGGGACTGGTATAAATCTCTTCCTGATAACTCTATTGATTCTTGGACTAAAATGAAGAATGCATTTAGATTGCAGTATGGTGACAAAACAGACCCTAGGTTTCTTTTGTTAGAATTCAAGAATATCAAAAAGAATCCTAATGAGTTAGTGCATGAATTTAATACGAGATTCAATAAGACATTGAAAATAATGCCTATGAATTTGAGGCCATGTGATGAACCTTGTCTTATAAAGTATGCTGATGAATTTGACAAGAAGGCCACATACTATTTGAGGGAAAAAAACCCCTGAAATTTGAGGCAGGCCTTTACCATGGCTCTGCAGATTAAGAACAATATCAAGGCCATTGGAAAACCTCCTAAGAGGGAAGGGGTTAAACTGATAAACCCATAAAAACCTCAAGTAAGAAAGAGTGTGGATCTTGAGGAGGTTGTTAAAACTTTGGCAGGGGTTGTCAAAGAAATTTCCTACAAACTAGCCCGGAAGAGAAAGGAATCGGGCGAGTTCACAAGGTCGAAAAGGCACAAAATCATGACAGATTTGGAAATCATCCTAGGGGTGATCGGAGGTCGATGACATACATAAAGGACCCATGGCATCTGTAAGTAGACATCCCCAAGCATGTGAAAGTAGAATGGTTCCTAATCCTCCGATCGCCTAGGTTACCGCTATGGATGAATCCAATGTGATTGATTGGTGTGATAGATGCTTTCTACCCCATCCTCCATGTGAAGTTAATAAACAAGAAGAAGAAGATGATAATGATGATGTTACTTGGTGATGATGCATGCATGGTGGATTCCTCTATGAGTTCACAATAGGGAGAAACCTCAACTGAGTTGATGAGTGCTAGAACTGCTAAAGATTTTGGGATTGCATTCACCGGTATTACCTCTTCCTCCCACTCATACTTCTAAAATTTATATGGTGCAAGATTTTGAATTGCCTAATAATGATTTTGAATACTTAAGGGCACTAATGATTGAGAAGTATGATGGAGGGATCCCTTCTAAGGAGGATAGGTAGTTGTTAATGAATGCTATGGTTGGCCATGAAAAAGAATATAATACCAAGAGTAAGGTTGCCAAAGGGGTAGGGCCTCAAGCCAAACCAAAAATTCCAGTGCTTACCAGTATCCCAAAAGAGACTCCAAAGAAAGATACATCTGGAAAAGGCCTTGTTGTCTCAAGTGGAACTTGTGTCCCTCCCTATGCTCAGACTATAAAACTCTTGTGCCATCTGATGAGTTTGTCAATCTCCCTCCCAATGCTACCTTGCCCAAGTATGTTCCATATGACATAGCCCAAATGTTGAGTCAGATCAAGATTTATGTTCCTGTTGTTGAATTGCTTAGAATCCCTGAGCATAGGGACAGAGCATTTGAATATTTGGGATTTAGAGAAGAAAAGGTCACCCAAGGTAGAAATGTTGAGACTCCACCTACCATTTCAGAGTTGAAAAAACCCAAGTACTAGAAGAACTAGGTGAGCCACCTGAAGTATATTTGGGAACATCCTTGGTTGAGTCTCAGCTGAAGGTGGATCCATTTTTTACTACTTTGATTATTAAGGATAAGTTGTTACACAATTGTATGTTTGATTTCGAGCATCATGCAATGTTATGCCTCTTGAGGTCATGAATGAGTTGGATCTCAAAGTAATAATAGCTTATGGGAAGTGTACTACCATGGATTCCAGGGAGGTGCCAGTGGTTGGATGTGTCAAGGGTCTAATAGTGCAACTTGCAGCTTATCCGGGTAAGAACCTAAAACTTGATGTTGTTATTGTGGATTGCCTTGCCAAATGGGGTATGTTGTTGTCCAAAAAATGGGCTACAAATGTTGGTGGGAGTGTTCAAAGAGATATGTCCTACAATGTAAAGAAAATGTTATATCTTATTGAGGACCCCAACAATGCTTCTTATGAAGTATTGCATGCAGATATTGATATTGATAACTCTATGAGCTATGTTGCTTTCAAGGATTATGAAATTAGTTAATGCAGGTATCATGAGCAGGATGATTATTGATGCAGCCCTGAAAGATGTTAAAAAACTTGACACATGCACAAGGGGTAAGCCTGAAAAAGTATGGTCAGATAGTAACTCGAATGGAAAAGAAAAACAACCATATGACCAGTTGTTAAAGATATATCAAAACCGCTTAGCACGTTCGTATCATGAATGGCGTATACTTGATGTTTTTCCTTGATTATTTTTCTTTGAATAAGGATGCTCACCATTGTACATTGTATATTTCTTTGGTTTTGTTCTACTTTTTTGTTTTTGTTCGTTTTGGTCCTCAAGTGACTTGGTTTTATTGGTTTTTCAATTCATTTTTTTAAGGATGGTTTTGGTTTAT
Source organism: Taxus wallichiana var. yunnanensis (assembly GCA_018340775.1). NCBI lineage: Eukaryota > Viridiplantae > Streptophyta > Pinopsida > Cupressales > Taxaceae > Taxus > Taxus wallichiana. The sequence goes on along the minus strand of CM031244.1, from coordinate 487,619,887 downwards.
TTCTCTGCGCAAGCTGATTCCTTTGCCCAATGGATATTTTTGGCACTTTAACTACTTTTAATCTTATGGCACTCACAGGAGTTCCCATCCCCGAGTCGGAGCTCAGTGTTGGTGCTTAAATTTGTCTTGCCCCATTTGTTATTAAAATTCTTCATATTGCAGCCTCTTTTTTGTTTTCTGTCTCCTCAAGCTCAAATTGTGGTTGTCCTACATTTTACTGGTTTGACGGTGTAATTTCCTAGTCAAAATTACTTCTTGGCATCAGTTGAAAAGTGGCACTTTCTTGTTGGATGTGGCTTTGTGGGGCACTTTGAAAAATTTAAGGCTCACTTCAACACAAAACATGTCCATGTGGAGGCTTCCGAGCCTTCTTGTACTTAAACTTTTCACACAACTTCCTAAAGGGGCCTGGGACACATGGAGGGATTGCACATGTTTGGGGTCTCTATTTTTAGCACCCTCACAAAGTGCACCATTGAGACACATAGCAGGTAGGGAAATGGAGAGACGAAGCTTGTGGTCGTTTAAGGTTTTTGGCCTTTTGTAAAAAGGGATAAAATTGTAAGTTGAAGCACGGCCCCGATAGAAAAGTAATGCCAATGCATGAATAGTCAAAAACGGAGGTGCGGGCCTGCAGGGAAAATGTGGAACTTTTTCCTTTTTGGAAAATAAGTAAAAAATGAAAAAATGAATCACAGTGTCTGTTGTGACCCAAATCGAGAGGCTAAAGGTAGAAGGCGGAGTTAAGGGGAAAATTCGGAAAATTTTCTTTTTTTCCAAAAGTTATAAAATTTCAAAAAGGTGCCCTAAGACCCGCTTTCTAATCACATTTTTTCATGTGGAGGGCTCAGATTAAAATTTGAAACGCAGGATCAACAATAGCTATGCATTTCATCTAATTTTTCCACCATTGAAGTTCTAGGATGTTTGGAAACACATCTTCACATCATTCTTCATCAAACTTTTGGAAAATTTGTGTCGTTTTGGCCTGCGAGGTTCAATTGAATTAATTAGGGAGCTCAATTTGTCAATCTGAAATAATTTTGAGAAGGATTTTTTCTCAAGCTCATGTAAGGAAGCAAAATTCCAGATCCAGAAGTTAGAATAAAATTTTAGAGGAAAAGGAAGGACAAGGGATGAAATGATGAAAGTGCAAGCATGAAAGGTGAAAAAGGCATTGCCTCAAGAGCAAAAATGGATGACCTGTCAAGACCAACTACGCAGAGGCTCCGAGAAATGATTAAAAAGGGGATTTCTCACATGACAGAATCATAATGATTAAAGGGACTCCTAAGAATTTGTGGCATGACATCCTAGTTAGTAAATGAGGGCCCAAGAAACGTGATCTGTTCATAGTTGGTCCACCTAGCAAATTTCGGATCTGAATTTGTTAAATGTCTATCTGAAAAAAATTAGTAGAAAGCAAAGGTCCCTCAAATATTCCTCTCTTTTGAGGGAAAAGGTGTTGTAGGCACCAAGGATGAATAATATGCCTCCAATTAGAGAAATGATGCAAATATTTGCAATGATTCACCTTTTTGAAACACCTGGCAACATTTTATGAGTATGTTGAATGTCACCTTCTGCAAATCATGATCTGATATGTGCAACAAAGATGCATTGAATATTCATCATTTGAGGGGAAAATTGGATGTAAAAAGGTGTATTATAAATGCAATGGGATTACTCTTGCAAATGGTCGGAGTTCATTTTCACGAGAAAATTTTGAGAAAATCTCATCTTCTCGAGAAACCAGGTTAACTTCCTTTTTTTTAGATTTTCATTCATGTTGAGTTTGTTACGTGTGTATAGCCATCAACAAGCTCTAAGATTATTTAAATAACTCTCCCTTGCTGATGAATTTTATAAACTTTGAGTTAATTCATGTTAAATCTCTGGCAAATTTTGTGTTTATTTCACTTTTAGAATGTCTACAAGTAGTTTTTCTTGTTCCTATTGCAATCTTGTATCAAAATATCTTTGAATCACATAGATCTCAATCCTTGTGATAGTTTAGTGGCATCTGTAATTTCATTTTTCATAAGAGATTTCATCTGGGAATGAAATAAATGATTTAAAATCACTTTTTTTCATCTGTTGATAGAGATTGTTTGTAAGCCTCTAGGTGTACTTGTTATCCAAAATGTGCCCCTGCTCATTTTTTGTGGCTAACTCCTCTCATTTTTTTCCTCTCTTGTGCCTCAGTCATAATATTTTTATTTTTAGGCACTCAAAACCTTCTGGAAATGACACCATTGGATAGAGCTCTTTCTCATCTTTCCAAAAAGGTAAAGTTTTCCTCCTAACTCCATGTATTTTTGAAGTTATGGCTCGGCGGAGTTTTTTTGAAAAATTTTCCTTGAAAGGCCCACGGCCAATGAGATGCTGCCACGTGGCACCTAGAGTGGTGGAGCATAGGGAAATTTTGGAAAATTTTCCAAATGACCAAAAAGGTGCAAAAATTCAAATTTTTGCCCGCCGACCCGATTTGGCCCTATTTTGCCCTAAAACTTCAAATGGCCATATCTTTCGATCCAGAGCTCGTTTTTCACGTTCTTTATATCAATGGAAAGATGGTGAAATTATCTATAAGATTCTAGGGTAATTTTTACATTTTTTGGAGTTTGGAGAGAGAAAATAGAAAAAATCCTCCCAAGCACGTGGTCATGGACCAGAAATGACGCTTTCAACCACCGTTTTAATGAAGAATGGCTCACATTCTCTCCTTAAAGATGGCTAAAAATGTCGGGGGGTCTGTAAGGATGCCCATACTATTTTAAATGTGTTTTGGTCAATGGTTGAATCCCTTCCACGTTTTCCCGCATTTCTCTCTCCTGGGCTCGTCCCTTGCACTGTAAAAGCGATTTGGCTCATTTTCAAAGGGTTGAACATTTTTGTGTATTGCAGGTCCCCTTTCTCACCTTGGAAGTGATTTTGGTGGAATATTAGACCTTTTCTAAGAACTACAACTCATTTTTTCCTCCCAGGTGTTGTAATGCAAGTGATTTTGATGTTAAAATAACAATACAGGCCCTGTGATTAATTTTTCATCCTTTGCTTTGGTGTTGTTTGACTAATTTCTGATTCTTCATTACAATTATCAGTTTTTGCATGTTGTTTTGTTGCATTTTATGAATTGTTTCAATCTACAGAAGTGAGAAATGCTCACCACTCCTTTGGTGCATCACCTATTAGCATTAGTTTTAGTTTATCTGCATTCTCTATCTCTGTCTCCTTTGGAATTTAGGGTAGGATTAGGAATTTAAACCTCTACAACTTGTAAGTGATAAATCTGATCAGAGGAGTTGAGGAACCAACCTCTAATATGGAGATTCCTTTCCCATTTTACAAGTCCCACACTTGGGGAGAGGATTCAATGTTGTGCAATCACACTGGATGTCTAAAATATCAAACTAGAAATCTGATCAACATCCAGGGGTGCTGCTGATTTTCAACATGTACCTTAGGTGTGACTGATCTTAGATTTTGATGTTTTATTAGGTCTTATAACTTGAGCCTTCATGCTAGAATCTCAAAGATTGTGTGAAAAAGTGCATGTCTGGGCCTCCATTGATGCACACCTTCTAGTTGAGGGAATGTTTTAACTATCTTTGAAGCTTTCTGTTATTGAGTTCTCCATTTGTTGTGAAGTTTCTCAAGGATCTGGCAAAGTCCAATCTATCTTGTTGATCTCCCACCAAAAATTATTCAAATAACCAATCCTACCCCGAACTACCCCTATTTTTCTTTGTATATCCACAAAAGAACAAAATCCATTTGCTAAAGTATGCATAATAGATCAAGATTCCAAATGTCTTTAGTAACCTTAGCCTTGTGTTGAAAATATCTCCATAATCTAGAAGTGACAACTCATGAGAGTTAGATTTGGTGTGTTGATCATATTTTCCCAGGGTTTTCTTTATAAAATTTGTGCAAAAGAAAGGTATATGTGTCTTCTTCAATAATCAAATATTACAAAATAGGTTCTCTTACCTTGGTTGAAAGGCACTAAGATCACATCCATTAGTTAAGGTGCTACCCACTTATTCAAGGCCCGAGTGCCAAAAAGTTAGATAAATTACTTCCCCGACTAAAAAATGACATACATAATCATTTATCTACTTTTAAGTGTCCTGTTAAATCCATGATGCCGCTCGGTTTTGAAGAAGAGTAAATATGGGTACCAACAGATTGGCAATCATTACCAATTACATTATCTAAAGGAAATGGTAACAACTATTCACCATCTGTATTTGAAGAAGATGATGTTGCTAGAGAGGTATGGGTGCTTTCGGGTTGATCATCGACTACTACATGCTTGTGCCTTTGGGTGGCCTAATCCTATTTGCGATAAAATAAATCAATATTCAAATAAATAAATCTAAAGTGAAGTGTAATGAAAGTTGAAGAAATCATGTTGAAATTGAAGTATACCTACTAGCCTTGAATCATCTCATGTGTATTAAACAATCCTGATGGGTCATTTTTATCAATGCCAAAGTAATCTTCATCTAAATTTATATTATTTAAAACTAATATGCCCGTTGCACTGGGCAAGCCACCGAGAGAGAGGGTTGGAATTCGAAATGAGGAGGCAATGTTTAGTGTCCCACTAGGGGCCGGAGGAATTGGCATGCATTTACCAATGTTCTTTTTCCTAAACCTCTGGTTGGAATTTTGAATCGTATTGGTGGAGGGGCGATGCCGCTGTTTGTACAGAATGCGAAGGACTACAATGTGCTGAAAAGTACAAGAAAAATCATATGAAAAATTGTTAAACTATTGAAAAATTGTACTAAAGCAATAAAATCATACCTTGTTAAGGGGTAATGTGTTGTAGACCTTGAGGTGGCCATGTTGGAATTGTAATTGGTTGAGATTGATTTTTGCATGGTTAGGATTGTTGAGTAGGTTGTTGAGAAGAGACAATTACATGCGAATCCGAAGTGATTTGGTGAAGGCGGTTGACTTTGAGAAGCCCGCATGTTGTCCAAAGTCCTTGCAATGTCATTAATAGTCGATTGTATGTCAATTCAATATAGTAAATGGTAAATTGAAAATACAAAAATATAATTTGTAAATAGTAAATGTTAGGGTATTACATCTCTGGCATTTACCAAATTCAAACACTTAGTGGTTCGAGAGATGAATGAACTATTATCCAAAATAAGCTCATGCTTATTTCTAGTTAACTACACCCATTTTTCCCCTTTTAGTGCTTCAATCCAATTTTTTAGATATTGTAATCACTTAAGGTTTCCTGAAAGCATCTTCATCAAGTGGGAAATTTCTACATCTTTCCAAAAATATAAAGAAGTCCTTCTAACTCCTCATATTTTGCAAGTTACGAGCCAACGGGCCTTGGAAGGTATTTTTCCCAAAAGCGGGCTGGCAGGAGTTTTTAAGGATTTTTGCCAATGCGGACGGTAGGGCGGCGGGAGAGTTTGATACTTTTGGCCCAAATGGAAAATGCCAACCAGTGGGCCCAAAGAGGAAAATTTTCCCAAGTAAATTTCGGGCCGGCGGGTCATGGGGAGTTTTAGAACTTTTGTGCTTTTTGCAAATAGGACACAAAGTGAATTTCAAGCATGCAAGCCCATGGGGGATCTTAAAGTCAAATGAATAAAAATTCCTAAGGCCCGCAAAGGGACACGTGGCCATGTTGAAAAGTCAAAGTGGGCCGCGAGGTCATCGAGAGCGATTTGAAAGTTTTTCCCCAAGAAGGTGTAAAGTGAAAACATGAGCCGTGCCTCCGCCGATGCCGAAAGAGCCACGTGTCAAGCCTCAATTGTGCATGCTGGTCGGTAGGCCTTGGAGTGACATTTTGCACCGAATTGAAAAAATAGACCGTGGGGACCGAAAGTGAGTTTTGCCAAAAGTAAATTGTGGGGCTATGGGGCAAATTTTGCATTTCACATTTTTATACCGAGAGGGCACAAAGTAAGATTCGGGCCTGTGAACCCATTCTTCTCACTGGTTTTCACCATTTTTGTATGGATGTAACTCAAACATTCAAATGGACATATCTTTTGACCCAATGCCCAAAATTCAACAAATTTGGCACCATTGGAAAGGTCTCGACCTCATCTATGCCATGGAAACATGAAAATTTAATTTCAAAGAGGTTTGGTGGGTGAAAAATGGGGAAATGTCTTCATGCCATTAATATGTAATCTGATTGTCCCCAACAACCAAATCAGATTTGATTCAATCTACCACTCTCCCTTCTTCAACATGCCAAGTAGACATGGAATATTTGGGGTGGATTTGCATAGGCATTGATGGTCAATAGTGAGCTTCAAATTAGTTTTCCCACCTCTCTCTCCTTCTCTTTATGCTGAATCTATAAAAGAAGGGGCGGGGATCATTGTAAAGGGTTGGACATTTTCTATTTTACACCCTCCCTTATCCTCTGTCTGCAGACGAGTTCATGGAGTCCTAACCTCCCCTTTCAAGTTGTAATGCTACATTTTACCTCTTGGCCACTATAATGTACTGTATTGACTTTGGACCAATAATATATGTCTGTGAATGATTTTCAACCCTCTCATGTATTTATTGTTGCCTTCTGATCTCTCATTATAGTTTGGTTACCTATGCATGGTGTTTGTATTGCATTTTTGTGGTTTGTGTTAAATTACAAAATGATTTTCTAACATTCCTTTGGTGCATCACCTTGTTAGCTTAGGTTTCTTTTATTGTATCTTCTCAACCCTATCTCCTTGGTAAGATAGAGTAGGCTTAGAGTAGATCCTCTGCAAGATTTTATTTGCATGCACCTAAATAGAGGAATAGGAACCAACCTTAATCTAGAGATATCTCTCAACTTGCAAGGTCCCGCACTTTGAGAGATGCTCCATGTTGTGCAATCACATTGAGAGTCTCAACCCATCTGATTGCATACATTCAGGAGTGCTATGATTTTTTACTAATAATTTTGGCATGCCCAGTGGGACAAGGAGTCTCCATATTTATTGCAGTAAGATTGATGTGCACTTGCTGTAATTTTAGCTTTTAAGAAGCTTTGAAATTACACATCTGGCGACTCCAAAAGAATCAGAATCTACTGGTTTCAATAGTCCAAGCTTGTCAAGTTCATGAGAAGAATACAAACAAGGTCAAGAACCAGAGAGGAGGGACTATTTTTCTATCTACACTTGTCCCTAGACAGAAGGGGAAGAGGGAGAAGAGCCCAGAGGTCTCCATCTCCACCAAATAGAACCTTGTCAACACCTCCCTTGGTAGGCCATTCATTCAATCAACAAGGGTTCTCAGACCAATCAGGATGGCACAACCAAATCCTTATGTCAATTTCACTGGCAGAACCCACTTGCCCTCAATGCACAAAATCCAGTCCTAATGGAAACGTTAAAAGAGCATCCCATATTTCACTAGTGAAAACCATACATCTCCTAGTGACCACATTCAAGACATTACAAATGTCTGTGCAATTCATGAGATCACTGAGATGGACATTGTAGTCAAGTTACTAGCCTCTTCACTCAAGGGTAAAGATTCACAATGGTTTAGAAGTCTAACAACATGCTCTATTCAAACTTGGGACCATCTTTGCAGAGCTCTTTGTGATCAATTTAGAGAGAAGGGAGATAATCTATCCCTGTTGGAGCAACTGACAACAATCAAGAGGGCCCCTAGGGAGTAGTTGATGTATTTCAAACTTGGATTTCAAAGGACATGGGACAGGATTCCATTGACTATAAGGTCCACAGATGAAGGTGTTTTCTTATACTTTCTTAGAGCTCTAAATTCTAATATTGCTTTAATCATTTAATCAATGGGAGGCGCCACCTTACCTGTAGCCTATAACATTTCCATAAGAGCTGAAAATTGTTTAATTTAGGTTGGAAAACTTGCTCCTAGGCCACCCATTCCTCTATACCTAGAACTAGGAGATCCAAGTACTAGTCAGACACCCACATTAGCTCCTATACCTACTCCTAGGAATCAGAGTTCAGATGAAGCCTCCACCTCATCCTCTAGCACCTCAAAAGAGCTTCAAGAAGTTATGAAACAACTGCAAAACCTAGGGAATGAGCTAGTGACTATCAAAAGGCAACAAGCTCAGAGTTTTAGGCCATATTATCCTTAGACTCGGTATCAAGCTAGACCTCAGTATCGAGGAAAAATAGGCCACCGTAGTTAGGCTACGAGATCGAACCAAAATCAAGGACAACCTCAAGTTGTTAGGCCCTTCTGGTCATATGATCTAAATGTAGCTTCAATGTCAAGGGCCTTGGTTCCAACACAAAACAATATGGCACAAGAATATGATTGGTGTTTCCCATGTAATCAGCCCCATAACCAATCAATTTGTTTTAATGGTGCACTAAACTAGGCCTTGATGGTACAGACCATTGGTGTGTCACGAGTTTAGCAAAGAGGAAAATTTGTAGTAAGGAGTTCGAAGTAAGAGGCACCTCCAAGTGAAACTATGCTTGTTAATTTACGGGTTGAAGACTTATGTGGGATGAATCAAACAACTTCTCAAAGTGTATCTACCAATACACAATCCAAGAAAAGGAATATTGGAGAGAGAAAATCACCAAACTTAGGTAATCCTCAACCCTCCATTACTCCATAAGGTATTGGCACTCAGAATGCAACTCCCAATATGCAGAGTCAGTCCAAGCCACCTTTCAAACCCACTCAGCACCGGTTGTAACAACCCATGTGCAAGAGAAAAATGTACCAAGAAAGGGGCAGCAAAAGGATAGCTCATTTAACATCATTGAAAAAATGAAGAAGAAAAATTTGAACATTTCAATGTGGGAGTCACTTGGCCATTCCAGAATAGAGAGATCTGTTGTAGACTGCTATGGCCAATTGGCCGAGCTCAAAACATCCCCCTAACCAACAAGAGAAGGTGTTTACCAATGCATTCTATACTGGGGAAACCATGGAGGACAACAAGGTAAGAATTTGAAGCCCCCTCCATTCTATGTTTCATTGATCATTGGGGAAAAATTGGTACATAATTACATGATTGATTTAGGAGAAAGTAGCTCTGTAATGCTAAAGGAAACAGCCGATTAGCTAGGTCTTCAATACAAAGTCATCTCCAGGGGGTGGTGCAATTGGATGGGATAGTAGTGAAAACTATTGGAGTCATAAAATATTTGAGCCTCACACTGCATGCATGCCCCAATGTGATATTGCAAAATGTATCAATCATAGACTTTCCACCACATTTTGCATTGTGTTTGTCTAGGGACTTCACTACCAAAATTAGAGGCTATTTGTCTACTGATTGGTCACACATGATTTTTAGAACAAGGTATGGAGCTAAGGCCACAATCAAATCTGAGCCCATTGTAGATTACCATATTGAGTCTTATGTACCCAGCCCGATCAATGCCAATTATTCAACCTTTGATCAGGAGGACCTCCCAAGCACTTGTGAAGTAGATACCAAGGTGGGGTGTATCCCATACTTGACCCTCGACGAGTGGGTGAATAAGAGGCATGCTTTTGACCCCTCTAAAGAGATGGAGGAATATGAGTTGGGGTACTACTATCTGCATGAGGAGGATCACCCTCTTCCCAATATCATTAAGCCGAAAACACAAAGATGATAAGGAAGTATGGAAATTATTCTTTGATGGCTCAAGAAGTAGGCAAGGAGCTGGAGGAGGGGCTATGCTTGTTTCTCCTCAAGGTATGAAATACTACTCATCTTTTTGTTTCCAATTTGCGTGTTCAAACAATACAGCAGAGTATGAGGCTTTGGTCCATGGACTGCATTGGGAAAGGAAAAGGAGTATAAAGAACTTGCAAGTGTTTGGCGACAGTGAACTAGTTGCTAATCAGGTTTGAGGACAAAATGATTCCAAGAATGACTTGTTAAAGAGTTACAAGAACTAGGTATGGGACCTCATTGAGGATTTTGAGGCATTCAACATCAATTCCATCCCAAGGAAGAAGAATGAAGCAATAGACAGATTGGTAGCAATTGGGGCAGCCTTTGATGTTGTGGAGAGTATCAAGAGTGATAAATCTCAGCCCCATATCAAGTTGGTTGTGAGGCCAGCCATCCCAGACAACAACACAAGTTGGAAAGTCTTTGAAAATGATCAACAAATTGTCAACTTTCTACAAGAAGAAGTTGAGTTCTCCTCCAAGAACCAAGACAGATTAGAGCAATAGTATGGCGATCAAGTGGTACAACTGAGGACCAACAAACTACCAAAGGGTCTTATCACTTTGGAATCAATATTCAACCCAAATGATCAATTCTGAAAGGAGAAGGAGAATATTCAGGTAAAGGGTGAGGATTTAGAGCCCATTTTCATAGAAGAAGGAAAAACGTTGCAGATTGGCAAGGTAAGCACTCAACAAGAAAAATCTGAGTTTATTCAACTTTGTCAAGAATTCCCAGATGTCTTTTCCTGGACTTACAAATATTTAAGAGGTTTTAACCCAAATCTGGCACAACACACTATCGAGATGGATCTAGGATCTAAGCCTTTCAGACAAAAGAAAAGGCCAGTAAATCCTCACATTGAGCCTCTTATGAGAAAATACTTGAACAAGATAATTGACGCCAACAACATCTTCCCTATCAAGCATTCAAGTTGGGTTACAAACTTGGTGCCTATGAGAAAAATAAGTGGAGAAATCAGGTTGTGTGTAGACTTTCATGATCTGAACAGAGCATCACTCAAAGATCACTACCCACTTCCATCAATGGAACAGATCTTATAGGTTATAGCTGGCTCTGAAAGGTTATAACCAGATAATGGTGAAAAAGGAAGATCAGTTCAAGACAACCTTCACCACCAAATGGGGCACATATGCTTATAAGAAGATGCCATTTGGACTATTAAACACTGGAGAAACATTTCGCCATGCTATGGACATGGAATTCAAAGGCCTAATCAACAATATTGTCCTAGTGTATCTAGATGATATCATCATCTTTTGAAATAATGCTATAGACCATATCTTCCACCTTAGGTAGGTGTTTCAAAGGTGTAGAAGGTTCGGAGTATCACTAAACCCAAAGAAGTGTGTGTTCCTAGCTCATGAGGGGAAATTTTTGGGCCACATTGTCTCGAGAGAAGGGTTGACAATTGATCCTGAAAGGGTGGAATCCATCTAGACATTTCCATGGCCACAACACAAAAATATTTCTAAAGCTTCTTGGGGAGGATAAACTTTGTTCTTAGGTTTGTAGCTAATTTTTCCACTCTTGTGAAGCCTTTAACAATGATGTTAAAGAAGAGTATTGCATTTAAATAGATAGTAGAAGGAAAAGAGAGTTTTGAGGCCATCAAGCTCACAATATCACAGGCTCCAACCATTATTAACCCAAACTTCTCAAAAGAATTCATGTTATATGATTTCGAGAGAGGGTCGACACTATCTTAGCCATCTTGGTCCAAAGACAACCATGAAGGTTCGAACAACCCATATCCTTCTTCAGCTAGAGCTTGGAGGACTACGACGTAAAATACTCTTTCATTGAAAAACATGTCCTTATTGTTATTAGGATCTTGAAGAAGTTTAGACACTTGGTCTCAAACAATAAGATTCAACTACTAGTATCCCATGCTGGTGTTAAGGATTTTCTCCTGAACAAGGACTTGAATGAGTAGGTTGGATCACTCGGGTAATGGAATATGACATTGAGATCAAGGTGACCAAACTAGTTCGAGGCAAGGGTTTGTGTGAACAACTCACCTCCAAGCAATAGGTTGAGTCAGTGGGTGGAAAAGAGGTTGTCCTATTTCTACAGAATGATCAAGAGAAACCAACTAATGATGCACCTACTACATGTTGGACCCAAGCCTTGGTGCATTACCTCCAAACAATTTTTTGCCCCCCAGAATGGAACAAAGCAAAGAGAAGATACTTCAGACTACAAGCCATTCCATATGTGCTTATTGGTGGTGTCTTGTTTAAAAGGATATCAATAGTGTTCTATTGAGGTGTGTTGAGGCAGTGAAATTGAGAGAGTGTTGCATGAGTTCCATGATGGAGAAGTGGGAGGTCACTTTTCCCCTCGAGTAACAGCTCTCAAGATCATGAAAGCTAGTTATTATTGGCCTACAATGTTCAGGGACTACTACTCATGGGTCAAGAAGTGTAAAAAGTGTGCATTCTTTACGAAAGGAGAAGCTAGCAGCCCTACCCCTTCATCCCATTTCAGTGGATCAACCATTCATGTAGTGGGGACTAGACTTCATTGGGGTGATTAACCCAAATTCAAGCCAAGGCCACAAGTGGATACTTATAGCCATGGACTATTTCACTAAGTGGATTGAAGCAGTGGCACTTAAAGAAGCAAATGAATCCTACATATTGGATTTCTATAAAGGAATAACCACCAAGTTTGGAGTCCCCGCCATCATTATATCAGATAATGCATTAGCAGTCCTTAGCACAAGGATCACTGAATGGGAAGTCAAGAATGGTGTGTACCTCAGCACTTCATCAAACTATTACCCTCAAGGTAATGGCCAAGCAGAGTCCACAAATAAGAACCTGCTAAGGATTATCAGAAGGACTCTTGATAAAAATTAGAGAACTTGGCATACAAATCTCAAATCAGCTCTATGGGTTGATAGGATCACATCCAAAAGCTCCACAGGTAGATCCCCATACAAGATTGTATATGGGAAAGAGGCAGTATTTCCCATATCATTGGAGTTTCCCACTTTGGAGCTCATGAAATAGTTGGAGCTAGCTAAGTTTGAACCTATGACAATTAGGTATGTAGAGCTGATGGAAGTAGGAGAGGCAAGAGAGCATGTAATGCAGGTCATGGAGAAAGATCAAGCATTGATCAAGAAGACCTTTGATAAGAAAGCAAGAATAAGGACCTTTCAAGAAGGGGACTTAGTTCTAAAATGGGATGTTGATCGGGAAAAACTAGGAAAGCATTCCAAGTTTGATGCCATTTGGAGTGGCCCCTACATGGTCACAAGATGTACAAGTAGTAATGCCTTCCGGATGGCTAAATTGGATGGTGAATAATTTTAGATCCTAGTGAATGGGATCCACCTCAAACAATGCTACTAAAAGGAAAAATTCCTTGCCCCTTGTAAAATATTAGCCTAGGTTTTTAATTTCCCTAAGTGCATATGCACATTGTTTTGTTGTAGCATAGGTTTTGTTTCCCTAAGTGTTGTGGCATAGGTTTTTGTTGCTCCAGGTTTGCATTGTTATACAGTTCCATGTGCCTCCAGGTGAATGCACCAAGCCCTTCAACATTTACATCAGGGAGACCCATGGTCACCACGACAGTTTGTTATCTTTAAAATAGAAAAAATATAGAGCAACTAAAATCGAGTCTCGAAGGGCCCATTTCCAAAAGATTCAGGGTCAACTCTGGTTCCAACAATGTCCAAGTGGCTCAAGGATCAGATTTCCAAAGTTCAAATCAGATCAGGCTATCAATTATGACTCCATGCCCAATGGATGCTTCAAAAGGCAGCTGATCTCTTCATCTAGCAGGCAGATGTCCCCTTTGAGTCGCCAAATTGTTATCCAAAATAAGCTCATGCTTATTTTTGGTTAACTACACCCATTTTCCCCTTTTAGTGATTCAATCCAATTTTTTAGATATTCTAAGAACTTAAGGTTTCTGAAAGCATCTTCATTAGATGGGAAATTTCTTCCCCTTTCCAAAAATATAAAGAAGTCCTTCTAACTCCTCATATTTTGCAAGTTATGAGCTGACGGGCCTTGGAAGGTATTTTTGCCCAAAAGCGGTGATGGGAGTTTTAAGGATTTTTGCCAATGTGGAGAGGTGGGGTAGTGAGAGATTTTGAGACTTTTCACCAAAATGGAAAATGTGGACCAACGGGCGGAAGAGGAAAACTTTCTTAAGTAAATTTCGGGCGGCGGGTGCTGCATGAGGAGTTTTGGAACTTTTGTGCTTTTTGCAAACAGGGCACAAAATGAATTTTTGGCCCATAAGCCCGTGGGGGATCTTAAAGTCAAATGAAGAAAAATGCCTAAGGCTCGCAAAGGGAGATGTGGCCATTTTGAAAAGTCAAATCAAGCCCACGAGTCGTCGGAGGCAGTTTGAAATTTTTGCCCCAAGAAGGTGTAAAGTGAAAAAATGAGCCGCGCCTCCACCGATGCCCAAAGAGCCACGTGTCAAGCCTCAATTACATGCGGGTTGGTAGGCCTTGGAGTGACTTTTTGCCCAAATGGAAAAAGTGGACTGTCGGGTCTAAAAGTGATTTTTTGCCAAAAGTAAATTGCGGGGATGCGGTGTAAATTTTTCCTTTTGTATTTTTGGTACCAAAGGGCACAAAGTAAGTTTCGGGCCTGCGAACTTGTTCTGCTCACTAGTTTTCACCATTTTGTACGGACCCGACTCAAACATTCAAATGGACATATCTTTTGACCTAGTGCTTAAAATTAAACAAATTTTACACCGTTAGAAAGGTCTCGACCTCGCGTACACCATGGAAACCTGAAATTTTAATTTCAAAGAGGTTTGGTGGGTGAAAAATGTTGAAACATCTTCATGCCATTAATATGTAATTTGATTTTCCCCAACAACCAGATCAGATTTGATTTGATCTGCCACTCTCCTTTCTTCAACATGCCGAGAAGACACAAAGTGGTGGACATGATAGATTTGGGGTGGATTTTCAGAGGTATTGATGGCCAATAGTTGAGCTTCAAATTAGTTTTCCCGCCTCTCTCCTTCTTCTCTCTGTGTTGAATCTATAAAAGAAGGGGCGGGGCTCATTGTAAAGGGTTGGACATTTATGTTTTGTACCCTCCCTTCTCCTCTAGTCTGTAGATGAGTTCATGGAGTCCTAACCTCCCCATTCAAGTTGTAATGCTAAGTTTTGCCTCTTGGCCACTATAATGTACTGTATCGACTTTGGAGCAATAATATATGTTTTTGGATGATTTTGACCCTCTCATGTGTTTATTGTTGCCTTCTAATCTCTCATTATAGTTTGGTTACCTATGCATGGTGTTTGTATTACATTTCTATGGTTTGTGTTAAATTGCAAAACGAGTGTCTAACATTCCTTTGGTGCATCACCTCGTTAGCTTAGGTTTATTTTATTGTATCTTCTCAACCATGTCTCCTTGGTAAGATAGAGTAGGCTTAGAGTAGATCCTCTGCAATATTTTATTTGCATGCACCTGAACAGAGGAATAGGAACCGGCCTTAATCCAAAGATCTCTCTCAACTCGTAAGGTCCCACACTTTGAGAGATGCTCCATGTTGTGCAATCACATTGAGAGTCTCAACCCATCTAGTTGTAGAAATTCATGGGTGCTATGATTTTTACTAACATTAAATTCCATTTCAAATTACATATCTCACAACGCCTCAGAGTGTTGTTGGCCTCTTCTTTTTATGCCACTTTTTTGCGGAAGGGCCTCCAAATATATTTTCTGCAAACAGTCAATATTAATAAGATTCTAAATGAAAATAATGTTACTCTAACGTCAAAATACAAACTTATACCTTGCTCTTGAAATGGAATTGAAAAATTCTTCATTGTCTCGTCACAAGTAAAGTAGGAATTGGTTTGTCTTTTAAATTAAAAAATCCTTATAATAAAGGCCAAGGAGATAGTTTGTGGAGTGAATGACTAGTTTTTGTGAAAGTTATGCATTTCCAATGTCAGTCTTTATTTTATTAGATAAAAAGGTGCACCAATGAAATTTTTCTTTCCGATAGTTGCGAAGAATGTATGAAAGAACCTAGTTTGGTATATCCATTTTCGACCTTAAAATAATACTAGCTTGAAAGAAAGAAATCATAGTAGCAAGAAAGTGATGTGCGATTCCTTCCATATCCACACCAAATCTTGATTTATTGACGAGTTGTAAAATTATAGAAATCCATTAGAATTAATATCAAAAACAGAATACAAGTTACAAATTAATATCAAAAACTGAAAATATAAAAAGAAAATTGAAAATAGTTTACACGTATAATCAACATGGAAACTAAAAGTAGATTCGAGGTACTTCTTATCATTTTCGATGAGGGTTGCTTTCATTGTGACAATGGGGAAATTTTTGTATGGAAGGCCTATTAAGTGATGAATATCTATTGGATCGACACCAAATTGAAACATACGACCGTCATCCATAATAAAAGTAAACGATATTCCTCTATATTGTATGCGAGGAGAGTAGGTAATTCATAATATCATGATCTATTTCAAACTGGGGCATCTTAACGAGCCCATAAAAGTCACATGCATCAACCAAATCCTTGTATTTTGAATTCATTTACAAAACTGTCTGAATGTGGGGGCACAACAAGTTCCTATAGAGTATCTTTCCCTTTGATATAACTTGTGGGTTGACTAGATTTTCTTATTGATTTTGGTCTTGAGATTGGCCTTGAGCTACATGTGTAGTTTCTATTGTACTTGTCCTTGATCTTGATTCAAGGAAACAAGAAATTTTGGGAGCTAGAGAGTGTAAATGTGAAAATGACTAGTTGGAGGCTATTTATAGGAGAAAATTAGGGTTTTGAAGCCTTGGTCATGCATCAACAAGGCTTTCTATCATGTGTCAACAATCCTTTTTGGCATGTGACAGAAAGCCTTGTTATCGCACATCAGCAAAGAGTTGTTAACGCATGACGAAATCCTTGTTGTCACACGTGAACAAGCCTTGTTGACGCGTGATGGAAAACGCGTTCTGTCACGCACCAATAAGGCTTGCTTTGATGCATGAAAAAAATGATTTTTGTTGTGTGTCAACAAGGCTTGTTAACATGTGACATCAAGGATTTATTTCATGCATCAACAAGGCTTGTTGACGTGTAATAGAAAGGATTTATTTTACGCATCAACAACACTTTCGATGCGTGACAACAAGGATTTTATTCACGCGTCAACAAGCCTTGGTTATGCTTGATTGCAGGCTTTCTCACACATCCACAAGCCTTGTTGAGGTGTGACAGATAGGCATCCTGTGTGTAGAATTTTTCCCATTCGTGTAGTCACTCTCCCTAAAAATAATAGCATGAGAAAATTTAGTTCTCAAAAAATGGAAAATTTTCCTTTACGCGAAAGTGGATCCAAGTATATTCACACGGATTTTCCACCTCCATTTTACTAGAGGTTTCTTAAAATGAACCCTGTCACCTCTTTGACCTATCCCTTTCATTTGGTTTTGCAGTTCTAAAAGTAACCATTCATACGCATGAGAGTGTAGGTAATCATATAGCATCGAGTAGATATAATTTCCCTTTGAGTGTAGAATTACATCGAGACACATACATCGATGGTAGCATAAACATCATATTTTTTATTTAGAGGCCGGTTGAAGGAATATTTTTGGTGCATCATCTGGATAAAGTGTGGGTGTGTAGATCCTTGGTGCCATGTCTAGAAGTAATACAACTTTGCAGACTATGGGAGTTCAATTTAGTACTATTTTTTGGGGCTCAAGGATGTACATCCATTGGTCGTTCCCGCTTTGGAGGATCAAGAAGATCAAGAGGACCATGATTGAGTGGATCGGGTGGTTCGGTAGTGGAGGAAATATTGGTAATGGTTTTGGTTATGGATCGGTGGACATGGTCCACACCCTCATCAACTTCAGCAATTTGATTATGAAATGTCCTGCACTTTCCCGAGAATGAAAATTCTGAAAAGCATATACACAAGTGCAACTTGTTATGGTTATTAAGGAATCACCACTTTTTATAGGTGGTGTAGAAATTATGATCCACATCGACTACATTGGATTATAATGCTTTGTGCTTTACGATTCTAGCGAGTTCCATATCCCTAAATTTGAACAAAAATCATTAGCACACTTTGAACGATATTAATAAGGGCTTATTAGAAACCTGTTCAAGAATATGATATGCAATGTAAAAAAATTTATTCGAGTAGTCTTATGACATACATCCTAGCCAAAGACGCACAATGGTTTTTGGTGGCTTATTGACTCTCTTAAAAGGACACTATCTTATAAGAAATTTGTCAATCCATGTGATGCTTTGGAAGAATATTTGTACAATGAGGCAATTGGGAGTGTGGATAATGGAGTGAGTCAATTTTAGAGGTGCGAGATTACAAACCATGGAGAAATAATTGAAGAATTTATCTCCTAATTCAACTCATGAGACACATAGTGGGACTCAATTTACAAATTTCAAGGTTGAAGGAAATACCAAGGATAGTTATCATCGTAATTTGGTGTGTTTCATGTTGTTGTATTTTGATATCTATCATTTGGACCATGATGTGAGTAGAGGTCCCCTCTTACAATGCACGATCTAGAATAATGTGTTTATGTATTGTAATATTTACAAAACTCATACTCATGACACTGTTAATTGTAGATTGATTGATCATATTCATGAGGCTATTGAGATGGGTGTGCACCAAACCAGTGTAGAAATTCAACCTAAGAAGTAGTGTGAAAAATATAATGAAGGGCACAATAATAGGGATAAAATAATAGAGGATTTCATGGAGGATATAGAGGCCAAGGCCGCGGCGATGGGAGAGGAGACTTTCCTAGAGGAACTTTCTTTACATGTGGATCTTCCGATCATTATTAGTGCAAATGACCTCAAAATGGGGTTTTCTCATGGTTCGGAAACAACACAAGTTTGAATAATGTTCACATTTATATGAGCACATGAGAAAATAACACAAGAAAGACAAAGGCGCAATATGATTAAGATATAATGTGTCGATGGAGATCAATGGATACTAAGGTTTGGAATTAATTCTGAATTACAAACCATGTTAATAACTACCTGCACTAAGGTAACATGTGTGCACAAGGCCTTGAGGAATAAGCCAATTATAACAAAGCAAGAAGTGATCAACGCAATATAACCCGATCTTTGCACATCGAAAGAGGTTTACCAAGAGACTATGGAGGTTATCAAGGAGTTAAAAGGAGATATTCGGGGCTTAAAAGAGAAGGTGAGCATGATGAATTGAGAAAATTAAGTTAAATTCCCACGAAGGACATAGATGATCTAAAGAGGACATAGGAGAATATAATCCCTTTCTTAGGATAATGGATGAGAGAAAAGGTACCGTACACAATTAATGAGTTTGAGAGATAAATACTTCATGCAAAGCTTCCTTCCCATAATCATGAGTATTGTAAATAAATTTCACCGAATGTGGTAATAGATGGATGGATCTTGAGCATTATTCGATAGATACAACTATAGAAGTTAATTTACTCACATTGGATGTGTCGAATTAGATGGGAAGACCACCATTGCAATGTTCTTCAAATGTTTTGTACATGGTGAATAGAAATAGGGATAATCCCATTGGATTATTAAAGGATGTGACTATTATGATTCATGGAGTCAAGTTTACTCGAGACTTTGAGGTATTGGCGCTCATGGAGGGAGATATCTTCCCAAAGATTACTTAAGAGCCCTTGGTGTCATGCAAATAATGTGGATTTGTGCTTCAACAAGGGGTACATTATCTTTGAGAATAAAGAAGAGTGTGTCAATATACCTTCGATAGATGCAAAGGATGCCTTGTATGTTGATCCTTTGAGTAAAGAAGACTTGAACATGATTTATGCATGAAAAACTAGGGATCCCGAGGTAAATGAGCCATCTAAGGAAGGAGTGATACAATGGGATGATGCTCATTTATTTAGTGATACAAAAAGTATTATCTGTGATAACTGGTAATATGGGATGTATGAAGTATTCGGGAGAGGGATCAACAACATAGTTACTTGTGTAATCATGCCACATGTTGTCTAACATTTGATTCATATTCATGTATGTTAGTGCACTTATGAAGGGAACTATGATGTATTTGTGCACACCATGGAATTCCAATGGATGGATGAAGGAGATCGACTAAATATGTTAGTATACACTTTGTGTAGGATAGTAGTACATTAGTGGGCTACACATAGATATAACTTATTAGAATGGAATTAGGTACAGATCACATTTTCCACTAGGTCCCTAGGAAGTAATGTACCTTCTCAAATATGCAAATTCCATGGGAAGGATTCTTCTTCACACCACATTCGAAATGTGAGAGATTTTTGACAAAGGTGTAGGAGACCTTACCACCATCATCTAGGTACATAATCTCTATGCCACCCTAAGCGATTGTGCACATGCATGGTATATTCATGCAAAGTTAACAATAGTAACAACTAATTTTTAGGAGATGACCTCATGTATGATTCATTCTTTTGATTATTTTTCTACAAAGCCATCAGTCAATGAAGCACTTCAAATTATGAAGTGCCTTACTTTGGGGGATAGTGCAAAGGTTGAGGACCTCCTGTTAGATATGTTTAAAGATTTGGACTTGGAGGTGCACCTTGACCTTGAAGAAATTGAATAAGAAGAAATGGTTTACACTTGTGAAGAAAATTAAAACAATTAACTAATATACGTAATCGATGGTGAGGATGATGATTATAATAACCTAGATGTTAACAACACTGAGGGTATGCACAAGGTGATGGACACAACATATTAAAAGGAATACACATATCATGAGCCTATGAAGATAAATAAAGTTAATATTGGAACACGAGGCATTTCCTAAGGAGGTAATTATTGATGACTATTGGTCGAGAGAAGGAGGTGGCTAAGATTATTGAACTCCTATGTGACTTTGAGGACTTATTTCTAAGGGGGTATATTGAATTGAAGGGAGTACACCCTTCTTTAGGAGAGATGAGGATAAAACTAAAATAAGGCACACACCTGATTAGGAAGAGGCCTTACAGGATGAATCCTAATCTACGCGTCAATGAAAAAGATGAAATTTACAAAATTCTCAATTTTGGTATAATTGAGTCTATAAAGGAATCTAAGTGGGTGAGTCCCATGATCATTAGTATCAAAAAATATGGGAGGATAAGTATTTGTGTGGATTATAAGGATTTGAATGCTTCATGTGTTATTGATCCTTTTCCTACACCATTTATAGAGGATATTCTTGAACGAGTTACAGGCGCGAGATCTACTCTTTTACAAATGGGCTTTCTCGGTTATCATCAATTGCACATCACGAAGGAAGATCAAGAAAATACCACTTTCACCATAGATTGGGGGAATTTTTTCATACACAGTGATGTCCTTTCAATTAATATTATGGCTACAACATTCTCACACATTATGGTATAGGCATTTCAGGACTTCATTTATAAGGTTTTTAGGTATATCTGGATGATTGGATTGTTTATGGATTGGTTAAGGACCATTGTGATAATTTATAACTAATGTTTGAGAGGTGCGGAAATTGAGCATCTATCTTAACATTAATAAGTGTATCTTTGCAACACCTTTTGTAACATTACTTAGGCATATTATCTATAAAGAAGGATTGTTGATAGATCTAGCCAAATTTGATGTGATTTTGGGTTTGGAAGAACCTAAAAATCATTGTCGAGTACGTGGATTCTTGAGACATACATGGTTGTTTCACCATTTTTTACGCTTTTGAATGATGAAATGGATAAGGGTAAGGGATAGGAGAAATACTTATTAAATAGGTTGGTTGGAGGTTGATGCATGAGTTCGACTTCTTGACCCAATTCCGATTGTGAGAGATTCCTTTTGGCTATGAGGAACTACCCGTAATAGAAAACAAGAACACAAAAGAGAAGTTAAATGATATATGACAAAGTGGGTGCCTAGCATATGCTAGTTAAGGGAAGTGTGATACTTCCTAGATGGCTATCAATCCACTCTTTAAAACAAATTAATGTGAGACATAAGTAAATTTCTATTGTATTCATTATGATTTAGGTATCTCATTCAAGTACAATAATAAAATCCAATCACAACAGGCTAGGCTATAGTTGGATCTAAAGGATGAGGTGACTGTCAAGGTACTAGGACTGGTCAAGGTTTGATTCTGGGTTGTTTAGGTCAATTAGTAGGAGGTTGTTTGGCTCTGTTCTTGGGTAGGGTATAAAACACAGAGACCGATGTCAGTCTGGTATGACTGGTGACATTTTATGTAGAACCGATGATGGTTATGGGTAACTGATGTTGGTAAGGTCGGGGTGTATAAAACTCAAAGAGATTTGATTACAAGGTTTGATCTGGGATTTGATAGAGATGGTAGGGTGGATAAGGAGGTTTATAGAAGTCTCAGGTGTATTCAGGGATGAACAACAGGTGAGGATGGGTGATTTGGCGGTGTGGGTAAGGAAATGGTTGGGTTACAGGTTGGTAAGGGATAGAAGAATGAGCATGCAAAGTGTAGATTAATAACATGAGTAACAAAAGCTACTAACTAAAATAACAATGTTGGTTAGGGATACACTTATTGTGATGTAGATTGGATGGCTGAATGGTAATGGTAGTTGATCAGAAGGATGGTATTTTGTACTATAGCAGTGAATCCCGAGAATGCTTCCGTGAGTGTAATGCTTCGGATTTGTCTTGGTCTTGCTATGAATGTCTCGATGTGTGAAAGGATGTTGGTTTTTCTTGCATGGTAACCGGTGATGGTTCCATCTTGACCGACATCGGTTTAGGTTTGACCGATGTTGGTTAAGGTGAGATTCCTAGGTTTACTAAAATGGGTAGATATTTCTAATTTCTTGGGTCAAGTTGGTTTGTTGTTTTGGATCAAAGGAAGCTTCCCTTCTAATGAGCGGGAATGTGGTTAGAGAAATCTTAGGCATTGATTTTAGGGTTAGACCAAATATTAGCTCATTAAGGTAAGTAAGACTAAGTTATTGTTAGTTATGGAAACATGCCAAGAATAGGTCTAGGGTGAGGTGGCTGGATGAGGTGGCTAGATGAGGTGTCTAGGTGAGGTGGAAATTAGGTCAATTAAGGTAATAAAATAATGGATATTGTGAGGATGGGTATTTAATTTAATTAAAATAATTAAATTAATTATTAATGTGAGGTGAAAGGGGGCCATGGTTAGGTGCCCATGTTTAAGTTGGTTATCCGATCAAGGGCTAAGGGAATGTAACCAAATTTACGTTGCTACAAGGGTGTTACAGAAATGAATGAAAGGTTATGCAAATATTTTCATGCCCCTTGAGGAACTATTGAAGGCTAAGGGAATGTTCTATTGGTACAAGGTGCAAAAAATAATGTTTAAAACATTAAAGGAAATGCTTACTACTACACACATTCTACGCTTTCCTTCATGGGAAAAACCATTTCATGTTCATGTGGATGCTCCCGAGATGGATATTGCTATTGTGTTGGCACAACCAGTGAAAGAATAGTGGACAACCCCATTTTATTTACTAGTAGGAAGTTGACACAAGTTGAATAAAACTATAAAAATACTCGAGCGAGAATTTTTATATGATCTACAAGCTGCACAAGTTTTGGAAATACTTACTTGATACACTATTATATTAATTACATGTCATATGAAACTTAAGAATTTGGTCAACAGGCCTATTTTGCAATCGTGCATATGCAAGTTGATACAACTATTTCAAGAATTCCAGTTTATAGTTTTTGTAAAACTAGGGAAAAGTAACTCGGGACCTAACCATTTGTCAAGGATCAATTCTAGTGAGGATGAATAGATCATTGAGGACACAATGTTGGATGCACATATTTTTAGATTAAATGGAATACCCATAGAACTAGAGGACATTGCAGTATTCTTGTCCACTAGATAGACACCTAAGGGGGTGAATACTTTAGAAAATAAGCAACTTGAAATATGGATGACACCATATCAGTTGATAGGTGGAGATTTGTATAAACTAGGTCATGATGAGATTTTATCTTTGGTGTGTTCTGGAGCATGAATGAGAGGTCATAATGGAAGAAGCTCATATTGGAACCGTAGAAGGTCATTATGTTGGGGATGCCACTGTGTGCAAGATTCTAATGGTTGTACTATGGTGGGATACTATCTACAAATATACTAAAGAATATGTCAAGGATTGTGACCATTTATAGTGCCTTGTAAAGCTTGAGACCTGGAGATGAAATAACTCGAATGCCTATTATGAGTGCTCAACCTTTTTAAAATGGGTGACTAATTTTATGGGTCTTATTTCCCCACCCCCACGTAGGATTGATGCACACTACATTATAAATTTTACAAATTATCTAACAAGGTGGGGAGAAGAAGCACCTACAAAGGATTACACTAAGCTACAATAACAATATTTTTAAGGGATAACATTATCAATTAGTATGGATGTCCATCGAGTCTCACAAGTGATAAGGGCACACATTTTTTTATTGAGACCATTAGAGTTTTATTGGCAGATTTTATGGTGGCACACCATAAGAAAACACCTTAAATGAATGAAAGAGGGGGTGAGAAAGGTTAGGTGTAGGGGGAATAAGGTTAGGGAGGGACTTAGGTGAGATATGGGTAGGTTCATAGGGAAAATGGGAAAGAAATTAGGTAAAGGAAATTGATGTTTCAGGTTTGGGTGTGGTAATAATGACCGACGTTGGTCAAGGTATGGCTGACATCAGTGTTTGTACACCAACATTGGTCAGGTATGAGGGAACCAATGTCGATTAGAATGGACCAGTGAAGGCTAAGAGTAACGATA
Source organism: Taxus wallichiana var. yunnanensis (assembly GCA_018340775.1). Lineage (NCBI taxonomy): Eukaryota > Viridiplantae > Streptophyta > Pinopsida > Cupressales > Taxaceae > Taxus > Taxus wallichiana. The sequence continues at coordinate 487,595,392 of CM031244.1, read as the reverse complement.
TCGCTTAGGGTGAAAGGGGTAGAGGTCTAGGAAGGGTAAGGGGAAAGGTTAGGTAAAGTGGGTAAAATAGATAGCGGGTGAGGGCCGAGAAGAAGGGAGGGGTTGAAGGTTAATTTTGGGTAAAATTAATTTTTAATAATGTGTGTGATTGGTAGAATGTAGGATAGGGAGCATCTATGGATGAGAGACCAAGTACAACCCTTTTTGCTATCGGTACTATCAAGCATTACCGTTGATGAGTAGAGGCATGTGATGGAATTTGGTTTGATAGGAGTGAGAAGCTACAGGCACATAGTCTGAGAGCTGATTTGATGGTCTCCCTCATCGACAGATGGGACTCAGTGACCAATACCTTCCATCTATTGATGGGTGAGCACACAGTCACGGTGAGACCCATGGAACCTCCTCATACAGTGCCTATGGCAAGATTCAGGGACACCCTAGGTGAGGAGAGGTATTACCAAGATCATTTGGTAGCGGTAGGGATAGATGTCCCTTCATATGCATAGTACCAAGCATAGCAGGCCTCGAGTGAGAGGACTCGATCCCGCACTCACAGTGTGGAGAGAACAGGGGGTTGGCAAGCCCATAGATAGGAGCAAGGTGAGGCTACCAATATATGGATACCAACTCCAGGTGAGGGGCCATCGGTGGTTAGATCAAATCCCACAATAGGAGGGAAGGTGGTTGGTGGGAACCATACAAGAGCGGTAGAGGAGTCGGGAGAGACCGACTCATATATCTGAGGGTAGATGAGTGATATCATTATTTTGGATAGTATTGTGATTATTTTTGATACATACCGGCCTGTGCACCGATGATAGTGAGGTTGTTTATGAGAGAGTTTTTGATTTTTTGTATACATGATACCGGCCTGTGTGCTGAAGATTTTGAGACCTTTGTATTTGTTATATGGTAGATGAGAGATATTTGTATAGATTTTGCAGTCGAGTATATATGTATGGACACTCAGATTTGGATGATATATATAGAGATGATGATTTTTATGGTATGATGTGTATGAGTATATATAACTTCGATGATGATTTTGTACATGTGATGGAAACTAGGTAAGTTAGGCATGATAGAGTCGGTCGGTGTAGGCATGGATTGAGTCAAGATGGTTTAGGCATGGATTGAGTCAGGTCATAGGCATGGATTGATTCTCGTCATAGAAATTGATTGAGTCGGATCAATTTAGGCATGGTGGAGTCAAGTCATAGGAATGGATTAAGTTATGTCGGTTTAGGCATGGTGGAGTTAGGTTAGTTTAGGCATGATTGAATCGAGGTCAAGTAGGCATGGTTGAGTCAAGTTTTATGGTTGATTGAATTTCTAATTCATTAATGTGTGTAATTTGTGATGGTATGGATCGTGTTAAGATGATTTGTAGGAAAATGTATGATGATGGTAAAGAAATGGTAGATGTGATGAAATGAATGTGTAAACTATGATGGTAAAGATGTTTAGCAATTGTTGTTTGTTTGGTTTAAGTTTCGATTATTGATATAGTTAAGGGGAATTGGTTAGGTTAAAGAGTAGTTGAGCTAACCTCGAGGGCCCCATGCCCTTAGAGTGTTTCCTACATAGTCCTGGTGAAAAGGGACCTCAGGCCGATGTAGTTATCCCATAAGCTAGGGAATATTAGGATGAAGTAGAAGAATGGGTTGGTAAGTGTTAGGCATTGTTGAATGTAGGTCATAGGCATGATTGAGTGCAGTCACGAGGCATAGTTGCATTTAGCTCACAAACATGGTTGAGTTTAGGTCACATGCATGGTTGATTTTAGGTCACATGCATGGTTGAGTGGTTTTTAAATATAAGTTTAAATAATGCTGTTCTTGTATAGGATAATCAATAAGTAATGAGGAAGGCGATTGGTAAGAGGTGGTAAATAGCCACTTAATTGATAAGAACCCTAATGATTCGACCATACCTAAGAGGGGCTTATGAATGTAAGACCCTAAAGTGTTGCATAATGGACCATTATAAGGGTGAAGAAAGTTGCATAATCACCAAATATCACATTTGTGACAAGTCCCTTGAGTAATGAGGAAATTAGGCTAAAAAGGAAAGGATGGCATGTACAATAGTGTGTCTTTCGAACAAGAAACCCGAGATCAAGAATAGGCAAGTCCATGATGAAAATTTCATCTTTTTCTTCATTTGTTTGTTTTTAATAGACTGATCGATGCGGAAGTCTATATGGGATGAGTATATTATCTCCTTGAGGTCTTCATGAAGCTAATCGATGCGGAAGATTTTGGATATTTTTATTGAATTTGTGAAATAACTATGATATAGCTTGTCCTTCAAGGGAGAAGTCTATTTATAGCAGTGGAATTAGAGTGAAGAGATGTCCCTTTTGAGGGAGTCATCTTTTGTTGGAAGTTTGACTCAAGGAGTTGCATCCCTTTTTGTTTTTGGACGTTTAAGTCATGGACAAGACTATAGAGGAAGGGTAGCCTCTGGTTTAGAAGGAAAGACCGTAGCACACAAAAATTGACTTTTAAAGAGGTGGTTTTTAGTGATGAATTACCATGGGATTCCATCTTGAAGAAGACAAAAATTATCCTCGAGAAAAATGCTATGAGTAGAGTTGTGGTACTCATATTGAAGACAAGGCTAAAATGGTGACAGTATCACATGATTCATTTTGAGTCGTGGATCCTAAAAATGGGTAATATGGAAGGTGAACAATTCTCTAGGGATGAGCGATCAACTGATAGAAGGTGATATAGAACTTGATGTAAACAATAAAATTTTCAAAGATGTAAGGCATTAATTGGCTCAAGTTTGGGTTTACCTTCAAGAGAAGATAAACAATAAGCACCTGATCCATAGGCATGGGTAACAATATAGGGTCTGAGCCAATTAGGAGCAAATTTTCCCCGTTTAATTTTCTCCTCTTTGGTTACATGTTGATTTTCCTTCAGGATGAGGTCACCGACATGAAAGGTTTATTCATGAACATGTTTTTCATAGGCACATTTGATACTTTTTGGTAGATTTGGAGATGGTCAAGAGAATTGAGATGATGTTCATCTAATAACTCAAGTTGTGCCAAACGATCTTGGAAAAATTCATTGTCATTGAGCATGTCTTGTAGTGAGATGCAGAGAGATGGAATCTGGACTTCGAGAGGTAAGAAAACCTTAGTACCGTAGACCGAGAAAAGGGTGTGGCAGAAGTTGAAGTGTGAATACTAGTGTGATAAGCCCACAAGGTGAAAGGAATGTGCATATGCCAATATTTCCCACTATCATTGACTACCTTCATAAGAATTTTGTTGAAGGTTTTATTGGTTGATTCGGCTTGACCTTTGGTTTTTGGGTAATAAGGTGATGAGAAACTAAGTTGATGTCAAAAGCGTCACATAGTTTGCGCGGGTTTTGTTCTTGAATTATTTTCCATTATCAATGATGAGTCAATGAGGAACACCAAAACGACAAATGATGTGATGGTTGATGAATTCACATATTTTCTCAGATTTTCTAGAAATAAGGGAATGGCCTCTACCCATTTAGTGTAATATTCGGTAGTGGTTATGATCCATTAGTGGTGTTTGAAGAATGGGGTTGATCTCACCGACAAGATCCAAACCCCAATGAGAGAAAGGCCAAAGGTCTCGTGTGACTAGTACGGCATGACTAGGTGTGTGGTGGAGATCAGCATGTTTCTAGAATTCCATGCGACATTTGACATAATCACAACAGTTGCGGTTTATGTTTGGCCAATAATAGCCTAGAAAAAGGATGCACTTTGTGACAACTAAACCATTAAAGTGACCTCCACAAATTCCATCGTGGACTTCCTTAATGGTGTAGGGAATTTTAGAACTTGTAAGGCATCATAAGAGAATGTCATCGAATCCACGCTTGTAAATGAGACCACCCATGAGGACATAACGGGAGACACTTTTAAGAAAGTCCCGTTGTCCATTACAAGTGAGATTGGTAGGTAGAATGAAAAGGGAAATATAGTCTGCATATTGCTTATACCAAAGGTCACATGGGTCAGGGGTACTGGTTCTGACGGAGTAGACTTCATGAGGTAAATAAGAGGGTGATTGTAGCCTTTTTGTGGTGACAAAGATTTTAGAGTTAGCGGGTGAAGCAAGTATCTGAGAAGCCAAGAAGACCACGGTATATGTAAATTTATTGGTAGAACCTGGGGTGGTTTGAAGTGTGTAATATCAAAGGTGGTCAAAATCATATCTACGTGCTACTTATACTTTTGAAGGATATCATTACAACACTAGTATATACCTTTGACTTGGTTTATGAGCAACTGAGAATCACCATGATATTGATTGTCTTAACATATAAGGCATATGCAACCTAAAGACCCAATATGAGTGCTTCGTATTCTACAATATTGTTTGTACAATCAAAATTGAGTTTGAATGACAAAGGCATAGGTTCACCCTTAAGAGTAATGAGGATTAAACCAGCCCCACCTCCACTCGACACTTGGATCTATCAAAGAAGAGTGTCATTTGGTAAGCGGGTTCGTCCCGTGGAAAGGCTAGCTATAGACTCATCCTCGGGAAGTCAAAGTTAGATGGTTGATCCCTAGAAATAGGTGTGTGGGCCAGGTTAGTCAGCAATTGTGTGGCCCTTAATGGACTTTTGATGAATGAATTTGAGGTCGAGGTCGGAAAGAAGCATAAGCCAACGTGCAACACGTTGATGTTGATAAGGATTGGTATACATATAGTGTAATGGGTCATTATTAGTGATGACAAAGGTTTTGTGATTGAGTAGGTAATGATGGATTTTAGTGGTGACAAAAACTAAGGCTAGGCAGAGTTTTTCGGCATGGTTATATCTAGTTTCATAGTCAAGAAGGGTGTGGCTTATGTAATAAACCACTTTTTCTCTGTGTTTCTCTTCATGATGAGCAAGCGTGACACCTAAAGAATGGTTAGTGGCTGAAATAGATAGGTAAATGGGTTGTTCATCCTTAGGAGGAATGAACACTGGTGGTTGAAGGAGGTATTGTTTTAATTCCTCAAATGATTTATGGCATTCATCATCCCATTTGAATGAAATGTCTTTCTTGAGAAGATGATGAAATGGTTGACAACGGTCGGAAAGCTGCGAGATAAAATGATGAATAGATTGCAACTTTCCTTGTAGGCTTCGAAGTTGATGGAGATTAGTGGGTGGAGGAATTTCTATAATATCCTTGACTTTAGCAAGATCGACTTCTATGCCACGCAAAGAAATGATGAAACCTAGGAGTTTTCTAGAAAGTACCACAAAGACACACTTCTTTGGTTGAAGACACACACAATACTTGATGAGATGGTCAAAGATGACTTTAAGGATGGACAAGTGTTTGGTTCGATGTTTAGATTTGGCCAGAAGATCATCTACGTAATCTTCCAGTATGTGATGCATGATGTCATGGAAGATGTAAGTCATGGCTTGCTAATATGTAGCACCAAGCATTTTTAGGCCAAAAGGCATGAATCAATAGCAGAAATTCCCCCAAGGGGTGATGAAAGTAGTCTTTTGTTGATCCTCGAGAGCTAGTAATATTTGATTTTATCCCGAAACCATCCATGAGTGATAGTATTTCATGGCTAGTGGTGAGATCAACCAGTTGGTCGATGTCGGGTAGGGGGAAATTGTCTTTGGGACAAGCGAGGTTGAGGTCATGGAAGTATGTGAAAATGTGGAGTCCCCTATCACCTTTGTGACAGGAACAATGTTAGAAATCCATTGGGGATAGTCAATGGGTAGAATGAAGGAAACTAAGAGAAGGTGCTGAAGCTCTTCTTTCACCAGAAGAGCAATGTGAGGATGCATTTTTCATAGATTTTGTTTGATGGGTTTGGCATCAAGAGTGGTTACGATATTGTAGACCATGATTTTTGGGTCAATACCAAGCATATCACAATAGGACCAATCAAACCCATTTCTATGGTCCCAAAGGAAAGAGGTGAAGGCTTCTGCCTTCGATGGCGTCTAAGGATTGTCTGATTTTTAGAATGTGTGGGTCATCTTAAGTGTTAATGTTGATTTCGATGGTTGATTCATTCAACATAGTCTGCATCTCAGTGGGTAACAACCAATGAATATAAGAGTCTTCCACACCAAGGTAGGTGAGGATGGACTCATCATCCTAACATTGAATGACGTTAATATAAGGTGTATCGTCATTGATCATGTTACGATACAGGAATGGGAGAGAAGAGACAGCTTCGCCATCACGTCGATAGGTTAGCGGTCCCAAGGAAATGGTGTTTACAAAAAAAAATCAGGAGTAGATTCAGGATCCATGGACTAGGTGGGTGAAGATGGTAATGTGGGTGAATGAGATGGGGAAGATTTCCCATCCTGAATGAGGTTGACATGAACCTTCTTGGAGGGTGGAGCATCAAAACCAATGCCACTATGGTCATTGTGTTTATGAGAGGTACATGAAATGATAGTATGATGGCCCTATTCGTAAAATCTGAAGCCAAATCCTTTCCACACACAATGGTGGAGGAAAGTGTGAGTGATCGGTGGTTATTGTAAACACTTGAAACATGCTTACACTTAATATTTCATCCAATTCAACCAATTAACGACACCTTGTTAATTCCCTATTCTTTTCTCCATTATTGGATGCCCATTCATGACATTCTTTCAGGTTGTATTCTTCCTATATTCAACTTATTTGGCTAATATCTCTCTTATTAGTTAAACATTCTCCCTATTTCTCTCTGCAGGACCACTTTTATTGGCTTCCTAGGCTATCTATTAGTCACAATTGGTTATCCGCACCCTTTCAAACTCTTAATGAGTCTCTAATCACTTGTTAATCAAGTTTATCTAAGCCTAAAGCAAGCTTATCTAAGCCTAAAGCATGTTTATCCTAATCTAATCTAAAATAGCTTTAGTCCCACATGTACCCAAAATCCAAATTCTTCCAAACCAGAAACTATAAATACAAGGCTAAGCCTACCCATTCAAAATTACAACTTTACATAACACAAAGCCAAAACAAGCCTAAGAAAGCTTGGATCTCATTTGTATTAGCTTCAAGCTAATTAGACATTTGATCTAAAGCTTTCCTTCCTCCATTGTTGAGCTAACACCTCCATTTGCATCCATAATCCAAGTTTTGAGTAATATGGAGAGAACCATTGGCCTTGAAGCCATTAATGGTGAGACTCCATTCTTGAAAGCTTGAGTTTCATATCAAACATCACACCTTTGATTGCTAAGTTGATCTTTTTAGGTTCAATTTCTTAAATTAAGTAATCTAAAGAGTAGAGAGTAGCTTTATCATGTTAGTTTTTGATGTTTTTGTCAAAGTTATAATGCTTTCATGTTAGTTTCCCTTGTTTATCTCTTATCTCATGGTGCATGGATGAGTTAGAAAATATTTGAGGTTCTTTATCCTCATTCCATAGCTTCTACAACTTTCCATTGCACCAACTTTAGCTATTCAAAACACACAACTTCACTCACAAGTCCTTCTCTCTCACATTTGGAGATATTGGCATTAGACCTCATTTTCATTAGCCAAGCTAATAGGAATTTGATCTTGGCTATCCTCCATTAAAAGAGCTTCATATTGCACCCATGATAGGTTAGTAATGGAATAACTTAACTTGTCCATGTAGCCATTTAGTGAGATTCATTTACCCTCATGGAGTAAACAACAAAACTGATTGCTTAGATCCTTATTAGGTTCATTGTTAGCTCATTCCCCCTTCCTCATACTCCTTTTCTTCTATATCATCTTTCTTCTTATTCACATTATTCCTTCTTTTGTTCTCTTTTTGTCATCATTTCAATCGTCGATCGAGTTCTTCTATCACCCCATCGACAATCAAGGGGACATACTCCATTCTACACATTTTTATTCTATCCCTTCAAAAAGTTTCTACTTGTTTGTGCTTATCTAATTTCTTTGAAGTGGCGTTCCTTACGTCACCCCAAAGAGGGGAAAATGTAGACACCTGAAACATGCTTACACTTAGCATTTCATCCAATTCAACCAATTGACGACACTTCGTTAATTCCCTATTATTCGCTCCATTATCGGATGCCCATTCATGACACTCTTTTAGTTGTATTCTTCCCATATTCAACTTATTTGGCTAATATCTCTCTTATTAGCTAAACATTCTCCCTTTTGACCATTCAAAACCTCCCAAGTTCTCTCTAGAACACTTCTATTGGCTTCCTAGGCTATCCATCAGTCACAATTGGTTATCCAGACCCCTCCAAACTCTCAATGATTCTCTAATCACTTGTTAATCAAGTTTAACTAGCCTAAACCAAGCTTAACTAAGCCTAAAGCATGTTTATCCTAATCTAATATAAAATATATTTAGTCCCACATGCACCCAAAATCCAAATTCTTCCAAACCAGAAACTATAAATACAAGGCTAAGCCTACCCATTCAAACTTACAACTTTACATAACACAAAGCCAAAACAAGCCTAAGAAAGCTTGGATCTCATTTGTATTAGCTTCAAGCTAATTAGACATTTGATCTAAAGCTTTCCTTCCTCCATTGTTGAGCTAACACCTCCATTTGCATCCATAATCCAATTTTTGAGTAATATGGTGAGAATCCATTCTTGAAAGCTTGAGTTTCATATCAAACATCACACCTTTGATTGCTAAGTTGATCTTTTTAGGTTCAATTTCTTAAATTAAGTAATCTAAAGAGTAGAGAGTAGCTTTATCATGTTAGTTTTTGATGTTTTTGTCAAAGTTATAATGCTTTCATGTTAGTTTCCTTTTTATCTCTTATCTCATGGTGCATAGTTGAGTTAGCAAAGCTTTGAGGTTCTTTAGCCTCATTCCATAGCTTTTTCAACTTTCCATTACATACGATTAGTGAGGAGTGTAGGTCGATGAAATTGGTTGGGTTTGGGCTGGAGGTTTGGGTTTATATGTTGAAATATCTAGTCCCCCATATGTCGATTAGTGCAAAGATGGGGAGGGCCATAAGGAAAAACTTTGCCAATGCGGATGTCATAACTAGGGTGTTAGCGTAGGTTACCATACTCTTGTAATGAGGAAGGTGTCGATCTTGTATAGCAATAATCCCCTAGAGTGATGCATTGAAAAACACCCTCTAAGGGATCAATAGTTGGTATGTGGGTAGCGGGGATGGACGGATCACTAGATGATGGGGAAACATGTGCGTCGGGTAAAGGCTGCTGCTGCAGTGGGGATAACAAGGTTAGATGCAGCAGAGGTAGTGGCAGTTTTGGTGGATTGGCTTGTAGGAAAAGGTGAAGTAGGGATAGTGGTAGATGCCTTGACTAGTACAAGCACATCATTGGGCCGGTATAGCATGTTACAGGTCTTGAAAGGTGACAAGTCGAGGGATGGTGTAACTATGCTCCCGTGTTCAAATTTGAGGCAACGGTGTAAAGTCGAAGGGACATAACCCATGGCATGGATCCAAGGTTAGTTGAGAAACAAGTTATATTAGAACTCCCCTTCTAGGACATAGAAAAGTTCCAGGATAGTGCGGGGACTCAAGCGGAGACATGGAGAACAACAGTTCTAGGGTAGAGGTCATGGCGTCATTGAAGGATCGGAGCATAACAAGTTACCACACTTGCAATTGGGAGGTATTCACATTTGGTCATATGCATGGGAGGAGATGATGTTAATAATAGAACCATCATCAAACATAACATGTCATATGCGTATATTATCGATAAATACTAAGATGAAAAGAGTGGGGTCAAGGTCGTCGGACTAGAAGGGAGTGATCTCTTCATCTAAAAAGTTGATGGTGGCTACTTGGCAAGTAGGTGGAGGCGTACATGAAGGTGATGACCTAGTGAGAGAGGATATGTGGTGAGGGTTAATGATGGAGGCCATGGACGTGGGTTCATTTTGGTAAGACTTCAATAAATTGAAGAACCTCCATGAGGGCTTGACGATGTGACTTGGAGGTTTGGACGAGGTCATATAAAGACATTTTGAGGGGGGATTGGTGTAGTTGTTTGAGCATTGTGCGATGTGTGACCCCATCGAAATAGGATATGTAGGACCTCGAATGGTGACTTTGGGTATGGGTGTGGATGGTATGTTGGGTATAGGGTTGGTTGATGGGCTAGTTTCCTTTTCCTTGCCCTTGTCTTTTTGAGCATGGGTGGTAACGTGAACCATGTTAATTTGAGGGGAGGTGGATGAAGAGGGTGTGTCATGGAAGGTATAGTGGCATGAGGGACAAAACCCTAGTGGGGATATGATCCTTGTGAAATGAGTAGGGCACATTGGCATTTGGGTGGTGGTTTGGCCAACTCTCTTATACGGACCATATTAATCTTGAATCTCGGGGGTGGAGATATTGGTTGCTTTGAGTAGGTAATGGAAGAGGCTATGGGGAAATTGGTGAAGGAGAAATGAGGTCCTCATCAAGAAGATCGTCATCATGAAAACTTTCTTCAGAGAACACAATTAGACAAGAGCATTTTTAAAGCCTTATAATTCTCTACATCGTATCCCGACACACATTGGTAGGCGCAGATTTTAGTTTCGTCAAACCATTTTTGTTTGGGTTTGAGTGGGTCATAAGGTCTAAGAGGTGGTAATGTGATGACAGAAGTTTCGAGGAGATTGGTTAAGATTTTGGTGTAGGATCCTACCAGTGGGTCACAATGGGAGGTGAATGTGGTTTAGGTACATGTATGGCTCATTATGGAGGAAGAGGATTTATAGGAGGGGGAATTGTTTGGTCTACTAGTTTGGTGTGTGGAGTGGTATTAGGTCTTGGTTGCATCTGCTTGAGTATGGCCATGGTAGAAGACCTAGCGGTGGAGGGTTTGGTTGGTTTAACTACCTTATTAGAGGGTAGTGGATTTTTAGCTTTAGGTTACACCTTTTTGGGTAATGATGATATAGGTGTAAAATTTGTGGAGGGAAAAGTAGATGGTGGAAGAGGATGGGTTTCCCACGGAGGTAACCGAGGTGTTGTGGAAGTGGGTGGTGTAGGTTGGGTAGAACACATGAGTGAAAGAGAAGAAAGTGGCATGGGTAGTGAAGAAGTTATGGACGGTAGTGGAGGTATGGGTGGTAAGAATGTTACGGGTGAGGGAGGAATTTGTGTGGATTGCTTGGGTTTATTAGAGGTCCGTGATGTGGAGATGGTCTGCGGCATTCTTGGTTTACCGGTGGACATAGGTTGCTTGGCCAGGGTCGAGGGGTGAGGTCCTAGGATGGACGGAAGAGGTGAAGGTGATAATGGTGTGGTGGGCGAGGTTGGTGTATGAGGCCTGGAGGTTGTGTCTTCTTTTTAGGGGCTGAAATAAGTTTAGTGCTAGTTTGGGAAGACTTGGCTAAGTCTAATTTTATGGGTGGGTGAGTAAGGCTAGTGTCGATATACTCCTAAGGTAGTAATAGGTCTAGGTAAGGGAGATGATATAGGTGTGTGAGGGTTTTGGGTGTAGATGTATGTTGCGTTATGGGGAGAGGTGTGAGTTAGGCCATGGGTGGTGAGATGGAAGGTGTTGCAATAGTCATGGTTGTGTTTGGTTTGGTCATTCAAAACACTTTTGGATAGATAATGGAGGTATCGGTGAGTGACAACTACATTTGTGTTGATACATGAAGTAGAAGGTGTCCCCAAAGTAAGGCTCTATCAACATAGTCCAGGTGATCGACCAAGCATGAAAATGGTACTATCATAAGTGGGGCCAACGTGGATCAAGTGGAAATCCTCGTAAAATGTGTTTGAGATATAGAGAAATGGCTAACCTCAGACTCTATGGGTAAGAGAGATGAAAGCATATCTCAGGATATTGAAGGTACAATAGTGAATGGTCATCAAAAGAAACTATTACTTTTATAGTATCCTCCATGGGTAGAGGAGAGGATGGGCCAGACAAGGTGGAATATCCTTGTGATGGTGTAGGTTGTGGACATGTATCTCCTATGAATAGGAGAGATGCCACTAACGATTGCTTGGAAATTTGAGGGGTCAAAGGTGGCATGCTAATTATAGGCTCTTCCAAAAGTGAAGGAGAAAATGAAGGGGGTTCCTCTGTGGTTAAAGGAGTACATGAAAAAGGTTCTGGTGTAGGTAGGGAGCTTGGGCTAGGATTTCATCTATGGAAGGAACATGAGGTAATTGGGGAGCAACTCATATGTCATTGAAAATAACATGGACCTCGCGGACATTATTATCATTGTTTGAGGTGTCACCAACTTGGTTGGAAGATGGGTCATGATTAGGGAATGGCTTCTTGAAGATATGTAGGTTTTGGTTAGTGGGTGCATTTGGGCTATCCAAGACTAGATCTCCATTTTCTAACATTTCTTGGACGATATTCATGAAGGTGATGTAGTTATTGTTACTATGACCTTTAATATGATGATAGTTATACAAGTCATGTTCCTTATACCACGCGGGCATGGGGTGCTCAGGGTCACAAATAGTAGGTGGTTTTATAGGTAGAAGGGTAATGACACCAGCCTTAACAAGCTTTTCCAAAATAGAGGAATAAGATTCTCTTATCGAAGTGTACTTTCATTCTTCTCATCTAAACTGGAAAGCTTGGACAAGAGAGATATTAGAAGGAGGTTTTTCCGGTTTGATCGATGAGGGGGACTACCCTTAAGAACTACATCCTTGGTAGATCCTTTAGGTTTTGAATAGTTTTTTTGGGGTTTCGAAGATGAATAAGTATCATTTGATTTGAACATGATGTTTTTGTTACGAAGTTGAATTTTATTTTCTTTGATAGCACGAATTTCCAATTTTTGTGCCATGGTGAATGCCTCATCAAAAGTGTGAAAGGTTTGCACCTGTAGGGTTGGTGAGATGTGTCTAGCGCAATCCCGAGTAAACAAATCTATGAGTTCAGTTTGAGGTAATTGAAATGTGAGTTGGTTAATTAGGTTGCACTAGTGAGAAACAAAGTCAGTGATATACTCATCATCATACTGTCGTGTGGAATACAGATCAGTCATGGTAACCTTCTTAACAATGTTTATGGAGAAGTGATCTAAGAAGGCTTGGTCTACTTGATTAAATGAGTAGATGGAGTGTCTTGGTAGCCCACTGTACCAATCCAATGATGCAAAGGTCTTGTCAAGGACATCGGGAAGGTCCATAGGAGTAATGCATCATCATGGGTGATCAGGTAACACCCATGTTTGAAAGACCACAAATGTGACTGTGGGTCTTCTTTACTATTGAAACGGTTGAATTTTGGAATTTCGCAATGTATATGGTATGGGCGAATAGGGATAGACAGATAAATGGTCTCATTACAAATTTCATCATAGGTAAGAGAATTACGTGATCTAAGAAACCGACACTTCTAGTGTCTACATCCTTTCATTAATTTGATGAGGTCATTGGTAGGTTATGGTGGAAGGGTTCCTCCTGTGGTATAAGGCAGATGATATTCAACTTGTGATGTGGGCGAATTCCATTGTATGGTGATGCTGAATAGGGAGGTTGAGAATAGGGCACCAACATAGAGAGCATGTATCTAGAATGGGTGACGCACGAGATAAGGGGTTGTTGATAGTATGTGTATGTAGGTGGGACAATCGTAGTGACTCTAGTAGCGATTCAGGGAAGTGTTTGTGGGATGGAGAGGATGATATTTTGGAATGGATTAGGGGTTACGACACCATAGGAAGTTGTGTTGCAATAATGGTTATTTGTGAGATAATGGGTGTGGATGGGTTTATGGTCTGGTTGGTCAATAAGGGGACAACAGATACTACATGTGTGAGTGATACTGTAGACGCAGTGGTCATAGTGGGTATGGGTCCTAGCTTTAAAACCATTGGGGTGAAGCAGGTGAAGTTAATGCCACATTATTAGGGGCTGATGCAGAATCGAGAATAAGGGCATTAGAGATGGATACATGCATGCCATATATCAACTGACTTGAGGAGTCCCGGGTGGAAGAGTGGGAAAGGTATAACTACAAGGATACGGGATTCTGATCAAGGAGTCATGTAAATTATTCGTCTCCTCTAAAGAATGGTGGTAGGTAGGGTTGGACCCATGGGTGACAAGACAAAGGGTGGTGAAGTACAAGGTGGGAGTAGTTGACAACTCATGTGAAATATAAGAGCATTAACTTGATTATGAGTCAACACCATGTGAATGAATGTATATCAGGTGATGCTGTATCCTGCAGATGACACAGAGAGTAGCAAGAATGAAGAAAAAAGTGTTTATAGGTGGATTTGGGTAATATATTAGTTGATATTTAGTATAGGGTAACCGACACCGGTTAAGGATGACCGATGTTGGTTTAGGGGTAACCGAGGTCGGTTACTATGAGACAGGAACAGTTTTACCGAATGAGATAAAGACTGGTGATGGTCAGATGAACAAGTTGTATGATGACAGTTTATCAAATCCTAGAGAGTACAAAGACTCATAGGAACTCTAACAGCAAATAAAATGAAATAAGGGTTCTTTAGGTAATTTAACCCAAAAGAACAAAAAATTGATGTCGGTCAAGAAAAGTGATGCCGATCGTAGTTAATCGATGTCGAGCATCGTGAAAATTGGAAAATGTAGAAAATGGATTATTGTGAATTTTAGTGAGATAAATAATCAACCCATAGGTCTGGAGATGATGCAATGAAGTCTTAACACCCTCGGAGGAAGTCGAATACTCCAACCGTGATTGTGGAGTGTGTAAGGCAACATAATACTAAAAATGCGTACCTAACAAGTGATTTTTAATGTGTTGAGCTTATGCTATTTAGAATACTAACTTGTGAATTTAGAATAGATTATTTGGTGAGGAAGACTTCCTATGGAGAAGGATATCTAAAAGGAGAGGTTTCAGGTATGTTATGGCAGGGGGCACGCCGTATTCGAGGTAATGACTCAACAAGTAACAATGTCGAGGAATACCCGCCTATCGGATCGTGTGATCATTGACAAGTGTTCCTAAGTAAGATGTTGTTTAAGAAAGATATGTACATTTCAATTTTGTGTAGTTTGGTAAGACACACAGAGAGAGAGAGAGAGAATGTGCTTTCTACGATTCTTTGTGTCAACCATCACCGGCATGATTTGCCAAGATATAGGTTGCCCTCATTTTAATGTGATCTAAATGTAGAAAATTAGAATGTAAAGCAACTAATTTTAAGCCCAAATCAAAAATATTACATTTGATGAAGCAAATGATGAATAGGAGAGGGTATGCTCTTTTACTAAATGCAGAAAGCAAGAAAGAAGAATGATTCCTTTTAAATGCACCAAGGGAATTGTTTCTTTTAGAGAAATTTGAAATAAGAGAGGATTACTAGGGAATAAAATTACCGTGTAATCCTTTTAAAGGGAAAAAAACACATAAAGTTTTCCTAGAAATGAAAAAATGCAATAGAACCCCGATGGGTCCCACTAAATCATGCCAAAATGTTTCACGCTTTTCTTCACGTTTTCGAATGACGAAACAGATAAGGGTAAGGGCTAGGAGGAATACCTATTAAATAGGTTGGCTGGAGGATAATGCGTACGTTCTAACTTATTGACCTAATTTCAATTGTGAGAGATTAATTTTGGCTAGGAGGAACTACCTATAATAGAAAACAAGACCACAAAAGAGAAGTTAAATGATATATGATAGTGGACTACCTAGCATATGCTAGTTCTAGGAAGTGTGATACTTCTTAGATGGCTGTCAATCCACTGTTTAAAACAAATTAATGCGAGAAATAAGTAAAGTTCTATTGTATTCAATATGATTTAGGTATCTCATTCAAGTAAAATAAGAAAATCCAATCACAACATGCTAGGCTATAGTTGGATCTAAAGGATGAGGTGATTTGTCCAAGGTCTTGGGGTGGTCGGTCTCGATTCTAGGTTGTTTAGGTCAATTGGCAAGAGATTTTTTTGGCTTTGATATTGGGCGGTATATAAAACATAGAGACCGATGTTGATCTGTATGACCGGTGATAGTTTGTGCGTAATCGAAGACAGCTTATGGGTAACCGCATCGGTAAGGTTGGGGTGTACGAAAACTCAAAGAGATTTGATTACAAGGTTTGATCTAGGATTTGATAGAGATGGTAGGGTGGATAAGGAGGTTTATAGAAGTCTTAGGTGTATTCAGGGATGAACAACAGGTGAGGATGGGTGATTTGGTGGTGTGGGTAAGGAAATGGTTGGGTTATAGGTTGGTAAGGGATAGAAGAATGAGCATGCAAAGTGTAGATTAATAACAGGAGTAAAAAAATCTACTAACTAAAATAATAATGTTGGTTAGGGATACACTTACTGTGATGTAGATTGGATGGCTGAATGGTAATGTTAGTTTATCAGAAGGATGGTATTTGGTACTATAGTAGTGAATCCCAGAATGCTTCCATGAGTGTAATGCTTCTAGATTTGTCTTGGTGTTGGCTATGAATGTCTGGATGCATGAAAGGATGTTGGTTTTGCTTGCATGTAACTTTGATCTCTCTCCTCTAGTCCAGAAATGTGCCAACCTCTCAAACAAGGTTGCTAAGGTGAATAAATGGTAACCGCGATGGTTCCATCTTGACCGACATCGGTTTAGGTTTGACCGATGTTGTTAAGGTGAGATTCCCTAGGTTTACTAAAATGGGTAGATATTTCTAATTTCTTGGGCCAAGTTGGTTTGTTGTCGGATCAAAGGAAGCTTCCCTTCTAATGAGCGGGAATGTGGTTAGAGAAATATTAGGCATTGATTTTAGGGTTAGACCAAATCTTAGCTCATTAAGGTAAGTAAGACTAAGTTATTGTTAGTTATGGAAACATGCCAAGAATAGGTCTAGGGTGAGGAGGCTAGATGAGGTGTCTAGGTGAGGTGGAAATTAGGTCAATTAAGGTAATAAAATAATGGATATTGTGAGGATGGGTATTTAATTTAATTAAAATAATTAAATTAATTATTAATGTGAGGTGAAAGGGGGCCATGGTTAGGTGCCCATGTTTAAGTTGGTTATCCGATCGGGGGGGGCTAATGGGAATGTAACCAACTTTAGGTGTCTATAAGGGTATTGCAGAAAATTAATGAAAGGTTATGCAAAGATTTCCATGCCCTTGAGGAACTATTGAAGGCTAAGGGAATGTTCTATTGGTATAAGGTGCAACATATAATGTTTAAAACATTGAAGGAAAGGCTTACTACCGCACCCATTCTACACTTTCCTTCATGGAAAAACCATTTAATGTTCACATGGATTCTACTTGAGATGGATATTGCTTTTGTGTTGGCACAACCAGTGAAAGAATAGTTGACCACACCATTTTCTTTACTAGCAAGAAGTTGACACTAGTTGAATAAAACTATAAAACTCTTGAGCGCGAGAATTTTTCTATGATCTACGCTACGCACAAGTTTGCGAGATACTTATTTGATACATCATTATCTTAATTAAAGGTCATCTCAAACTTAAGTATTTTTTCAAAAATCTTATTTTACAATTGTGCATATGCAGAGTTGATATAACTATTTCATGGATTTCAGTTTATAGATTTTTAAAACTAGGTTAAAGTAACTCAGACCTAACTAACCATTTTTCAAGGATCAATTCTAGTGAGTATGCATAGAGCATTGAAGACACAATGTTGGATGCACATATTTTAAGATTAAATGGCATACCCACATAACTAGAGGAAATTGTAGTATTCTTGCCCACTTGATAGATGCCTAAGGGGATGAAGACTTTAGAAAAGAAGTAACTTGAAATACAAAAATCACCGTATCGCTTGATAGGTAGAGATTTGTATAAAGGTCTTGATGAATTTTTATGCTGGTGTGTTCTTGAGCATGAACGAGAGGCCATAATTGAAGAAGCTCATATTGAACCGTAGAAGGTCATTATGTTGGGGTTACCACTACGTGCAAGATTCTAATGGTTGTACTATGGTGGGAGACTATCTACAAAGATACTAAATAATATTTCAAGGATTGATACCATTTCTAGTGCCTTGAAAGCCCGAGACCAAAGATGAAATACCTTTGATTCCTATTATGAGTGCTCAACCTTTTTAAAATGGGCGACCGATTTTATGGGTCCTATTTCCCCACCCCACACAAGATTGATGCACACTACATTATAGCTCTTACAAATTATCTAATAAGGTGGGGAGAAGAAACACCTACAAAGGATTACATGGAAGCTACAACAACAATATTTTTATAGGATAACATTATCATTGGTATGGATGCCCATCGAGTCTCACAAGTGATAAGGGCACACACTTTTTGATTGAGACCATTAGAATTTTATTGGCAGATTTTATGGTGGCACACCACAAGACAACACCTTATCACCCAATGGACAATGGTACTCTTGACACTTTTAACAAGATATTGGGACACACATTGACAAAAATTATTTATGTTGGAAGAAAATACTGCGATGATAAAGTCTCTATTGTACTTTAGGCATATAGATCTACCTATAAGAGGTTAAATAAGGTCACATCCTTTCAATTGCTGTTTAGCACCGAGGCTATATTTCCCGTTGAGTTTATGTTTTCATCCCTACATATCATTATGTAAGAGTTTTAGATGATGAAAAATCCATTGAGGATCACTTATGTAAACCGATGCGGTTCGATGAGAGGCATATTATTGATCAATGGAGTCGAAGACAAAAATAATGGCATGATAGGAATATCATAATTACATTTTTAGGTGAGCAATATGGTTCTTCCGTATGATTCAAATTTTTCGTAAGTACCCCGTGAAGTTGAAATTTCATTAGTTGGGACCATTTGTAGTAAATAAAATATTGGAATCAGAGCACTTTGGATGACACTTTATTTCGAGTGACTTCAGGTTGGAGTAGGTTGAATCCCTACTATAAATAAGTCTTCTTGGTATTTGTAATAAGGTAGTATTTTCACTTAGATTAGATTTCCCTTTCGATCATTTTCTTTAGATGTGTTTCATTTCATCGCTTTACTATGTTTTGTGAATTTAGTTAAGTGATTTTGTAATAATCACGCTTGTGTGCCCATAACTAACTATGCTCTATTGGATTCATGGCGGAGGAACACACTTTTTTAGTGTGAGGTTCATATCGTATGCACGGAAGAGTTATTTGGTTGGTATGAAAGGTTATGTATGAAATAAAGAAGTGCACTCCAAGATGACAATATAGGTTGTTTGAGAAAAAGGTGCTACAATAAATGAGAAGGATGGTGATAATAACAAATGAGGAAGATTACTCTGATTAAATACCACATGAGGAAGAAGGATTGCACAGTGTAACACAAGGTAGGCAATAACATGAGAAACTACTTGGGATGAGAATAGTGGTTGATGTAATTTGGTGCATGTAGGCACATGTAAGTAAATATTTAGCTAAGAAGTAGTGGGCACGTCAAAAGGTTACACATTGGGCACGAAAAATTAGTGAAAAACACAAAAAAAGGCGTAATTAATGTTGAGTACGGTGGTAGGTGGAGAGAAATTGATGTGATTTTTTTGAAAACTTTATATAAGGAAGTCTTATGATTTGATTTTTACCTTACATGTTGAAGTATTCGAGCTGTAGGGAGTGATACAAAGAGTGATTTAAGTGTGAAAGTACATGAAGAGGATTTACAGGAATCAAAATAGTGTTATTTATGCATGACCATTGATAGAGCTCCATCAGAAGGGTGTCTGAGCAAGGGAAAGGTGTGCAGAGAGTAGATCTGTGAGCTAGGGTTTGAGGAAAATATAGGGAATGCATGATTTATTTATAATAATCAAATAGAGTGCAAGAAGTGCTTTAAATAAGTGCAATGGCACCCATGAGAGCAACATGAGAAACCACACGGGGCAAAAAGAAGAAGGAATTTGAAATAGAGTTGGAGGACATGCCTCGAGACTGGGTTCTTAGAAATTCAATATCTTGAAGGTTTCATTATGGAATTAGATTGGGAATCACATGTCAAACGAAGAAAATTGAGTGACTAAAATCACCACAAGAAAATAACAAGGATGATTTAGACAAGGCCCTAGTAACAAAAATCGATTTAGGAATAGAAAATGATAAGGTCGTTTACAACAATGCAGAAACATTTTTTCAAGAGTGTTGAAACCCTGTAAATGTATGAACTACCATATTTTGGAAAACCTGAAAAATAAGATCGGTGGTTGATGTCCCAAGTTCACTAGAAATTTTTCTATTTTACGGGGTGGTGGATGCGACTCACCATGCCCTTGATTGGAAGTTTGGTGTGTTTTAGAAGCTCAGGAATTGAGATTGGAAATGACCTCAAGGATGATGAGGCTTTAGAATAAATTTCTGCTACATTAGTATATGAAAAGGGAGGGCACACTATGGATATTGAGAAACTAGAAGATCACCATGTTATTCGAGTTATTGTGCACGTCCTCACCAAGTTGAATAACTAGGAGCATTGGAGCCAGGTAAATAAGAGGTGGCTCCATTTTTCTAAGAAGATGTCTGAGGGAGTTGTGTATAATTTATATACTTTCATTTTTGAAACTATCATTGAAGAAGCGTAACAAGGAGACAAGATAAATTTTAGTGTTATTTTTCTATCTCTTATGTTTGTGGAGATTGGGGTGCCCGATGGGCCGAATGACAAAATTTGGCAATTTCCTAAGGAGAAAAGGTCACTTGCAATTAGATTTTCTAAATATACTTGTGATGGATTAATGAATGGCTCATATAAATAGATCCTGGAACTATGGTATAGGTGTATGTGCAATGATTTTAAGCATGAGTGGAGAATACCAAAGCACCTCCTTTCTTTGTTGAATAAGTAGGCACAATTTGTAGTCTTCTAACACTACTGCATTGGTCATTTCAGAATGAAGGATGGTACTTGGAGCCCTTAGTGTAAGCTTCCTTATGCATTCACCACATGTTATTTTTAAGCCTCTGTGAATGATTCTTTAACACATGTAGACTAAGGTTTGATGTAGAAAAGGTAGAATATGATTACCATACACTTTGGAAGACATATGCATATTTGGTAAGTATGTGTATATATAAAAATTGATTTGATGATATATAAATACCAGTTCAATAAGTTTTGAAGTTGGTAATATTGGCACGGTTAAGGTATACATTTACCTTAAGCCCAAGTTGGTTGATGGAAAGTATATTGAAAATGAGTTGAAAGTTCCCGCACTTCCTGGGGGAAGCACACCATGGGGACCTTGTAATATGATGAGCCTAATCCTCCTTTCACGGATGAGGAACAACTTGAGGAGTAAGAAATGAAGGAGGATAGTGGTGGTTTAGATCATGGCTCAAGGAAGCAACCGACTATAGGGAAAAGAGAACACGGAAATAAACCCTCTCGAGATAAGAAGAAGGTGGAGAAATGAGAGAGGAGATGGGAGCATTAGAGATGAAGATAGGTGAGGGTGCTAAAGACCAGTAGTTTAGGAGAGTGTTAAGTAGGACAAGGTCACAAGGCACAAGCATGGGACCCTCAAAGACACCTAAGAGATCACCCAAAAGCTCTCATATCAATCCCGAATAAGACAAAAAGAGGAAAAAGTATGTTCCCACTAAGGAGAGTGAGGAGAAGAAGGGCCTAATTATGAAGAGATACCACATGATATAAAGGTGTATGAAAAGTGTGAAGGGGTAGGTGGTGCCACAACAGAAAAGAAAGAAACAGAGATAGGGGTGAACCATCTGGTTAGCCTACTAGTGACCATTCATGTGTGGCAACCGAAGGATCAATTTTGGATACTAAAGTGCACATTCCTAAGGGTCACCATTCTAGGAGGAATAAGGGTGAAGAAATGTAAAATATGCCTACACTTGGGTACATTAATGACCCCTATAAAATCATTTTTCCAGGTTTTAGAGTACTCTAGATCCTACGAAGTTATATATGTGGGAGTTAATGGATCCATAGGCGTAAAACGTACACACAAGAAAGAAATTATCTTAGAGCATGTAAACTCATACCGATGAACCAGAGCTCAATGTGAAGGAGGACATGTGTATAAGGAGGAAGATGAAGAAGAAATATCAAGCCACACACTAGACAGTTAGGCCAACATAATTTATAGATGAACAGGAAAGTAATGCCTTGAATAAGATGGTAGCTAAAGTAGCACGCAAAAATTTGGGTAAGGCAAATGACACTCGGAAAATATTGGAAGATAATAAGAGCTTGAAGGAACAAGTAGAGTAGTTGATAGAGGGGTAGAGGAAAGATAAGGAGAGGAAGGAAAAAATTCTAGATTTTGCATCATAAATTAGAGGGGAGATCATACAAACACATCCAAAGTTTGATGCACTTACGAACTAGGAATACCCCAGCTCTTTACACTTCCTACAACATTGTGTCCTACATATCCTTGATAAGAAGTATGCCAGAGGAAACAAAAGAAATGGATGTATAAAATGAGAAGGAAGTTATATTAGAAAAGGAGAGAACTAGAACATAATAGTTGAGTATAATGCTTTACTACGGACCATCAAGGATGAATCAAAGCACGTAGAATTATATATGAAGGTACGTGAAGATTCGAGCATATAAATAGAACAAGGAAATTGATAAAAGATAATGAGGTACTTGTTGTAAATAAAAATGAAACTCTGGGGTTTGATGAGAGGCTGAAATTACTTGTAAAAAGTAAGATGCACACAAAGTATCCCGAGATCCTCATAATGAGAAAATAAAAGAAATTGGGAAACCGATAGCACAAATAATGGATGTGATGGATGCAATGGCTTAAGGGTTGGTAAATGTATTAAGGGTGTTGAAAACAAGGAAAAGATATCACTTTACATGAAATGGATGTTGTGCTTAGCGACATTCCTACTATAACAAAGAAGGGACTCGGTGATTGGAACAAGTTGGATGAGGATATTAAGAACGAGTAACCTATTAATTATAGGATTATTTCTTAATGTCTAATCTAACTTGTTCCAAGACATTATTATATTGTTTCAGTATTTCTATAAATACATTCTTTATTCTTTATTCTTTGGAGATATAAAGTGGGAGTACCCATTATCGAGGAGACAATGAAATTAGTGTGGGGTAATGTTGACTAGATGAATTCCTTCCTAACTATCGAGGCACATGAGAATAGGGTGTGCGGGAAGGGGGTGCGTGGATAGGCATGAAATATTGAAATAGTCAGTATCCCGAGGTTTCACGTCTAGAAGGAAATTTTTGGGACTTATCCGTTTTGCATGTTATGGGCTAAAGTTAGGTTGGAGTGTGGAGAACGCATTGGAAAAATACATGAGGAATCCAAGGTTATGCGAAGGCTATTTCATATTTAAGAGGAGAATCAAGAATCATGCGTGTTAGAGCTAATAATAGGATTAGATCTAGAGTTAATTATATATGTTCTATTATTAGGCGAAGCTTGCATGCTTCTTTAGATCTTTTTGTAGTGGTACATGGCAATTTTTAGCATGTAACCTATTTTAGAGTACATAGGAAGTGAAGGGAAAGTCCCCACCTCTATATACATGTATTTATTATCACTATTTAGGAGGATCATGATATGTGATGGAGTTGTATTAGAGTTAAGCTACCAAGTATGAACTGGAACGCATGAATGTTATGATATTATGGCTATGTATTCAACTATTATTACTTAATGAGTTAGTACAAGCTAGATCTTTGTGGATGGATATTGATGGTTGATGTCTTTATTCATGGTTATTGTATGGTAAATCTGATATTAATCCTTGTGCAATCTATATGTTTTCCTTATTATGTTTGTTTCCAAATGAGCTCTTGATCTAGATGTTATGGTTATAGAATATATGTTCATGCATGCTCACTCCTTGACAAGGCTAGTAGAAAAGAGGGACATGGTAACTCTTCCCACTTCGGTGAGTGTTTATATTCATTTGGATGAGGTGCCAATGTGCATAGGGTTGTGAGTGGGAAAATATGACTACATCACAAGAACACATGAACACAAGATTTAAGTGAGAAACCCTCATAGGCTAGAAAACCCACTAAAAAAATTATTACATCCGTGTTTCTAATTTAGTTGAGCACCAACCCAACAAGGAGAACCAAAACCTAAATTTAGTGAGGCATCAACCTCACAAGGAGCACCAACACCACAAGGAGCACCAACCCCTAGTTTATTAGAGCACCAACCCTAAAAGGAACACTATCCCCTAGTTTAGTAGAGATCCAACCCTACAAGGAGGCATCAATCCCCACGACGAATCATAAAAAAAAATTCATATGAAATTAATTTCATCTCTAAAATATTTCTCACTTGTATTCATTTTTACACCCACCAAAGAATAAGGGAATCCTATGTGCATCGGCCTATCACCCAATGGGCACTGGCGCTCACTCGAGGCACGCGCAGAGCCGAGTCTCTCTTTAATGTGATTTTAGTGGAAAAACATCATGTATGATACAAAATTTAAAGGAAGTGAGTGGGAATGAAACATGCAAACATCATAGAGCTCAGAATGGCTCTAGATCATTGCAGTCATTACAGAAAAGATACTTTAATAGACTTAAAGAACTGAAACAAAACAAAAAGGAAAATGCATAGGAATTCATATTCATCTTATAAACATACATGAAAAGGAACTATGAAGAATCATGTATGAATCTGAACCAAGAAGGATCATATTCAATTAACTTGGTAACCTCATTACATTCATTAGGCTTACTACAAAACACCACATTATGGCAGACCAAAGTCATGCATCATAACTAGATCCATATCATTTAGCTCTCAAAAAGAAATTTTATAACCCCAAGTCCTTGATACATCCTTCTCCTATATTTAATCTACCCAACCCAAATAGAGTTCCTTTGTAGCATTTCTGTAGAGCTCCACTCCTTCTTCCTCTCTCTCTCTCTCTTTCTCTCTCTCTCTCTCTCTTCTCTTATGGGCACTTGTATATATAGGCATCCCGAAGTGCCAACTCATCCTTCTGCAGCCTTAGACCCAGCACCAAGTGTTTGAATGTGGTCCTCCATGGGAGCATGCTCCTCCAAGCTTGATATCTCCGCTTTTACCATGATGTCGGAAATATTCCTTCCTAGGCCAACTTTGTCATCGCCGGCACCTTATCCACTTTGCATGCGTAGTCGGGTCATGTTTTTCTCATGTCCTTCCCTGTTACAAAAAATATGGCTAAGTCCCGAGACCTTTCCCCACAGTTGGTGTGTACTATGGCCCTTCTAAAACCCTCCTAGAATATTACCTTGCGTGTCTTATCCTTACACGCATGCTCTTCAACTTAGGCCTTGCACGCCCATGTGCCTTTGTGTACTTAGCCAATATTTTAGGGGCCCAACATCACCCCACACTATACCTATTCTCCACCCATGGGAACACTTCTCCAATGAATAAAGAATCACAATAGACTTAACGTCTTGGGAAAAGAATAAGGGGATGAAGAATTTAGGAAAGAAGAAAGAATGGGGAAGTGATGGCATTATTGCAACAAGCTAGGAAAATATTTTTGCAAGTCGGCCTCCAACTTGTTCCAGTGTAAACACCCATAATTATGCCCAAGCAATTTAAATACTTAAATTGTGCTAATTATCTATCTTCTGGAAAATTTACGACATATTGTCAATAACGCTCATTTTCCCTCATATCATCATTAATTAATTACACTAAGCTAATTAATTAAGTCGCCTATCCAACAAATACCCTAATTAACGACCTTCCATTAATAAATCACCCCTTCTACCTAGACTAATTAATTATTATTAATTAATTAGCTTTCCCTTCCATTTAACCAATAAATCAATATTTAATTGATTTAATCCCCTTCTAATATCCTAAATCGTACTAATATTAATCTAATTAGCTTCTATAAGCTTACATTTACCTATTAGTTAATCACCTTTGATTAATTAAAACACCCCCCAACTCCCATGACTTGCTAAGTATAAATTAAACCCTTCTACAATAAGGTTACCTTTTTATAAAGCAACCTTATCCATTCCTAATCATGTTTTACCTTTATCCCACATGCAAAGGGATGAAGTGTTTCCTTTATCCATTGGGCTATATAAGGAGCCCTCCTTCTACCTTTATACCTACACCTAAACTCCTTGAGAAAGAAAATGCAAAGCATATAGAAAATTAGACTAAGAGATTGCCTTTTGTTTTCTTGAGAGTTCATCATCTTGAAGAGTTAAGCCTCTTTCCTAAGTGCTTAGGTCATATGGGAGGTGTCAAAAGGGTCTTGTAGCCCAACTTTGACAAGCCCTCATTCCTAGGTTCTTGGAACACTAAGAACAACCATTTTTGATAGCCATGGAGCCTACCTAGGTTCATTTCATTTATTTTTTGTTAGAGAATAGAGGATTTTAGATGTTTTAACATTGTTAGTTTCAAAGTTTTATTGATGAATGTTTAGCATCTAACCCTTGTTTAATTCTTATCATGATGGTGCTAAGTAGTTTGTTTAACTCTTGCTAATTAAGGCTATTTAGGTGTTAGTCTTTTACTCATATTAGCATTAGTTAAAAAAAAACATGCACACATTTGGCACGCCCAGTGGGACTTACTCCATTGTCCTTTGCACTTAATTTCAAATTTTAGTAGTTAAGTTTCATTTTTGGTTGCTAACCCTCTTTTACACATGTTGATCTAACTTGTTTTTCTTAACTTGTTTTGTTGAGTTTACATGTGTTGAGTCTTCCTTGTAGGTATAGAGGAGGTGAAGTGCTATCAAAATTGGAATTGATGGGAAAATTTCAAGATTTCTCCATGTTTTCATTTTTAGAGTTTACTTTTTCAACATTCTACATGCTAGTTTTGTCAATTTCTTGAAAATTTTAAATTCTTGAACATGTAGGTTAGTGTTTGATAGTGCTGAGTCTTCTATTTACATATTAATATGGTGGGTTGCTGTCAAAATTAGATCTTAGTGAGAAAATTTCAAGATTTCATCATGTTTTCATGTTTAGAGCTTACTTTTTCATCATTCTACATGCTAGTTTTGCCAATTTCTTGAAAATCTTAAATTCTTGAGCATGTATGTTAATGTTTGATATCATTGAGTCTTCTATTCATATATTAATATAATGGGTTGTTGTCAAAATTGAATCTTGGTTGGAAATTTTCTCCCATTTTACAGATTAAGGGACATTTTTTTTTACATTTTTGAGTGCATGTCAAGTGCATACCTATGCGCATAAGAGCATATGCATAACCCATCTTCCGAAGGCCATAAATTTTTCTCCCGAACTCAAAATGACTCCATTTTTTTGCGTTGAAAGGTATTGAAGTTAAATATGCAATGGAAATATAAATTTAGGATTTCTACTTACAAAAATTATAGGTTTTTCTATTAGTTTAAAACTGGTCATTTTCTAATATGTCTAATGTTTTGATGAATGGTGTATTTCCATGCTTACATGATTCAGACCAAAGCATGTGTATGATCTTATATTTCACCTTTTGGTGATATTGAGAATTAAAAACAACTTTTATCTCTATATTTTTAACATTGGGATTAAACTTGGAAATTTGATTATTCATTTTGCTTTAGGGAATGAACCTTTCACAAAGCATTTTTCAATGGTCATTTGATTTGAAGTTTTCCATTTCTATATAGTTGGGATAAAGTTTGTGTATTCTTTTCTCTTGCACCTTAGGGTGATCTTGAAAATCAAAAATAACTTTAGTCTTCATTTTATAACATTTGGTAAATTAGAAATTTCATCTATTACTTTTGGTTTAAGGGAAAGAACATTTATCAAGATTTTTGTATGGTTCATTAATTGTAAAGCTTTTTTTACTTTTTAGTTGGATTATTTGTTGTGTATGCTCCTCTCTTGCATCCTTGGATGATCTTGAGAATCAAAAGCAACTCTTAATCCTTTTTTAAATAATGTGATTTTCTTAGAGAACTACTAACACTTGAGTGCATGACGTAAAAATTCTTGTCAAAGAAAGGAGGAATCAAAATGAAGTCAAAAACTACTAATACAATACAGTTGTTATACGAGGTTGCCAAAAGGTGTTCAAGAAAACCACACCTAATTAAACAAGATAAAAAGAACAACATATTCAAAAATTGTATTGCAGTTTTAAAAGGGTATGTCCCTCTCCGCTCAATGGAATATAACCCCTTCGGCATAATGCATTAATCTACAAAAATGGGGGTGGTTCTAGGAACCCCAAAGTAGTCCATGTAAGAGGGAACCTTGTGGATGAAATGGGAAGTGCTCCGCACTACCTATCTGACTAGTGATTCCTTTGTGAGATAGAGTTACAAGTTGTCCCTATGTGACCCTTTTAAGTACACGATGGATGCATTTACTGCCCACTGTGCTTCAAGGGGGAAAAGTTGAGATACTCCCAAGATAGTCGGGACTATTTGGGTAAATCATCCCACTTGTGGATAATCTTTGTAACACCTAGGACGAGAGAACCACCTAGGAAAATATACTTTGGCCAGGAGCCCACTTTGACCATTCTAAAATAGTGTTGAGTTGTGAACCATATTTTTATTGTGAAACGTGTGACGCGTTACTTTCGCTTAGTTTTTACTTTCCTTAGGGCGAGGCAAAACTCTACCAAAGTGAAGCCAACATTTTTCATCCCATTTTTGATTTGCTTCCTTCACATTCTTTTGACACTTTGTTGTTTAGGAGGGTGAATACCTTTGTGTTACCAATTGATTGTTTCTATCACTATTTTATCTGTTTACGCCCATCCATGTTTGCGGCTGGGTAAGTTAAACATCTAAAGTGTGTGGAGACGTATTCATATCATTGGTGACCATTGTGATCTTGATACCCATGTCAAGATCGTCATTGTAGTTAGGCGTGGTTCATCATCTTGAACTTCCTTAGAAGGGTTAGCTTGTTTATATCGTATCACTACAATTTTGATATTTACGTCTTGTTTCTTGTAAACTTGGCCTAAATATCTATATTGTAAGGTTACGTTGCACACATTTTAACTATTCCTAGCTATACTTTAAGATTTTTAGTTCGATTCTATTATTACCTTGATTTTGAAGAGTGCTAGGTGTTACCACTCGTGCGTGTTATATCAATAGTACCTTGATATCAATACCTTACTTTCTCACAAAGTTTGGTTAACATATCTTGGTGATATTGTTGTGTCACTCACGAATTGTAATTGGCACTTTTTGAGATATAGGTCTTAATCGAGTTTGGACTCACTTTTAGTATATCTTGTTAGGAGGTCACATTAAATTTTTGTATTTACTTACGTCTTGTTCATTCTCTTGAACTTGGCATAAGTGAGAACATCTTGTTAATTATCTTGCGACACTAAACTAATTTTCAAGACGTAGTCTAGGAGGTACTTCATTTGATGGGTTTAGATACCAAACATTTGTGTCACTGGTGATTTATCACTCTATCACATTGGTATTCTCACATTGTTAATTCATTCATATTCTTGACGATTTATCTTGCATTTCACTTAGGTGTGGTCACAAAGTTTTGAACACATTTACAACTTACCCTAGTGAAACTATTACAAATCATGGCTCCCAAAACATGATTAGGACTCAAGAAACAAACATACAAGGAACAATAAGCACAAGCTTGGGAAGCCTCGAACAGACAAGGGTCAAACCCTTTCATTGGACATGATCTAGGGCCTCTATTTTCTATAGAAAAAGAGATAGAAGATATGGTCGATCATAGTGGTAATGAATTGGAATCTCCACACACAGAATTTGACTTTGACCCCACTCTATTAGATGAGTTTCTCTTTAGAAATAAGGATAGAGTGCTAGCATGGGTCATAGAATTAGGGGCTAAAATGCCCACTAAAAGTGAAACAATCCCACCTGCGAATAACACTAATGAGGAAGAATGACCCCTTATCAACATGGAGGACATTTTGATGCATGGACATGCTTCTACCTCCAACATAGGAAATAATAAGATAGTGGGACATAGAATACCCTTTATCAAAGTGCCACGTAAAAACACGACGGGACATGAGAATGGTGAAGAACCTCCACAAGACGAGGAAGAAGAGGAACCCTTAGAACAAGAAACCACCATTCAACAAGATTAGTAACCTAATCCAACAATTAGTTTTCTACCCTCTCATGTACGTAAGGAGGCAAGAAAAAATTTTCAAAATTCAAGGCCTAAGGTTAAGATCAATTAATTCCATAGAGAAAATCAAGAAGAAGATGATACAGGATATCACCGAGTATATATCCCCGCTTCTCCTACTAGAGAACAATTGCTCACATAAGAGGTATAGTCTATGAAAGTAACACTTGTAAGCCTTCAAGAGAGCAATATAGGGAGCACTAGAAAGTATCAATATGAAGAATTATGTCTCTATCCTTTTAACAAGACGATGACCCTTCAACCCTTTCCTAAGAAATTTAACATGCCAAAATTTGACAAATATAAAGGGAAAGGAGAAGCCAAAGTTTCTTAACAAAAAAAAATTGTGGTGGGAGATGGGATCACTAATTCTAAACGTGTTCAAACAGTCCAAACCAGTCAACCTTTTAAACTAACCAAAGGACCAATTCAACAACCATCAAAACAAAGAACGTTCACCTCTCTTAATGAACCTTTATCAATTATACTAAAACAATTGGATGCGGCTCACATGATGACATATCCTACGACATAACCATTTGATGACAATGCTCAAAAACCTTCATGGTACAAGGAGCATGAATATTGTGAAATGCATCGTGTCAAAGGACATAAGACAAATGTCTGTGACTTCATCATTATATCCAAGACCTCATCGACAATGGGGAGATAGAGGTGGAAAACCCAGGAAAACTCAAACACCCAACGAAAAGATGGGGATATATAAAGAGCCATTCCCAATCATGATATATTAGAAAATTCAAAGCCGGATCAAGGAGAGTCATCCCAAGGTTATAAAGAAAAAGTTACAACAATCATTATGATTTGCTTATTGGATGTATTTTCTCTCCTACTGACCATATTAATGCCATACGAATCAAGGGAAAGGATTGCGCCATGATAACAAGGTGTGCCTGCCTCATGATTCTAGAACTTTCTCCATCAACCCCATAAACTGGTAAATACAACCTCTTAGAGGAACTTGAGAAGACGTTTGCTAAGATTTCAATCTTAGATCTTCTTAAGATATCTAATGTACACAAAGAAATTTAGTACCAAACTCTTCAGGGGTCGGGAGTGCCATTAGAGGTCGATCCTACACACCTTTAAGCCATAGTGGAAAACATTGTACCAAATGAACATATTGCCTTCAATCATAGGGAGATCCCTACTGAGAATCCAAAACATAATCTTCCTTTATATATTGAGGTAGTTGTTACTGCAGGAAGATCAAACGAGTGCTTGTGGATAACGGATCAGGGTTGAATATCTAGCACACTCAAGTTGGTTAAATAGTTAGGACATACTGAGGTAGATCTTGAGTCCAATATCATCACTATCACCACATACGACAATGCAGAAAGGGAGTCAGTGGGAACAATCACGCTACCCATGGAGGTGGGTCCCACTTGCCATCAGACAAAGTTTCATGTCCTAGACTTGGAACTTTCGTATAATATGCTTCTAGGCTATGTTGGTGTCCATTTTGATCCTCTATGCTTTTGCCCTAATTTTTCTTTCACTCTACATTTCTTGAAACGTTTTCTACAATTTTAATGGGTGAAATGAAGTTTCTACCTTTGTTCCCATGCCTTAGTCCATTTGAAAATCATTTGACATGCCCCATTTTGCAAGAATACTCAAAGTTTTCCCTAATTTTTTCCCTAAATTCTTCAAATCCATGGGCTATGCCCGTGTTCTCCCTTTTGCCCAATCGTGAAAAATCAAAATTGATAATTTTATACATATATGCCTTCAAAAATTCAATCCCAAGGTTGAGAAATGCTTGGAATCATGTTTTTTCTGGTTCCAATTAAAAAAATTCCATCCTTGGCAAAAAAATCAGTTTCTAGGGCATCCCGACATTTTCTGTATTTTGACGGTCGGGGACGGGTGTCATTTGCTTGTAAATTTCTTTCTCAAAATGCATTGGTAATGTGGTGGGTTCTAATTGGCCAAGATATGGCGAGTGGTTAGATTCCCTTATAATTTTTACACTTTATTTTAGAAAATTTTAAAAAGTCAAAAATTAGCCCGAAACCCCACAGCTAATCGAGAGTGGACACGTGTCCTAAAGATCAAAAAGGGAGGAGCGGGCCGATGGGGGACTTAGATTTTTTTAGCTCTATTTTTTCTAAAGTTTCAAAATCAGTTTCAGCCCCACTCCAATCAGAGGAGGACATGTGGCATCAATTTTGGGCAGAGGGGATGCGAGATGGCGAGAGGTTCTTGAATTTTTTTGCCTTTGGAGGTAGAAAATATTAAGGTAAAATTTTGGAGCGTGGCCTCATGGCCAATCACAGGTGGAAACATGGCAGCATGGTGGTAGAGCAGGGAAGTGTGGGTCACAGAGAGGAAAGGGAAATTTTCCCCTTTAGCAAAAGGAGCTAAAGAAAAAAATTAAGTTGTCG
The DNA here is from genome assembly GCA_018340775.1 of Taxus wallichiana var. yunnanensis. Lineage (NCBI taxonomy): Eukaryota > Viridiplantae > Streptophyta > Pinopsida > Cupressales > Taxaceae > Taxus > Taxus wallichiana. Next base: position 487,562,989 of record CM031244.1, on the reverse strand, counting down.
GCCCACAAATGAGCCATAGGGAGACACGTGGCGAAGGAAAAGTAGGTTAGTGGGGTGGCGAGGAAAAAGGGAAATTTTTCCCTTTTGCAAAAAGAATTGGAATGGAAAATTTGAGGTGTGGCCCCGCGACGAATCATCGAGCGACACGTGGCAAGGGAGAAATCGGGTGTGCGGGCCCGTGGGGCAAAAAGGTGAAAATTTTCTAATTTTCCAAAAAAGGTCAAAATGCACGCAGAATTGAAGTGCGATCCCAATGGGACCCACCATGTTCCACGTGTCATCACCAAAATTCAAGGGTGGAGGAGCAGAGAAAAAAGTCAATTTTTAAATTTTTCCAAAAATGTTAAAAAGTCAAAAGGTGAACCCGAATTCATTCCCAATCATATTTTGACACGTGGAGGGCCCATATTGAAGGAGAAAGAGTAGATCAAGGGTAACTATACATTTTCATTTTTGGCCACCATTTTTTCTCCAAGAAGCTTGGAGATGTGATTTTTGCATCATTTTTAATCGATTTTTTTATGAATTTGTGTCCTTTGTGCCTACAAAGATCAATGCAAGTGGTTTTAGGGATTAATTTACAGATTTGAGGTGTTTTTGAAACAAAGTTTTTCCCTAATCCGTCCAAACACGTGAAATGTCAAAATTGAAAGTTGCAGATGTAGTTTTAAAAGGTGAAATGATGAGAGGAAAGGCATCTGCATGCCTTGATGATGAAAAATGTGCCTCCAGGAAGGATAATGATCTGAATATTTGTAATGATTCAGTCTTTTTAAAACACCTAGCAACTCTCGTTGCAAATTTGTTAAATGTCATTTTCAGTGAATCATGAGAAATTTTTGTAACAAACTTGATCCCTTGGCATATGCTTTGCTTGGGAAAGAAGGCTCCAATGTGGCAAGAGATATATAATGCATTTTGGAGAAATGTAAATAGTCAAGAAGTTGAAAATCACGAGAAAATTCTGAGAGAAAGCTCATTTTCTGAGAAACCCACCAAAGAACCAGGTTAATTTCTTCTGTGTTGGATCTTCATGTATGTGAGTTGGTTACAAGTGTATAGCCATCACACAGCTCTAAGATTGTTATTGAAACTCTCCTCGATGATGAATCTAACAAGATTTTGAGTTAATCTGTGTTTTTGGGGCAATATGATGTCTCATTATCATTTTAAATACCTACAAATAGTTTTCATTTTTATTATTCCAATCTTGCATTGAAAGTCTTTAGAAATCACATAGAATCTCATCCTTATTGATAGTTTAGTGGCATTTGTAGTTTATTTTATTAGAAGAGCTTTCATCTGGCATTGAAAATAAGCAGTTTAAAATCACTCCACCTTCATTTGTTGATTGGGATTGCTTGTAAGCCTTTGGGGTACCTTAGGCATGGTTTGATCAAGGATTTTTGTGTTTAATTGAGTTCTTTACTTTAAGCTTTTTGGTGAGTTCTCAAATATTGTGTGAAGAGTGTAACCTGGGCTTCCATTTATGCATCTTCTAGTTGAAAGAACATCCTGATTATTTGAAGCATTTTATCTGATAGTTGTTCAAGTATTGTAGAGGTTGTCAAAGATTTGATATATCCAAGTTTTTCTTGTCAATACCCCACCAAAAAATCATCTTAATAACTAATCCTACCCATACCGCCTCTTTTGCATTGCATTGTGTGTCAACAAAAGAATCTAACCCATCTACAAAAATGTGTAAAGCAAATTAGGATCATATAATGTCTTCAACAGCCTCAGCCTTGTCTTGAAAGCATTTCCATCATTTAGTAGTGACAGCTCTATTGAGTTTGAATAATGGAAAATTGATCATGTTTTCCCAAGGCCATCTCCATACAATATGCATAGTATAAGGATATCTCCAACTCCTTCAAAAATAGAGGCTGTAATATAGGTTCTCTTACCTTGGTTGAAAGGCACAACCTAAAATAGTGAGGGTTAGATCAAATCCTTTCAAAGTGCCATCCATCTCTCTATAAATCTTAGTGTCAGTTAGATCACATCCCCGGCTACAAAATAACATATATCAAGATCTATCTACCTTCAAGCTTCATGCCATTTTTCTGATGTTGCTTAGACTAAAAAGGAGGAAAAAATTGGGTACCAACAGGCTGACCATGGATCCATGCCATGTAATCTGTGCCATCGACATTCCATCAGTGCATCACATTGAAGCATGAGGGACACACCATTACAATACAAGGAGATTCAGAGCCCTTCACTCATTGTAGAGCTCTCAATAGCTTTACACGAAGGGCACATATGCATGTCCCTCCACCGATATAGTTGTTCCTCTCCAATATAAGGCCATGGAATCCCGGATAGATTCGGATTCTCTCAATTCTTGTGCCCATGGTGTGTCTACTTCAACATCTCCTTTTGATTCCTGGGAGATGAAAATCCTTGAATATGGCTGTGGAGAATATATGCATGCAGCAAGCCCTCTTGGTTTTAGACCTCTCATTATCACCCAAGACTAGAGGTTGACCCAACTATCACTTCAGAAGACCTAGAAATGAACACACTATTGGGTCATTCTTACCTGGAGGCTTGTTAGCTAAGGAAAAATTGTTTGATCCACCTATAACTTGGGTCCCAAAGGATACTCAACCATCCTATTATCAAACCCCTGAATACAAGAAATCTAGTAAAATGATGTACTCCATGGGCTACAAGGGCCTAGGATGTGGAAGAAACGAACAAGGACAGAGAAAAACTAGTACCTCTTCCACATTTTAAAATTGAGAGATACATCATTGGGATTCTCCCTGGGAGCACACCCCAATGATCAAGATGCTACTTATTCTCGAACGTGAGGATAGCTCGACTATCTGAGACAACGATACTGATTCCCATCATATCCAATATGAGGATATTGCCTCCACAAACCTATTCATAGATAATGTTGTCCTAACCATAACCCATACGGAACCAACCCTTGACCTTGTTTACCCTACCCTTATTGAATGGGACCAACAACATCACATGTTGCTAGATTTATTCAAGAATGACAAAGCTATCGTAGAGTTCATGGGCATAAGGATATAATTCCCATTGGAGACCATAAGAAGGGTTTCTTTATTGACTTGGATACCTACGCCTACTTCAGTGAGGAGGCTGAGCTTCGTGGTTAGCAAAACTTAAGAAAACGTGAGGGCAAAAGTTCTAACGTAAAGCCTCGGAAAAATCAAAGTCCAAGTCGCACAGTGAAAACCTCTTTGAGGCACTAGCCGACAAACAAATAAAAAAATCAAAGGACAAACAAAGTGACCACACCAAGGATGAAAATCTCGTGGAGACATCCTTGGATGAAGATCTCAACCTTCCTCCCAATCCTACGCGTATGGAGGACTTGTCCAAATTACTAGTCGAGGAAACCATTGATGTTAACATTGGTATAGAAGAGGACCCAAAGATAGTAAAATTGGGAGCATCGCTCTCGGCTAGAGAACAAAAGACATTCACTATGCTACTACGAGAGTTCATCAACGTGTTCACATGGTCTTACAAAGACATGCTAGGCTTAGATCCAACTTTGGTCGTGCACAACCTAGTTGTGCACGCAGATGCTAAGCCTATCAAATAGAAGCTCAGAAAGATGCACCCAAGGGTAGCCTTACTAGTTAAAGAAGAATTGGAAAGATTGTTGGCAGCAGGATTCATTCAGCCTATAGATTATTCTGAATGGATATCCAACATTGTCCTTGTCCAAAAAATCCTTTCGGTATCAAAATTTGCATGGATTTTAGAGACATTAATAAGGTTTTCCCTAAGGATGATTTTCCACTGCCAAATATTGACATGATTGTGGATTTAATAAAGAGGATATGATATGCTCTTTCTCATGGATGACTTTTTGGGATACAACCAAATCAAGATTGCTGATGAAGATCAGCACAATACGGCTTTCACGACTCCTTGGGGTACTTTCTATTATCGGGGATGTCATTTGGTCTCAAAAATGCAGGAGCTACTTATCAGCGGTAATGATGGTGATTTTTCATGATATGATTCATGATATCATGGAGGACTATGTGGATGACATCCTTGGAAAGTCCAAGACAAGACAAGATCACCCAGTCATTTTTGGCGTATCTTTGAGTGCCTACGAGAGTACAAGGTTAGGCTAAATCCAAACAAGTGTGTATTTGACGTGCTATCAGGAAAACTGTTGGGCTTCATTGTATCAAGAAGAGGAATTGAGGTAGACCCCACTAAAGTGTCTGATATTACTGAAATTCCTCCACCTAAGAATATTAAGCAACTGCACAACTTACAAGGGAAAATCCAGGCTATTCGTCGCTTCATCTCCCAGCTTGCAGATAAGTTCCACTCGTTCACCCACTTTCTTAAAAAGGATGTCACCTTCATCTGGGGATCAGAGCAAGAGTAAGCCTTTGCTTTGCTTAAATAATACATGGCTAATCCACATGTCCTCATGCCTCCAACTCCTGGGATCCACTCTTGCTTTATATCTCCACTACACAATTTGCTATTGGTGCACTGCTCACCCAATATGACCTGGGTCACAAAGAAAAAGTAGTGTATTATCTCAGTTGCACTCTCATCACTTATGAGCTCAACTATCCCCAAATTTAAAAATATTTCTTGGCTATTGTTTTTACTTTTCAAAAACTCCGCCATTATCTATTGAATACCAAAACCAAGCTGATATCCAAAGTTGACCCACTCAAGTACTATCTAAACCCACCCTCATGGGTAGAATGGCTAATTGGATCATTCTATTAAGTGAGTTTGACATAGAATTTGTACATCAGAAGTTAGTTAAAGGACAAGTACTCATTGACTAGCTAGTAGAAGCACCTTTGCAAGGCATTGAACCTTTAAATATGGATCTTGCCAGATGCCTCATTGCTATACATTAAAGAATCTATCATATGGCAGATAGACTTTGACGGGTCCTTTAATTTTCATGGTTCAGGTGCAGGGGTAGTCCTCATTACTCCTTCTGGAGACCCTATACCACAATCTTTTCACCTGGTTTTCCTTGCACAAACAATATTGCAGAGTATGAGGCACTTATTGCAAGGATGAAGCTTGCTATCAAGTGGAACATTCATCATGTCAAGGTTGTGGGTGATTCTTAGTTAATTATCAAGAAAGTTAATGATGAATACAAGGTTAAGGATGACAAGCTCATACCTTACAAAAATCTAGTAGAAACTCTAAAGGAGTACTTCGTGCACATTACATAAGAAAAATTCCACGAGTGCATAATAGATCAGCGAGATGCTATGGCAATGGTGGGTTCTATGCTTCATATTCCGCCAGGGAATAATGACATGTTTTTATTTGTAGAAAACTTATGCTAGCCTACGTATGACATGCCGTAATCTTGTCTCGGCTTGTGATTTTGTTGTCCCAATTCCCGATGGTATGAGCCCATCTTTACCTATCTTAAGGACAAAATGTTCCCTCCCGATATATCCCATTCCGAGAAACAAAGCTTGATTCACCAAATAGCTCATTACACCCTTTTAGGAGGTACGCTTTATCATTGTGGTTATGATGGGAATCATTACGTTGTCTTGATATGATGGAGTCGATCCAAGTGATCAAAGAAGTACATGAAGGGGTGTGTGGAGCACATACAAATGGAATGGTCTTAGCTAAGAAATTGTTAAGAGCAGGCTACTATTGGCCTACCACAAAACTAATTGTTGTAATTATGTTAGAAAATGTGTACTTTTCCAGAAGTATGGAAACTTCATCCATGCTCCATCACAACCATTGCAACCTATCACTACCCCATGGTCATTCTCTAAGTGAGGACTTGACTTGATAGGGAAACTTACCCCTACCTAGTCTGATGGTCATACACACATCATCATGGCTACAAAATACTTTACAAAGTGGGTGGAGGTTGTTCCTTTAACCTATGTAATAGGAGCTCAGATTTCTAAATTTATCATGAATCATATCATTTGTCAATATGGCATTCCTGTAGCCATCGTTATAGATAATGGAAATTCATTTAAGAATAATACTCAAAATTTCTTTTCAAAGTAGTTCCAAATCAAGTTAAAATGGTCCACACCATATTACCCCTAAGGTAATGGATAGGACGAAGCCACAAACATGACTTTGGTGAGAATAATGGAGAAGATGGTCGGGAAAATAGGTCGTAACTAGCACTTGCAAATCCACCTAGCACTTTGGGCTTACGTAACCTCCATTCACACTCCTACGGGGTGACACCATATTCTCTAGTATTTGGGATGGAATCTATCATCCCATTAGAAATTGAACTTCCTTCCCTGAGAATCTCACTCAGGGACTATCTGGATAAAGATGAGGATTACCGAGTAGCAAGACTGGCTGAATTAGAGCTCCTATATGAGAAGTGCATTCACACTCTTAATCACCTTAAAGTATATTAGAATAGAGTCTCTAGAAACTACAACAAGAGAATCATACCTCATCAGTTTGAGGTTGGTGATTTAGTCATGAAGGAGAATCAGTTCAACACAAGAGCGGAACGTGAAAAGAAAGGAAAGTTTGAACCACATTGGTTGGGACCCTATGTTATTGTGGCCAAGTTTGGCACAGGGGCATATAAAATTACTCACCCCAATGGTGATGAACTCCATGAGCCCATGAACGCCATGCATCTTAAGCATTTTTATGCTTAAACATGGTGCGAGTCAAAAAGCAACAATACTAAAAAAATGGTAAAATGATAAAAATACAAAAAAATCAAAAAGAGAAAAGGAAAAAAGAAACCAGGTCATCCACAAGTGAAAACCACACAATTGTGGCAATTTGAATAAGTCCTTGGGTGAAAATAGATTTCCGCACCTTGGGAGGATTCATTGTTCATAAACATCTTTCATCTAGAGGGTAGTTTTCCTTAGCCCGGCCCTAGTTCTTCCTTCAAGATTCCCTATGAGCCCAGTCCTATCGGCCTTGATCCGCTTTTTCTTCTTTTATTTTTCTGAGGGACATGGTCTTTTGCTATTCCCCATCTTATGCTGAGGGAAATTCAACGACTTCACCTTCTTGTTCATAAGTGTGTGGCTTCTGCCCTTGTATATTCCCCTTCTAACGCTGGGGGCATCCATGCTTTCTTGGTTACCTGTGCATAACTCGAAAATTGTTAGAAAAAACGTAAAAAAAAATAGAAAATTGTTTCACATAAACCTAAACACTAGAAAAAAATTTCACAAACACAAACACAATAGAAATTTTTTTCACAAAAACCTAAACAATAGAAAATTGTTTCACAAAAACCTAAACAATAGAAAATTGTTTCACAAACACAAAAACAATAGAAAATTGTTTCACAAAAACCTAAACAATAGAAAATTGTTTCACATAAACCTAAACAATAGAAAATTGTTGCATGAAAACAAATCTTACAAAAACATTTACTTACATTTACTTGCATTGTCTTGTTTCTTGCTTTGCTTGTTGCTTGTATAGTTGTTTTATGTTTTTGCTTTTGGGTTGTTTGTTGCTTGGGCGTACTTTGTTAGGATTCATCTTTTCTTTCTTAGATTAGATTTATTCTTGCTTATATTAGATTTATTCTTTCTTGTGCGTATGGAGGGTGTTTTTGCATGCTAGTGAATCATGGTACATTATTATGTTACTTCATTGTGTTCTTTGTTAGCATTTGATTGTGTTTATTACATGTGCACTGTTTTGTTATCACATCATCACATTACCATCATTATCATCAAATCTAACATCATCTATACATCATATATTAAGATAAAAATCTAAGTATACATCATACATGCATGCTAAACTAATCATCACATATTGTATCATCAAGTGGGGCAAGAGGGATCACAAACATCAAAATTTATCCCCCGCACCCTTATCATCATATCATCCTGTCCACTAAGTATGGCACATCACATAAAAAAACCACATTTGATATATTCTACAAGATCACATCATCTAGAAATCAAAACACATGTGATACATCAACAAGATCATGATACATATACAAATCGAATCAAATCCGAATGCATCATAAACATAGTTATCTATCCATGATAAACAATAAACAAATGTCCATCTCATATATATATATATATATATATATATATCACGTCAAAAAATCCAAAAACAATGCAAAATGTTTCACAAAATCCTAAAAAGTAAAAAACCTACAAAAATGGTAACTTATTACAGTTGAAACTTGTGTCTTACGCATGGTATCTTCTCCGTATCCTACTGGTTTGTTTCACATCTTCCTCAATTAAAACGACTCGTGGATCACCGGATTCACAACCATTCACAAAGCTAATTACTTGCTTCGTCTGTACTATGGGGAACATTTTTTGCCTACTGTTGTTTGGTTGTGCACAACGCTTTTTACTTGGACCTAATGTCCATTATCATTTCCCCTTGCATTTATCCTTGCTCTTGGGGCATCATTTTGACCCTTTTCGTCAATCATGAACATGTGGATCTCTTCAACTTGATAAAAAAACATTTGTACAACTATCTTGATCATTGTTGGGTTGGATATGTGCGCACATACTTGTTTTCCTATTAAATGAGCTTTTTCCTTCTCGTATTACGTTACATTGTTGTATGTTGCATGGAGTTGGTATTTTCAGCAATGGACAATTTTTCATAGTATGGCTTTTCATGTCATTCTACCTTTGTCATATGCTTATATTTTTCATAAGGACCGATGACATAGCTCTTATGGCAATATGATGACATCAAAATTGTTCCAATACACAGCGGCTAGAGGCTACACTCTTCTCTCCCCTCCTCCATATTTCTTCTGCATCACTTTTCTCTCACCCCTAGTCTTTTGTCTTATCAAGGCATCCTGCCCCTTCCCATTCTTCTATCTATCTCTTACCTTTTCGATCGTCTTCCTTCATCACCCTATCGACACTCGAGGGGGCATCTCTCCTTCCTACTAATTTTTCTTTTATCCCTTCAAAATTTCTTCCGTCTACTATCTTTGAAGTGGCATCACTTACGCCACCCCAAAGAGGGGTAAATGTAGACACCCAAAATTACGTCCAAGCAATTTAAATACTTAAATTGCGCTAATTATCTATCTTCTGGAAAATTGACAATATATTGTCAATAACGCTCATTTTCCCTCATATCATCATTAATTAATTACACTAAGCTAATTAATTAAGTCACCTATCCAGAAAATACCCTAATTAATGACCTTCTGTTAATAAATCACCCCTTCCACCTAGACTAACTAATTATTATTAATTAATTAGCTTTCCCTTCCATTTAACCAATAAATCAATATTTAATTAATTTAGTCCCCTTCTAATAGCCTAAATCGTATTTAGTATTCATCTAATTATCTTCTATAAGTTTACATCTACCTATTAGTTAATCACCTTTGATTAATTAAAACACCCCCCAACTCCCATGACTTGCTAAGCGTAAATTAAACCCTTCTAAAGTACGGTTACCTTTTATAAAGCAACCTTATCCATTCCTAATTATGTTTTACCTTTATCCCACATGTAAAGGGATGAAGTGTTTCCTTTATCCATTGGGCTATATAAGGAGCCCTCCTTCTACCTTTATACCTACACCTAAACTCCTTAAGAAAGAAAATACAAAGCATATAGCAAATTAGACTAAGAGCTTGCCTTTTGTTTTCTTGAGAGTTCATCATCTTGAAGATTTAAGCCTCTTTCCTAAGTGCTTAGGTCATATGGGAGGTGTCAAAAGGGTCTTGTAGCCCAACTTTGACAAGCCCTCATTCCTAAGTTCTTGGAACACTAAGAATAACCATTTTTGATAGCCATGGAGCCTACCGAGGTTCATTTCATTTTTTTGTTAGAGAATAGAGGATTTTAGATGTTTTAACATTGTTAGTTTCAAATTTTTATTGATGAATGTTTAACATCTAACCCTTGTTTAATTCTTATCATGATGGTGCTAAGTAGTTTTTTTAACTCTTGCTAATTAAGGCTATTTAGGTGTTAGTCTTTTACTCATATTAGCATTAGTTTAAAAACAACACATGCACACACCAGCATCAAATTTGTTTTTCACTCTCTGGCCGAGGTCACTCGACTAGGGTGCTTACCTCCCCAAAACTCAGTCCATCTCCTTGAGCGTTCATAGTGTTAACAATTTTTTCCAACTCCTTTCCCATGTCCTCAAGTGTGTCCATCCTTCTAGTAATCTGTGGGTATAGCTCCTTTAGCTGGTTCTTGATTTTACCCCTTAGGGCCTCAATAGCTTCTGACTTCTTTTCAACCTCGGCTAGGATTCTATCCTACTTTGCTTTGTTCCCTTTATTATTTTCTTGAACTCTTTAAGCTCTACTTCATAGTTGGCAACCAAAATACTCACCACTTTATCTCTATCTGCGTAGTTTTCATATGCGGCCTCAGTGGTATGGGCAACAATCTTTACATCAGCAAGGACTTTGTTGTATTCAGCCATGATTGCTACTACCTTTAATTTATCCTCCTCCAGGAACCTACTTCTTTTTCCAAGTTCAAATCTCCAACCTGCAAAGAATACTCTTTTTTTTAATTCGTGCCCTAGTTGTCAAACCCTAACTGGAATATCTTTTCACAAGATGATGCTTCTCCACAACTCTTCCCATGCCCATGAATTACTTCCCTCCTAGTTTGTAGATCCAAACTAGTCACTCACTGATTAAATTCCTCCAATTTTTCTTCACACGAATCAACTTTGGAAACCCTAGTTCACAAAATATCTTCCTTCTTCGTATTCACAAAGTAAATAATGAAGTTCTCAACCTTCTATTTATAGTTTTTCCCACTTTTTAACATTAAATGTTATCTTACCTACCACCGTACTTCAACACTTAATGTGATTTTTCAACAAATTCTGACTTTAGCACTTTAACTCACGTGCCCAACCTTACGCGGAAAATTCTCCAACCTTCTAGCACGTAACCAATCCATCTTGATAGGAGACTCTTGCACACATAACTAGCGCTGAAGGCACTTCTTCTTTGTCATGATTTTTTCTCTCACCTACCTTGTGTTGCATTTTACACTTCTTCCTCTCTTGTACGTGGATCCAAAATGTAGCCTTACCCTGACACCAACCATCCTTTTTCACCTTTCCTTGCATGCACTTCCTTCACAGGGCCATTCAACCGGGATTTCCAACGCAATCCTTCTTGGCACTTCATACCTTGCAATTTCTTCCACCTTACTCTACCCCACACTAAAATGATGTGTGGTCCTCTGCGCATTTACAATCTTCAAAAAGTAATGAGATTACTGGCACCAAGGCACAACACAAAACAACAATGAGAAAGGGAAACACAAGAAAAGAAAATGCATTAAAGGAAATCCTAAACTAACTGGAAATACTACCTTATTTACAAACACCAAGAAGACTTATTTATAGTAGGGCTTCAGCCTACTCCCATTGAAGTGTCCTGGAAATCTCGCCCCATCCAAATAGCTTGAATCGGCATGCACCTAAATCAAGGATGTACGAGATGATGTAGGGACCCAACCAATGGACTTTTAACTTCCCAGGATGGCACAAAAACTTAGAATCATATAGTAGCACCATCTTCCCAACCTCAAACTTCTTGTTCTTAATGTGATGATCATGTCATGCCTTTTGTTTTGATTTTTCTATCTTCTAGATCCACCTAGCGAGTGATCATATTTCATCCAATTGCATTAATTTTTCAATTCTTTCTTCCAGTGCTTGTTCATCAGCTAATCCTCCTGTGCGTGCTATACGTAGAGAAGGTAACATGAATTCAACTAGTAGGACAACCTCTGTGCCAAAACCAATTGAAATGGTATGGCCTTATTTAATCTCTTGTAGGTTGTCCTAGATGCCAAAGGAAGGGATGATACTTTGTCATCCCAATCTGTCCTAGCAACATCACAAATTTTAGTCAATGTGTGGCTAAGTATTTTTTTAAATGCCTCAGTAGTTCCATTTTCCTAAGGGTGATAGGGAGTAGTTTTGTGATGAGCCACCATGAATTCTAAAAACATGATCCTGACTGTCTCATTGAGGAAGTGTGTACCTCTATCACTTATCAAACTCAATGGGCATCCATACCTGCTGATTATGTTTTCCCATAAAATCTAGCAGTGGTAGCCACTGTACAATCCTTTGTAGGCACTACCTCTTCCCACCTTGTCAAATAATCAGTGCAAGTGAGGATATACCATGAACCAGTCCTTCGTGCCACTAGTGAGATTGGTCCGAAAAAGTCGATAGCCCACTTCTCAAATGGTTCTGCACTGGCTATTGGTCGCAAGGGCATTTCATCCCTTTTTCCAAGTTTTCCAAGGCACTGGAAATGGTCACAGGCCTTGAAAAACTCAATGTAATCTTGATAAATGGTCTCCCACCAAAGCCTTGTGAGTAGAATCTTCGTGTGGTTGCATTTCCCACATAGTGTCCTCCTGTAATCCCACCATGCACCTCTTCCATAATTGTAATGTGCTCATGTTCTAGTACGCATCGCACAGAACCTCATCATGACCCATTTTGTATATGTCTCCACTAATTAGCATGTAGGGTGTGGCGCAAATGGCCAACTTCTTCTTCTCCAAGCCCTTCATTCTGTCTGATGCCACACCTATTTTAAGGAATACTGCAATGTCCTCTAAATATAAGGGCATGCACCACAACCTAAACAGTTATGTTTGGCATAGTCTCTTCAATACTCTGTGCGTCCTCCCCTGAATCAATCCTAGACAAATGGTCAGGTCTGGAATTATTTTTTCCTAGTTTGACAACCACCGTGAACTTGAATTCCTGGAACAATAGTACCCACCAACATATGCGCCCTTGTAGGATGGGATTGTTCACCAAGTATCTCAATGCCATGTGGTCAGTGTAAAATATGAAAGGGGTTGCCAATAAATATTATCTGAATTTATGAAGCACGTAGATCATTGATAATGCATCGCGGTCATTCGTAGTGTAATTCCACTCCGTTGGTGTCAATTTATTGCTTGCAAAGCACAAGGGATGATCAACAATCCCTTCACAAGTTTGTACAAGTACTTCTCCAATGGAGGTCCCTCAGGCATCCACATGAACATGGAAAGGCTCATCCCAAGAAGAGAGATGTAGGATGGACGTGGTGACAATCCTATCCTTCAAAGTGTCAAATGCCTTCTGCTGAGCCTCTCCTAATGAAAGGCACTTTTATGTCTAAGTAACTCTTCTAAAGGCATGATGATCTTGGCATATCCCTTGATGAACTTCCTGTAGTACCCCAAAGTCCCAAGAAATCTACACACTATGCTTTGACTAGTAGACTCCCTCAATCCCACAATTGCTACAACTTTTGTGGGATCTACTAATAGGCCCACATTACATATGATGTGCCCCAATAATGTTCCAAATGGGGTAGTAAAGACACATTTCTTAATGTTAAGGGATATCCTCAATTGCCGAAACCTTTCAAACATCAGCCTTAACTTGTCACAATGGTCCTTCACTAACCCATATACTATCTAATCATCCGTAGACTTGAAGGAATTTATGGATGAAATCCTGAAAACATGTACTAGAATGCGCGAGAACATAACAGGCACATTATTCAATCCAAACGACATGACCTTATAGGTAAAAATTCCCCATTTAGTGGTGAAATTTATCTTACTGGTCCTCCTTCATGATCCTTACTGGTGATAGCCCGAGAGTCCATCTCAGTGAAAGAATAGACCTCACGTCCTTCCACTCCTAATATTTCCTCGAGAAATTGGGTTGGGAAAGGATCAATGATACATACTACATTCAAGTACCGTAATCAACACAGTACTTATCCTTCCATCCTTCTTGATGCTAATTACCATTGGACTTATCCATTCTGACTCTTCAACAACTTCAATAATGCCCGACGCTATCATCTTATCTATTTCCTCTTTAACCTTCATGCACAGGTTAGGATTCATCTAGTATGATCTTTTCCCGACCAAACGTGCACCTTATATTAGCTTTATCCTCATCTCCCCAAGGAATTTTGGATGCCTTTAAGCTCATGATACCTGCACGGAATAAATCCTCAAACTCACGTATAAGATCAATGATCTTGGAGAATCCCTTCTTCGACCAATAGTTTCGATGATAGCCTCTTTAGGCTCTTATTCTGAGGTAATGTTAACCTTATTTGTCTTTAAAGGTTCATGATAGGCATGCGTCTGTTCATCAGCACTATCTACCACCTCGTGCATCCCCACGTAACAGGCCAACATCTAATTTTTCTGCTTCTTCGCCATCAATCACATACACCATATTTCCTTTTTCTTTTTCCAAACACGTGCACTCAAGCTGTATCTCTTCTGTTTCTCCTTTCTCAAAGTGTGCCTCAAGGCTAGGTTCACCTAGCAACTCCAATAGCCTATCTTCTAACATGGAACTATCCTTAATGATAAGGTGTTTGACAACCTACAATGCCTTATCCACCAAGGGTTTTGTACACTGATACTTGAATGTTTGAATGAGATCAGCCACTAACTCTTGCCAATTCCCTATCTGGGAGCGTGTCTCAGAATGAATGTACCATGTACACGCACAACCTTGTAGGGTGGAATATAGCTTATGAACCCATAATGAAGGTGGAAATGCTTCTGCGCTTCCCATCTAGGTTGTCTCACATGCTTGGATATGGAAGGAAGCAGTCTCTTTACCATGGTAATATTTTATAGCCATGGGTGCGTTGCTCCTACAAAACCTTATAGAGAATGTAATTCTCACCTCGTGCCATTCCAAGAGATTATCTGATGCATTTCCCACTAGCGCATAACAATTCTGAGTAGGATGTAACTTAACATCCCCCTTCGTTCATTTTCCTCCTTCCACTGAGCTTCCATCTCTTGCAAAAATACCTCAGGGAAGGCTCCTCCTAAGTACTTAGGTAGCTCCTTTCCTTCTAGGCACCAGGACTATACACACCTTTATCACCTTTGTCACCAATCCCCTCAAATGCCATCTGATTAACTCATAGGTTCCATGTGCCCAATTATCACATGCTATACTGGTGGTGTCACTTAGGGACTAAGCATCCTCAAACTAGATAACTCCTTTGTGGGATGAAGTGTATCTGGATCCTTGATTGAGTGCACATATATTCTATCTAGGACCTCTTCTCTGAAAGGTTCAGTATAGGGTGTTGATTTCCCATCAGCCAGGGGTATGATGCCCCATTCCTACTCATTTTCAAGGATTATGTATCCCTTGTTGAACTGAAGATCTACATTATTCTTGTAGCACCATGGGTGCCCAAGTAGTGCTGGGAAATTGTCTTCCTCGGCAAATGCCAAGAATTTGAAGTCCCCCGTAAACTTATCTCCCTGAATGGTGATGGTTGCATCCTTTAAGACACCGATGTGCATTGCCTTCTTTTTGTTTGCCATATAAAACACATTCGATGATGGCTATAATGAAAGTATTCCCATCTGATGTCATGCATCTAAGGTGAGAACATTGACCTCCATGCCTATGTTAATGAGGATATTACTAAGGATCCATCCATCCACAAATGCATTTAACATGATCTCCCTATCATAGTCAAGGCTGTGAGGGGGAAGGTTTGCATGCAAGACCTACCTCTTACACTCTTCTCTAGCGCATGGTACCTTTTCTCTCAACCATGCTCCTAGAAAGGGAATAATATTCTCTTGCCTTAGAATTTTACATACTTCCTTTACCTCATCTAGGTCATCTTTTGGTGCCTCGACCTTCCTTTTTTGCTCCTAGATTACTTGTTTAGATATCTTGTATTTCTCTTTGTAAACTCTGAATTACATCCATGGTTTCTTGATATACCTCCTTTTGATGCGCAAGGTTTGGGTACTTCCCATGTACCACTTCTTCCCTTGAAACTAGGTTCTTCTACCTTGGCATTTCCTTTACACGTGCGACCTCTACTCTTGTTGTTACCATAATAGGTTCCAAGCCTGCATCACGTGTCACTCGTGGCATCCATTGTGTGGTATCCTTCTTAATGCTTACCATTGCAGTGCCCTTGTCTTTCCAGTGGTGTTGATTCGTATGCTCAAACAACTCTGGCACTCCTCATACTTGTGCTTCTTCCCGCACCATGAGCACTGTATAACAAGTCTGGGCACTCACATTTGTAGTGGTCTGTAGACCCAAAATTAAAATAGTTTCCACGTGGGAACTCACTTATTCCTCCTCGCAGTTACCACGACCATGGAATCCTCCACAAAATCCCTTTCACGTGCACCTCCATCTGCGCGCTCCTCATAATGGCGGTCATCATTCTTAGAACTACTGGAAAGGCTAGTTTGGCGCACACCAAGATCAATGGCCTCATGGATATGATCAATAAGCCTACAATACTTAGTGTCATGGGTCATAGAGGTGAAAATCTTACAGTAGCAAGACACATTCTTCTGAATTATGTGCTATAACAATGGTCATCTACTTACATCATGGTCCCCATGACAAATCTCATAGTCTATTGCTTCAATGTGTACTATCTTCCAGGGGACACTATCCTTGGCATGCTCCTCTACCTCACAATTTGTACACCATATTCCACTATGAGTCTCAAGAGCTGAGTTTACAGACAACTTTTCTAGCTTCTTAGCCATAGTAGTGATTTGAGCTTCTAGAAATGGGCTAACCCCAATATCAACACTTCCAATAGCTTCAAAAAGTAGGGTGGCTTCCACCGCCTCGTGTGGATCTATGAAAGTTTTATGAGATAAAGCTCATCTAAATGGAGTTATCAACCTTCCAAAAACCATTGAGCATGTTGTGAAGGGTGAATGTCATATGACAATTTTGACAGAGAGTCTTAAACCACACGTCATACTCCCATACACTCTCCACCATTCCCTATTGAATCTCCTTAAGGGTGTTGATGCTCTTCTATTCAAACTCAAGGATGTGGAATTCGATAGGAAGGCATTTTTCAATGTGGTGTAATCTACCATCATTTGATGGGGGTCATACTTCCTATACCAGTTATGCACATGTCCTTGCAACATCATTACAAACTAACTTGCCTTCCACCCTCAGGGTTGTGATCCCCTTCGCGCGCCATAGCAGCTCACACTTGTGAACATGATCTGCAACATCTTCAATACCCTATAATCTAGAAAATGTAGAGACATCTCAAAGAAGACTTGAGGAGGTGGCTGAGGCCCTTGTCCTCCTGAGCCAGAGCCTTGGTTTCCTCTAAAATTTTATCCTCTGCGGATCCACTAGATCCACCAGTCCTATGCCCCCGGATCTACCAAATCCACCTCTAGATCTACTAGTTTCACCTCTAGATCCACCAGTAGCTAGTAATGGGCCTAAAGTGGTCGCACCTAGGGTCCCCAATGTCCCACTAAACTATGTGCCAACTATCTATGAGATTGTGCCACTACTGGATGTGTGTCCCGCACCACTCCCCAATGCGTTACCCAAGCCTTGTATACTTTCTCCTTGTCTAAAAATTCCCCCAAACACTAGGATGGTATGTGCAGCCATAGAAGTCCCAAACAAGAAATTATATCTCCTGGGCGTAGATCTGTCACTTCCACTGATACCAACTGGGTGAGCAATACTCCTTTTTGATCCGTAAAAACCAAGCGCTAGGGTTTGGTCACTAGGTGGTTTCAGATGTGCACCAACAAATCTTCTCTCTCCACATAACGAACTCTCATCAGAAGCTAAAGGGGTCTCTCTTACACACTTTTCAAGATGGGGTAGCACAGACTTCTCAGGTTCCACATCCTCCGCGTGAACCTCAACTCCTTCCCGTAATGTCTACCTCCATAAATCCATCACACTTGTAACCTCGCGTTGTCTAGCAATCTCCCTTTCACTTGCTTCACTATAATTGAGTCATATCTCCTCCCTTTCTTTCTCTGCCAAAATGTTTGACATCTTCCTCCACCTTAGCTTCCTCACCCAATGCTTAGAACGGTTTAGCTAGCCATCAGAAATGCCTATAAACTCAAGGTAACAATCAAGATCTTCATTGCCAGAGGAATAACACATAGAAATGATCCTTTGAGCTCCTGCAGAAACTTAAACTCAGAAACTTCCAGACAAGAATATGTAGAAATAGCATACTATAGAGTGTAGCTAGCCAATACTCCTTTCCGCTAATGATCCATAGCACAATTCCATGTCATATCTGCCTCTTTTAGCCTCTAGTATTCTTATTGGGTCCACGCATGTGATCTACAATACCAGCTTGATCTAGATGCATATGTTGAGAGCCATTCATATAGCTCTACTGGGAAGAAAAAGAAAATAGTTTCATACAAATCATGGTAGAGGCTCTCTTCTACCTATCTACGTGCATCAAAATCAGGTCCAGTGTTGAATCTCTAAGAAAATTCATCCCCCGTCCTCTTAAACCATGATTCAACACTTTCCAGAGTTAAGCATTATGTCATCACTTATTACACAGATCATGATGTATGCCATTTCCCACTACAACTTCAAAAAGAGGTCCCAGAAATGGAACCAATATGTAGTCATTTTTACACCCACCAAAGAACAAGGGAATCCCATGCGTGTCGGCCTATCACCCAACGGGCACTGGGCACTCACCGAGGCATGCGCGGGTGTCGAGTCTCTCTTTTATGTGATTTGAGTGGGAAAACATCATCTATGATCCAAAATTTAAAGGAAGTGAGTGGGAATGAAACATGTGAACATCATAGAGCTCATAATGGCTCTAGATCATTACAGTCATTATAGTCGAGATACTTTAATAGACTTAAAGAATTAAACAAAATAGAAAGGAAAATGCATAGGAATTCATATTCATCTTATAAACATACATGAAAAGGAACTATGAAGAATCATGTATGAATCTGAACCAAGAAGGATCATATTCAATTAACTTGGTAACCTCATTACATTCATTAGGCTTACTATAAAACACCACATTATGGCAGACCGAATTCATGCATCATAACTGGATCTATATCACATAGCTCTTAAAAATAAATTTTATAACCCCAAGTCCTTGATACATCCTTCTCCTATATTTAATCTACCCAACCCAAATAGAGTTCCTTTGCATCATTTCTACAGATCTCCACTCCTTCTTCTCTCTCTCTCTCTTTCTTCTGCAGTGCTTGTATATATAGGCATCCTAAAGTGCTAACTCATCCTTCTGCGGCCTCAGACCCAGCACCAAGTGTCTGAATGTGGTCCTCGATGGGAGCATGCTCCTCCAGGCCTAAGCTCTCCACTTTTTTCCATGATGTCTTCTAGAAACTTCCATTGCAGGGCATATTCCTTCCTAGGCCAACATGTCACCAGGCTGGCACCTTATCCACTCCGCATGCACAGTCGGGTCATGTTTTTCTCGTGTCCTTCCCGATACATCAAATACAGCTAAGTCTCGAGACCTTATCTCGCCGGCACGTAACAAGGCCATTCTAAAACTCTACTAGAATATTGCCTTGCGCACCTATGTGCCTTTGTGTACTTAGTCAATATTTTAGGGGCCCAACACTCACGTAACTAGTGATGAATCAATGAAGGTAACTCTCTTTCTATCTTGTTCAAAACACCTCTCTAGCCTCTATGGAAAAAACCTCTTCCTTCAAGATAATTTCCACATCTACCCTAGCTCTCCCATACCTAATATATCTATAGAAAAAAATTGCATATTCATTACTCTCTCAACAAACTAACAAATACCTTCTTTACCTTCCTCAAATGACACTTTAGGTTGCACTTCTCCTCCTCATACATACACAACTAGCTTAAATGAGCTTTCTAATTTGATTTTATACTTGTTTCTTATTTTTAATTCACCTGGGTCATCCATAATAGAGTGAAAAAACTCCCAAACCATAATAACATCATAAAAGCACCCATAATACTATGTAGGTCACCAACGTCACCTAGAGCTTTCTAGACCAACATTAGGACTCAAGAATCCCTAAATAACCTAATCAAGAAACTCGTCAAGAAGGGAATGTTCTAGACAAAAAAATTCAACAAAGCATCAAACACACATAGATTTGTTTTCTATTTCCTAAAAATCATGAAACATACTGGAACAACCATCTCACCTCATGAAGCCTCTCAAGAGCATGCACAAACAAGCACCCCAAAAACTAGTCTTTAGAAAACAAGCCATAACTTGCTCAAATATCATCAAAAATAAAGTGTGATATACCAATGGAAATATCTTTATTTCAGGTTCATTAGCAAACTAAAATAACTCCATTAGTGTAGAACCTCTTAATCAACTTTGCACTCGTATCGCTCCAAGTTGCTAAAAATTGCCCAAAAACTAGTCTTCGAAGATTGGGCAAACTTGACTTCCTAATGCATCAATCATGATTTGGAACAATCATGGACACGAATAAAAACTCTCATGCTACCTTAAATTCTAAATTATGAGATAATTTCAATGGAAAAATTTGTCACGTACATAACTTTTCCATAAACTTACATATTTAAGTGGGGCCACATACAACCAAAACTTATAAATCACATAAATAGAAAGATGAAGGATATAATGGTATATTATAACATTAATAAAAATATACTAACTTTTCTTGGACCTTATTAAAATCAGTAAGGAAAAATTATGGTCAAATTTATTTAGGACCCATTAAATTTTGGCAAACGCACTACTTTGTCTTCAGTAATAAACAAATCACCAATTTCAAAATTAAAAAATCATAATATTCACCTATTCATGGAAATTTATCCCTAAAATTAACCCTTCACCGCACATCATAATCATGCTCCCCATGCTCTCACCATCCATATCTAGTTGTTATATGCTTCATTTCATCATCTCATGCCTCATTCGGCTCACTAGGCCTAAAAACAAACACCGAAACATGCTTTTTCAATAAATTTGAACACCTCATCAACTTCGCTACCTTTCACACCTGTAATGACCTTTAACATACTTCATTACATTATTCCAACATCACCAATTCACTTCAACACCTATACAATCCCTCAAACCGACTTAAGATAGCATGAATCATCATTAGGAAAAACCAATCTCAACCGACATAACCAAACAACCTTCATGTTTCATTCTTCTTTTGACATCAATGACCTTAGACATCACTAACAACATCACTATTTGACATCAATGACAACACTATCCCAACAATTAGTATTCTACATTTTTTTACTAATATAGCATAATTAAATATACATAATCCATCCGATCACATATAATAAACACGTGCAAAGGTGCAAGGGTATATACATATCTCCATGATCTCCCTTAAATCAATTTAACCAAGCATGTACAATTTGTATACTTGGTTAAACCTTTTAAAGGTTATGAGAAACATGTGCATCTCCTTAGTTCCTACCTGCAATATATTTATGCAAATTCCATCCAAGATTCACCACTGATGATTTAGGGGGTTAGTGATCAGACAACGTAGTCAATAATGACATTACTTTGGCCAATGTTTTAAAGTATTGTTTTAAGCATAGTTTTAATACTACATAATAACCTACAAAACTTGTCCTCCATCACCGAAAAACCATCTCCATATAAATATTTAGAGTCATTTTTTTAAGAAGGGGATTTACTTAAGATGAGGGAGATTACATTACCAACCCTTTCCTAAATGGAGAGAATCCTATTCATACCATATTAGGATCCCTATGGGAAAGATAGGGACCACATAATTATTAGTCATCATTAATACTCAATACCCTTCTTGTAGCCATTGTCGGTTGGCACAAAAAGATAATATTATATCAAGAAGATGAAGGGACATTACGCCCACACTTCTAATATTCATAAGCTACATTAGCTAGATAAAGTAACTAAGTCTTTCCTAATGATTCAAGTTAGAAGTTTTGATTCATAATGTTTAATAGATTATCATAAGAGCATCATAGTAACTTGACAAGTTTCTAACTATTATTCTTTCCTCTCTTATAGTTCTTTTAGCAACTTAGTAGTTGTTGTTAGGCATAGGTTAACTATTCTTTTTCCATACCAAGTTACCTTATTACATTTAATCATTATAAGTAGTTCATTTATACCATTAAGTACAAAATATCTTTTATTCATTTTCATCATTAACCTATTCGGTTTATATTTCTTCATTCATTCCACTTTGATTATTCTATCTGGATTAATGAAATAAAAAATAATCACATAACTTAAGAACAATCAACTTAATTATTAAATCGTATGTATAAGTAGAATATATATAAATTTTCATCTCAAATAAGAAGATAAGTCTTAAAACAGATAAGTCATAAAATCTATTTTCAATTAAGGGATAAACCTTAATATTTATTTATAATTATTTACAACAATAAGTAAGAATAATACATTGGGTATCAATTTCCTTTTTATGATGAGATGATATTTTAATCACATGAAAAATTGATTACAATAATCCTTTTTCAGAAATATATCAAAATGACCTTAATACGTAAGAACAATCACAAATCAAATCCGACAACTACTTCAAGTATGTCACCTTTCCTATAAAATTGTAGGAGAGAGAATAATATGGTTCGATTCATATGAACTGGAATGAGTCCACATACTCTTAATCTATGTTGTGATTATAATGAAATAAAAAAATAAGATATGTCTAAGGTCACTCTTAATCAATAACTTATAATCGTAAACTCCCTAGTAAGAGACCTATCTCATTAACAAGTAATATTGAGCTTCATTTAATTATACAAATAATATGCTCACTATCACTATATACAATCGATCTATTATAATTAAACATTTAGATGAGAATGGAAGATATATTGCATCACCAATTAGCATTTACAATGTAATATCTCGACAATGATTTCCAACTAACTTCAAAAGGTCTTGCTCAATTTATCACAAGATATGGCAATTGCACATATCTAATGACAACACTTCTAGAAACTATCAAAATGGATATCATATAAATGCTGAATGAAAAGGGCATTTCCTTCATAACTATTAAGATCAAATAAGTTAAATACTATCCCAAAATTCCTTTATTCATATTTGAAAATAAAAATCAACTAAATTGTAAGTTAATTATCATTTACCCAACCTTTATACTTTCAAGTTTCCCATTCTCCAAACAAAATTACAGCCAAATTAAAAGTAACACTTTGTGAATGGAGAATAACATTTATTCATAGCAATACAAGAGAATGAAACAACAAGAATCTAAAATGAGCTAATAAACAGTATATCAAAAAGTTCAAGAAGAGATATAAGTAAAACATTTTTATTTTTATTCCACTCATCCCCGTAATCATTTTCCAACTCTAATAATAACCCAAATCGAAGTGAATTCAAAGGAGTGATAACAACATTTCTCCATAAATCATTTATGAAATTTAATTAAAACAACTTTTCCCGAGAAAGAGCTTTTAAACTTTACCAATTTATTTTCTCTTCCTACATCTCCCATTATGTTTCCCATTTCTCCCAATGTTCCCAATTGAATGGATTTGAATTAATAACAAAAATTCTCTAAAAAGAGTTAGGAAAAAATATTTTCCATTTATCCAAACATAATAACCAAAACCAAATTCTATCTATTTTTGAATTTACCAAATAAACCAAACAAGCATATTCATTTCCAAATTACACATAGTCACCCAAATGCAACTCCATATGTAGAAAGAGAGAATAGACAACATAGTAATTATCTAAAAGAGAGCTTAACATTCTTGTTTCCTTGCCCATATTTCATCAAATAAATGAATCCCCAAAAACCTATTCATTTTCATGTTCCAAATAATTACCCAAAAAAATCAAAACATGTTTCCTTTCTATATTTTTATATAATAAATAGAAGCATAAAGTGTTCAAAGAGGGTTTTATAACAACCATGCTCTATTTAGGAGCTTATAAAACAATGAAATCTGCAAAGCTAAAAAATGTGTTGGAACCAAATGATAACAACAAGGCTCTATAAGAATTGTAATCGGCTTTATAAAAATTTCTAGACCCAAATACTCAAAATACATGCAAATAACAAACCTAAGTTATTAATTCCAAAACAAAAATCAATACAAATTTCCTTTTATATATAAAAATCCAAAACATAGTCATTTCTAGTTTCCTCTTAATAACCAAAGTTCAAAATGAGTTCAAAGAATAAAGGATAATGACCATGAATCAAAATAGCACTAAACTATCCAATTATTTTTTATTCCACAACTATCTCCTTAATCTATTTACCCAAATATCTCATAATAAACCAACATTGATTTCATCTACCAGATTTCCTAGAGAATAATTCTCAAAAACATATATAGTTTTCAACAAAATGATCCCAAAACCCAAAACACCTTCCATTGATTCCTTATTCATTTCTCATGTTTCATATTAAGATCAGATTGATGCAGATGTAAGTTCTCACACAACAATGAAAAATCCAAAAACATATGTAAAATAAAAGCAATAATGCTATGAAAAAAATCTATATCAAACCCCCTTTTTATTATTTTCTAGATTCCTAAAATGATCTAAGCCCAAATCTTAATTTTAATATCATTAACATAACCTCAAGAGTAAGATAATGAAACCCACTTTTTACTTTTTCCTCTAATCCTATGAAATCTTCCAAGTCAAATTCCTCCAAACACAATTGAATCCTTCAATAGCATGTTAAATTACCAAAATTCCACGATAAAAAAACATGGTAATAAATTCACAATGAAAATCCACTTAAAGCATATTTACTACAAAAACCCCATGCCCGACTCCATACAGAGCTCCCAAAACTAAACAATGCTAATGAACAAAGATAAATCCATGATTAGCTTCTCAAGGAAGCTTTCTCTTCCCAAGGATCTTAATTAAAAATGGACCAGATCATATTAACTACCCATAGTACATCATGGATTCAACTAACTCAAATCCATAAACCTTAATAAACATTCTCAATTTTACTGAAGTAACTTAAGTTAAAGTTAAGTTTTTTCAAAAATTAACAAAATCAATAAACTTGCATGGTAGGTTGAATATCCACCTTACACCATCCCTTTAAAAAATGCCACGAATGCCAACTTAACTCCATAATAAAGATAACATTGAGTGGTCATGACCAACTTACATGCTAAAAAAATTTAATGCACAGTGGTCTTATGACCAAAAACAAAATACTTATATCTATATTATCAATACATAAGTATACATACATACATACATACATATATGTGTATGTATGTATGTATATATAATTTAGTACGCCATCAACCAACACATTAGTACATGATAGGCTATAACACAACCTGCTCAAACACACCTTAGCAAAAGGGAAGGAAACTTAACGATATTACTAATTTAATGATTGTATTAAGTGTTGATGTTATATACTTTCCTCTTCAAAATAATAATCATCCAATGATTTAAATATAACCATTACTAACATAACAATCATAAACAAATTAAAAACAAACCTAAATAATACAATTCATTTTTCTCAAAAATAGGAAATTTCTAGATTTTAACCAATATTAGTTCTAAAATCAGATGTAACAACCTTATCTCAACATATAGTTCCCAAAAAAATTCTAATTGTGGTTTAAATTTACATTTATTTATAGTAAGTATCAAATATTTTTAATGGAATACATAAAATTTATTAGAACAGTTTTTTGATCAAAAAAACAAGAAAGGATGAGCAGTCATCATATCATCCATATTTTCCCTTGTTATGTTGTTCTAAAAAATTGGTCCCACTGGACTTTGCATTGAAAAAATTATCAATTTATAAGACACAATTTGTGATTTTCCAACACTCTTATTGGTTCAACTATTATAATTTCCTAGCCCTAAACCAATAATGATTTCCAATTAATAGTATGTGATATATCAGAATCACACTTTTTAAGAAAAGATATATGAAAAACATTATGCATCCTAGAAAATGTGGTAGGGGAAGCTAATCGGTAAGCCACATGACCTATAATTTCTATAAATTCAAATGGTACTAGTGATAACTTGACAACTTTACTAAATGAAATAGTGATGATTTTGGGTTTTACCCTAAAAACAACCTTGTCTCCTTGCTCAAATTTTATGTCTATCCATTTCAAAACATTTTAACATTTTTACCTATCAACAACTTTTTTCAACCATGCACGAATGATCTTAACTTTCTCTTCCATGTCATTCCATAAATTTGTTACCCCTATATGCCCTAAATACAGTGCATCATGAAATTCTTGCAAGACTTTCATTCTAACATGACTACCCTAGGAAGCATACACTATGTTGTGAAATCATAAAATTCCTTTCTTTGTCAAACTTAAAACCCTTATATCTTATATCATTGGGATGTTTTTCTACCAAAGTGTTGACTTGTTGATAGTATGAATTATCTTGAATTTTTTTCTTAACTTCTTCTTTAAATTGAGTTATGAGGGTCACAATTATGGAAATATTCTTTCTATGGCTCAATGCATCAGCCACTAAAGTTGTCTTCCCTTGATTTAACTAAAAAAATCATATTAGAATAAAAATTCTAGCCACCTACATTGTCTTGCTTTCAAATTGGGTTGCGTAAAAATGTATTTCATTCTAAATGAGTTGTTTTCATTTTAAATGGATTTCCTAACATAGAATTCCTCCATATTTGTAAGACATGAACTATGTCAACAATCTCTAAGTCATGGGGAGCATAGTTCTGCTCATGTACCTTCATTTTTCTACTTTCACAAATAATTACGTGATCATTGTGAAGAAATATTTTTCTCAATCATTCACCTTAGGCCTCGGTAACTTACGATATATTTTTCATTGGGATCCGAAGCCTTTAATATAGGTGCAGTTCTAAAATTTCCTTTTAGCAAGTTAAATGCATTCTAACACTTGTTGGTCCATAGAAAAATTTAATCCTTTTTCTGCAATGAATAAATTAGAACAACCACTCTTGAAAAGTATTTATCAAATTATTTGTAATACCCATCTAGTCCCATAAAACTTATTACCTTATGTACATTTTTAGGTGTTGACCACTTAGTAATAGCTTTGATTTGTGACGAGTCAACATAAATTCCATTTTTGTTTAAGTTATGGGAAATATATTTTACTTCACTTTGATAAAAGGAACATTTTGAAATCTTACCATAGAGTTTCCTTTTCCTCAGCACTTCTAACACTATTATTAAGTATTCATTATGTTCATCAATGCTCTTAGAGTAAATCGAATATCATCAAGAAAAACTAGAACAAAATTATCTAAGTATTCTTGAAATCAGTTATTCATAAGGTTCATAAATGTTATCGGTGCATTAGTGAGTCCAAATGGAAAAATACTAAACTCATATTGTGCGAGTGTGTTCGAATGATTTTTATGAATATCCTCATCTCTTATACTTAACTAATGATAGCAAGATCGTAAATCACTGAAAACAAGAAAATTTTAAATCGTACCATAGAGTTTCCTTTTCCTCAACACATCTAACACTATTCTTAAGTGTTCATTATTCTCATCAATGCACTTAGAGTAAATCTGAATATCATCAATTAAAACTTAAACAAACTTATCTAAGTATTCTTGAAAAATGTTATTCATAAGGTTCATAAATGTTGTTGGTGCATTAGTGAGTCCAAATGGAAAAATAGTAAACTCATAATTCCCATAGCGTGTTCGAATGATGTTTTTATGAATATCCTTATATTTTATCCTTAACTAATGATAACCAAATTGTAAATCAATCTTAGAATAAACAAATGCATCTCTCATCTAATCAAAGAGGTCATCAATTCTTAGAAAAGGATATCTTTTCTTTATTGTTGCTTTGTTAAGCATGTGATAGTCAATGCATAACCTTAACATTTCATCTTTCTTTTTAACAAAAATACATTAGTGCTCCCCAAGGAGACACACTAGGTTGGATTAAACCTTTAGAAAAGAGTTCATGTAGTTGTGTTTTCAATTCTACTAGCTTTTTTATTTTCATTCTATAAGGTGCTTTTGATATTGGTTATGTTCCAAGTTTAATATCAATTGTGAAATCAAACTCTCTTTTAGGAGGAATTCCAGGAAATTATTCCAAAAATACATCCCTAAACTCACGTAAAAGTGGAAAATATTGCAAGGAAGTCTTACCTTTCTCATTAAAATATGAGATTTTAATAGCGTAAAGAATGCAACCTCTGTTTTGGCGTTATTAAGTTGCATTGCAAAGTTATTTCTAACTTTTAAATCCCTCTCAAATGCCCCTGAATAATGGCTATTTTATGCATATCATTAAGAAATTCTATATTTTTCTCAAAGCATTCCACTATTTTCTTGTGTTTAGAAACCTAGTTTACCCCTACTATGATGTTATAATACCCTAAGGAAGTCATATAAGGTTAAATTCAATGGTAAAATGAGGTAATTCCATCTCAATGCCCTGAATAATGGCTATTTTATGCATATCATTAAGAAATTCTATATGTTTCTCAAAGCATTCCATTATTTTCTTGTGTTTAGAAACCTAGTTTACCCCTATTATGATGTTATAAGACCCTAAGGAAGTCATATAAAGGTTAAGTTAAATGGTAAAATGAGGTAATTCCAATACTACATCAAACAAACATTTGTCTACCATATGAATAACATCATTCCCATATTGGATAGTCCAAGATTTTTCCATAAATCTATATTTTTCTAAAAATTTTCCAGCTAAATTACTAGTAATAAAATACGTTGTAGCACCGAAGTGTCAAATAATACAGTAACTAGAAAACTATAAAGCTTACCTAGCACTTCTATTAGGGTAACTTATTTTTTTACTTAGCGATTACCCACTGCAAAATGAATTCTTTGTTGTTAGTTATTCCCCTTATTCTTTTGTAGAATTTTTTTCATAGTGCTCACCACAACATTTAAAACATCCCCTAATATGCCCTTTTCTTCCATATTTTTTTCACCAAAAGCATAATTGTTCTAATCTTTATTTCTTATATTTACAAAGGTATAGCTATTGTATTTTTCCCAATGAGTCTTTGTTTTTCTCGCCTCTCTTTTCCACGATGTTTTCCTAGGAGGTATTGATGTAGGTGATCTAACTCTCTTCTTGTGTTTCTCATCTCTCAAGGCTGAAATTGCTTATAATTTCTCTACTTTCCTTATGGCATATTCAAAAACCGCTTCCATTGTAGATAGTCCATGAACATCCACTTCACCTCCTATGTTTGGGTTTAATCCCATGATAAACTTACGGATCCAAAACTTTTCATCCTTTTGGTATTGGGGCATGTATTTTAACAACTTAGTAAAATGTTCCCAATACTCTACAACACTCAATTCTTGTGAGTTAAGTTCTAAAATAGAGACATTTTTGATCAAAATAAAGTTGAGGCAACCAGTGTTGATAAAAATATACCTTGAACTAATCCCAAGTGATGGAGGCAATATCTACTCCCAATTCCATCTTACAGTTATCCCTCCATGAAGATGCTTCATTAGAAATCTGGAAAGCATCCCATACTACTTTAGTTTCCTCGAAAAGTCCCTTATTTCAAAGTACTTCTCCATTTCACTTAACTAGTTTTCAACACCATCCCCAAGGTTGTTCCTACAAATTTGGGTGCGCCGATTCTTTATGTCCCTAGGCAGTTCAACATCCAAAAGATATTTTTATTCATGTTATCCAAAATTCACTCCCTAAGGTAATTTTGATAACTTGCACAATTTCTTCGACTTGAGCTAGAAGAAATGGTCCAAGGCCCAAATTAGGTTTTAAGGGATCCTTTGGTTTTCTCTAACTTACCTATCCAAAGAAAAATCCAAGGAGTTGGTGAAAATTTACAAAAATATGAAAAAATTAAGTCAAGGGCCTATTTTAGTGCAAATCGGGTCTAGGAGGTGCAAATGGAACCAATGTGGATTATACCAGGTTCGTCCGTACCTAGTTCAGTCCAATTTACAAAGAAGGCAAGTGAATTGTGGCTAATTCAGCTCCCGATGTCCCAGGACACATAAGTTAAGCCATGTCTCTAGTTACCCACATTGCCAAAGTTACCGATCAATGAAAAATCAACAAAAAATGTGGCAAAAGCAGATAAAAATGTCCCACGCGGTCCATGGTACAATTGGGATGAAATTACGCACAAGCCCCAAAAAGCCAAAATATTTGTAGCTAGAGAAGTTCGGAGATGACAGAGAAAAAATGTCTAGGACAACTGGGACATGTGGACCCAAAATAGCTAAAATACCCGTGGGTGAGTGATGTGAAGAAGTAGGCGGTCAACTACCCACCTGGCCCTGTCAATGGTGGACGAGCGAGGACAGAAGAGCCTGAGTCAGGTGAAGTAGAAAAATTTGGCCCACACCGCACATGACAAGTGGGACATCCAAACTCAAGATTTTTACATGAAGAGCCAGGCACATCATTGCGGGTAGGGGCGGAGGAAATTGGTCCAAGCCGTAAAGGGACATGCAGGACAACCGAACATGAAATAGACGATTGCACCCAACAAAGAAGGAATCAAACAAGTTGGAGAATCTTATCCCAAGCATCCAGGGACACATTGGACATCCATATCTACCATACCCGCATTGCAAGAATGCCTGACCCCAAAGTTCAAATGTGCATAACTTTTGACCCAGAGCTTCGATTTTGAAAAAAATTGAATTTTTGGAAAGGGCATGACATCCTCTATGCCAAAAAAACTTGATTTCTTATTTTTAATAAGGGTATGTGGGTGAAAAGAAAAAAACATCTCCAGCTCCAAAACAATTGAAAGCTCATTCTCGTAAAATGCAAGAAATCCTGGTAAACTCAAAATAGTTTCCCACACTCGAAGGATACAACTTTTGTATATCTCAATAGAATTGCACAAAATTGATACCATTTGAATCATGGCTCCGATCATGATGTACATAGATCAATAAATCTAGAATTTGATGAATAAATGATTGTGATTTTTCTGAAAACGTGGCCAAGTTCATAACATTGATTTTATTGGTGGTTGGGAGAATAATAAATGAGCATGGGAAATCATTATTTCATTGTTGCAAGTTAAGGGACAACATGGGGAGCCTTTTGCAAGAAACATACCATCATTCCATTTCATTTATTACATCTTTCAAGTGGTGGGAAGTAAAATTTCAGGATTTTCATCCCTCCCTCTCTCTCTCTCCTCTCAGAATTCTATAAATTAGAGTGTTGGGCTCATTGTAAAGGGAGATAGTTTTTAAGTAGCGAAAGTATTTCAATTTGGTATTGTGAAGCCAATGTGTTGTAAGCCTTTTAGTGGAATCCTTGCATGGTGATCTAGGCCTTTACTTTGTATTAGATTGAACTGTGCATATCAATGAAGCAATAGATACAAGTTTGTGGATGTATCTTCCTTGTTGTTTTTGTTTTCATTCTTCTTTCCTCTTCAACCTCATTGAAAATATATTGTGTATATCTTATGCTCTTGCAAGGATTAATTATCATTGTGTATGTTTTAAAAAGTGTTGTGAATGTAGTTGCTAGACTATGGAGAACTATTATCACCCCCTCTAGTATGGAATTTGCGCCATTTTCCCACATTGGAAAGCTATTCTCATTCTCTCATTTTCTAGTGTATCACCGCTTTAGTGTAGCTTTTTTCATGCATTCTCTCTCCTGGTACCTTGGAAAGTTAGATTAGGATTAGTTATTTTGCTATCCTACATTAGGAGTATCTTGTGGCAGGTAGTTTAGGAGTAGGAACCAACCTTCTCTGGAGGGTCATCTCAAGCCTACAAGTCCCACATCTTGAGAGATGATCCAATGTTACACAAATTACACCAAATTCCCCACTCAAATATAAGGCCATTCGGGGTGCTGTAATTTCATGATAACAATTCCCTTTCTCAATGTTATTGTCTTGTTATTATTGTTGTTGTTCTTTATGGTGTTCATGTTGTTCTTGCTCATACTCTTCATTTTCTGCGCATACATGCTACTTCAAAGAATCTATATGGTTATACATTTCTTTAAGGATTGTTATAATTCCATCTAACTTCTCATTTTTGAACCTTCAACATTTTTGAATGGTTCCTAGCTTCACGTTCACCCTTTTTCTAACCATTGTATATTGTTAATGAAATAACAAGATGTTCATTAGCATTATGAACCAATTGATTCAAAGAGTTGTTTAACCTATAGCTCTAATACCAAAATGTAACACCCATGTTACGATCATCAAAAGTAAGGAAAAAAATTAAAACATTCCTTAACGTACAATCAATGTTATTAATGATTAACGTTATTATTTAGATTACTTATAAATAATCTAGCATAATTAAATATTAATAATGTATCTAAAAACATATTATTACCATGTGCAACTATAAGTCTATATCCAAATCTCCACAATCTCCCTTAAATCACTCTAACTGAGTATGTATACCTTGTATACTTGGTTAAACCTTTTATAAGTTATGAGAAATATTTTCATCTCCTTAGTGCCTACCTAGAAGATATTTATACAACTTCCATCCAATATTTAGCAATGTTGATTTACTAGATTTTTGAATAGATAATGTAGTCAACAATTAGTTTACTTTGGCCAAAGTTTTGAAGCATTGCTTTGCAAGCTTAGTTTTGACACTACACACTAGACTACAAAACTCATCTTCCATCATCACAAAACCATCTATACATAGTTATTTTGATTCATTATTGTTTAATAAGGGGATTTATTTGAGAGGAGGGAGAGTTTATTATTGGCCCTTTTTCTAAATGAAGAAAATCCTATTTGTACAATCAGAAAAAGGTATTTTACGCCACGCTTTTTATATTCATAAGTTACCTTAAATAAAGTAACCAATTCTTTCTTAACGAATGAAGTTAAAGGTTTCGATTCATAATGTTCAATATATTCTCATAAAAGAATCATAATAAATTGACGAATTACTAACTATTATTTGTTCCTCTTATCATACTTTTAACAACTTAGTAATTATCGTTAGGTGTAGGTTAACTATTATTTTTCATGTACTAAGTTACTTTATTACATTTACTCGTTATGAATAGTTCATTAATACCATTAATTAAAAAAACATATTTATTTAAATTATCATTGTTAACCTATTTGGTTTATCTTTCATCATTCATTTCACTTTGATTATTCTATCTAAATTAATGAAATCAGAAATAATCACATAACTTAAGAACAATCAACTTAATTATTAAATCAGTTGTATAAGTAGAATATCTATATTTTCAGCCCAAATAACAAGATAATTCTTAAACTAGATAAGTCATAAAATTTGTTTTCTAGTAAGGGATGAACCTTAATCTTTATTTATAATGATTTACAAAAATAAGCAAGAATAATACATTGGGTCTCAATGCCCTTTTTATGATGCAATGATATTTCAATCACATGAACAAATTGATTACAATAATCCTTTTCATATTTGTATCAAAATAACCTTAAGATGTAACAAGCTGTTAGGATAAAATATTTAATTATGCATTATATGATCTATTATTTAATTAATTTTATTAATTAAATAATAATGGTTATTTTGTTATATGGTTCATAAACCATATTTGTCTTTTATACATGTTGTTATATTGTTTTGAACAATATATTTGTTTGTATCTAATTGTTGCTTCCCGGATGTTATTGGAAGCCTGTATATTTAGGAATTTGGTTCACCTGTGCAACTTAATCTTTTGTTTGTATTTGGCTGTGCAATATCTATAAATATTGCAGCCCATTCTCTGTAATGGTTGATTGATTGAGATTAATAAATTGATCAGGCTTCCGTCCCTGTTTCTCAATCTTCATTTGGTACCAGAGCGAATTGAAGCTCCTGGCAAGGTTGGAGAAGGTTGCAGAAGAAGGAGAATTCATGGAGAAGAAATCTGCAACAGAAGGAGAGCCAGTGCTACCTCCTGCAGCTTCCCAGAACCCCCTGCAAACCCACAACCTCCTGTTCGAGTTCTGTGTGTTGGAGCGTAATTTTTTTACCTTTGGTGCACTCGGCACTCAAAGACTGAGCAAAATTTGTTGCAGGTATTGAAAATAATAATAAATTTTTATTTTTTTCCCAATAAGGGTTTTGTCTCTAAATTAGAGAATCATTTAGTCTCTACTGTATTTGGAAGTTGCTTTGCTTGTTTTGGAGGTCTGTGTGTATGTGCACCTGCAGTAAGCAAACAGCCTCCTCAGACCATTGGATTTGTGAACTCTGAATAAAGGAGATCGTGTTGTTTAAATTGGGGATCCAAGTTGCATTTGTATGCTGTGTAATCGTGTTGTACCGGGTGACATTTGGTGAGCAAAATAAATCAAATAAAAAGCGGCTAAAGCTTTCGGTGGCTCGGTTTAGAGTTTTGTTGATCTAAGCGTGGAGGGCTTCACAGATGATTTCCCTCTCCACTTGGACGCCATCCCCAACAGCACCCTCACAGCACTTGGTAGCACACCCGCTGCATAATCATGGCTGATGCTGCCCAAATCCTCCACGCACTGCCGCACAAAGAAACAATCAATAAAAAAAGAAGCTAAAGCAACAAACCAGGGCCACTGCTGCTCGACTGTATAAAATGGTGGAAGAGTATTATTAAAAAAAAATAGTGGCCAGCAATCATTGTGTTGATGAACATGCACAAAGCTGAGCCTCCACACCAAAGCCTACAATAGACTCCAAGCGGCCTGCACACAAAACAAACGGTGGAAGAAGTATTAAAAAGAGGCGGCACAACAAGTAAGAAGTGGCCAAAGCAAGAAATACACAAAAACAACGGTGGAGAAATAGCAAAAGGAGATTAAAAGGTGTTTTGTGATCCATTTTTGAGCAAAGGAAACCCTAAACGCCTCTGCCACGTGGACTCTCTCCTCTGCCAGGTCACATTTTCAAAAGGTAAGTCGATTTTACCTTTCAATAAATACAAGTTTGTTCATTTTCATAAGAAGCGCCCTAAGAGGCCAAGTTGGTTAGTGAATGCACCTTGGGAGTGAGAGGTGTGGGGGTCGAATCCTGCCCCAACACTCAAAAACTCACTTTTTGAAATTTGGCAGAATTTTTGGCGGAACTGCTAAATTTAGCAGATTTTTTGAATTTAGTTATAACTAACTAAATTTAGCGGAGAAACCCCTAAGCTAGGGTAAAAAAATTCTCCCATCTGGTCTGTTTTTTCATTTCGGACATTTTTTGCAAAGGGAGACCCATCTAAAAATTGCATCTTCAGCTTCTTTTTTGCAATTTTTAGCATTTTGGGTCGTATTGGGCTCAGGAGGCCACCAGGACCCGCGAAACAGAAATTTTTGCCTGCCATTCAAATTGTATAGTTTTTTGAATGTAAATTGTATACTGCTACATATTGTACTAATTTGCAGGTTTCCATAGTCAATCAGTAAACTTTGTAACTGCTCAAAAACTAGCAGAATTGTAATAAAAACAATAAAAAAATTGGTTCTGTAACACTCACGAGATCCTAGATCTCATTCACAGTGTTCGGTATATACGGTGCCTTTGGGAAGCACTTATGGGTAAAGTCATCGTGACTACTACTACACTTAATGCCTAATATAGCTGCAACAACGTCGTCTAGGCATCGTCCCTATAAATCGACGAGGAGTAATAAGGTCACAGTGCACACACTATGAACCATCCCATCCGTCTGTGAATGATTGCAAGACATAAATCCAGTTGAGAAACTATCCAAGTATATAGAAAAGTTACGCGCATGTATGAGGATATTTCTTTGAGTCGGTGTCAATAATCACACAGCACCCCATCGATCTTGTCTTGGTACCACGTATTTAATTCTTTCACGTACGTTAACACCTCTTTCACGTATCGTCGGGTATATTGAAAGGGAGAGCTTCTTCCATGTACCGACGGGGTATATCGGAAGGGCGTGTATATAGAAAGGTTTGGTATATCGAACTGACGGTATATAGATTGGGAGACCTAATACCTAGAGTGATAAGAGCCAAACCCTGTCAGTGATCTCTGCAAAATGGGCACCAATGCCCCCAAATTTTTTCTTCCGGATTCACAATTGCTTAGAGGAAGCAACTATGCTGCATGGAAGACAAAAATAAAGACACAACTTGAGTTTGAAGAAATCTGGCCTATTGTGACTGGTACTCTAACCAGATCACCAACTGATGCAACACAACAATGATAGTTTGATAGAGCAGATCAGAAAGCAAAACTCATCATCTTGTTTGGAGTGTCCGATGATGTGCAAGCCCACATTCAAGATGCCACAATAGCAAAAGAAGCGTGGGATAAGCTGAGCACAATATATGAGGCCAAGAACAAGAATGTCATACTAAATTTGTAGAGTCAGTTACAT
Source organism: Taxus wallichiana var. yunnanensis (assembly GCA_018340775.1). Classification (NCBI taxonomy): domain Eukaryota; kingdom Viridiplantae; phylum Streptophyta; class Pinopsida; order Cupressales; family Taxaceae; genus Taxus; species Taxus wallichiana. Next base: position 487,526,809 of record CM031244.1, on the reverse strand, counting down.
ACATTGAAGTTCAAGCAAGAATGAGAAAATTGAAGCTTTCCTAAGAAGAGTTGCAGAGTTGAGGGCTTCACTTCTAGCCCTAGGAGAAGAGGTCAAAGATGAATCTCTCGTTCCCATTGTTCTGAGAGCTCTCCCTTCTTCTTACCGCATTTTTGTCACAACTCTAAACTTGTCAGATACGACAATTAGTTTTGACAAGCTAGTAAACCTACTGCAACAAGAGGAAGCAATGCCCAATAAGGATGATGAAGAGGAGCAGGCACTGTCTTCACATCAAAAATGGAAAGGAAAAGGTAAAGGAAAACCTAAATCCTATCAGAAGTCCCAACATCAGAATCAGTATCATGGGGACAATCAACAGAAGAAGCGATGTCCAATTTGTAAAAGAGGACATGACTTACAAGATTGTTGGTATAACACTTATAAGAAAGGTTCATCAAGCAACTCTGGACCACAAAACAACAATATTACAAAGGGACATTCTAACAACTATCATGGGAAAAAAAGGGGAACTGAAAAGAATACCCCACCAAAGAAGGTAATAATCTTTGAGCAACAAGAACAATCAGATTAATGAAGACTTCTTGTTCACCTGCTTGACAAGTGAACCATCCACGTCATCTAGTGATGTATGGTATGTTGATTCGGGAACCACTCGACACATGACTCCCACAGACTGGTTTATTTCAATGAGGGACACGCCATCGAAAAATCATGTTTCGTTGGGAGATGATTCTTCATATACAGTTCAGGGGATTGGAAACATTTCTCTACCCCTTGGTTCACGCAAATGCAGACTATCAGATGTTCTATATGTCCCTGGGTTGACAAAGAATCTTCTTTCGGTCACTCAACTCCTAGATCACAACCTGAAAATTGACTTTGATAGTCAATCCGACAAGAAAATGTGTTTGATTCGAGATAAATCCAAAGGCTCAAAATAGTTGCAAAAGCCTCAAATGTGGGATGTATGTTTCAACTTGATTTCATTCACAAAAATGATCAAGAACTTGTGGCTAAAAATTCCACCTCGGCCTATTTGTGGCATCGAGATTTGGTCATGTAAGTTTCAAATATCTTGAAACACTTCATCGGTGTAATATGGTACATGGGCTACCATCTCTTGAAGGATACGGAGACATAAGTGTCCTCACTACTTAGCGGAAAACAACACGAGTTTCATTCTAGAGGAGTACATTCCGAACTCATGGTAAACTTGACTGGTTCATACCGATCTTTGTGGTCCACTACAGCCCAAGTCATTCTCGGTTCCAGATTTCATGCTTTGTGTTGACGACTATTCACGGAAAATGTGGATTTTTTTTTTTCTTCGCAAGAAAAGTGAAGCCTTTGAAACATTCAAAAAGTTCAAAGTAGCGGTTGAGAAAGAAAGCGGTCGTCACATCAAAACTCTCGCTCGAGATCGGGGAATTCACCAATGATGAGTTCGAGAGACTACCTACAAACTCACGGGATTTGTCGACAAATGCCTCCTCCTCACACACCGCAGAAAAATGGTGTTGTCAAGAGAAGAAATCGTACTATCATGGAAATGGTGCGATGCATGATCGATGATTCCAGACTTGCAAAGACATTTTGGGTAGAAGCAGCAAAAAAATAACAGTGTATTTGTTGAACAGAGTGCCCACAACTGCTCTTGATGGAATTACACCACAAGAAGCATGGTCAAAAAGGAAACCATCCATTGCACACCTCAGAGTATTCGGGTGCAAAGCAAGCATGCACATACCCAAACAGAACAGAAAAAAATTGGACATGAAGTCACAAAAACTCATCTTCATTGGGTACAGTGAAGAGACTCTTGGGTATAGATTGATGGATCCTAAGACCAGAAAAGTCTACACAAGTAGAGATGTTGAGTTTTTTGAGAAGAAGGAAGCAGAGGCTCCTCCTCCTGACTCACATGATGTAGACATTCCACCAGTTATAAAAACAGAAGCTGATGTTCCCTCAGATAATGAAAGTGATGATGGGGATGATGGTGGTGATATGATAGAACCACGACCCACGGGAATAGCTCAGCGTATGCCCAAGTGGTGTACTAGCACGTTACGAGATGCAAGAATGGATGTTCCACCGGATACATCCACCCCTGGACCACGGACTCACAGTAAAGCAAGAGAAGAAGTTAACTTTGCTTTGATGAGTAGAGTTATTGAATCAGATGAGCCCTCTATAGTCCAGGAAGCCCTACAGTCAAAAGCTTGGAAAGATGCCATGGATTTTGAATATCAATCAGTGATGAAGAATAACACTTGGCAGCTTGTTGATCTTCCACCAGGGAAGAAACCCATTGGATGCAGATGGATATTCAAAACTAAGTACAAAGCAGATGGGACAGTGGACAAGCACAAAGCAAGACTTGTAGCAAAGGGTATGCACAAAAATAAGGCATTGACTATGAGGAGACATTTGCTCCCACAACTAAGATCAAAATGATCAGGATGATCTTTGCTCTAATCGCTTCTTTCGGTTTGGATGAAAAGTTCACCAAATGGACGTAAAAGTGCCTTCTGAATGGAGATTTACAAGAAGAAGTCTACATGACTCAACCCGAGGGATATGTTGTGCACAAGAAGAAAACGTATGCGGACTCGGGAAATCTCTATATGGTCTCAAACAAGCACACCGGGCATGGTACATCAAGATTGATGAGCATCTCGTACATACATGGATTCGTCGGAAATCCATACGATCCCAATCTCTACCTCAAAAAGCAAGGGGGAGATGGTGATTGTTGTAGTTTATGTCGATGATCTAGTGATCACTTTGGCAGTTCAGTGAAGATGATTGATGAAACGAAGAAAGATCTTAAGCGATCATTCGACATGACGGATCTCGGGCTTATGCACTCACTTTGTCTTAGACTAGAAGTATGGCGAGAAAGAGAATCACATCTTTTTTCTCAGATGAAATATACCAAGACAACACTTGAGAAGTTTAGGATGATGGATTGCACACCAATTGCTACACCTATGGAGAACATATTATAGTTATCTCGTTCAGATCCATCTCCTGAGGTAAGTGCCACTCTCTATCGGCAGCTGATTGGGAGTCTCATTTACCTGACCTACACTAGACCAGATATCAGCTTTGCAGTGAGCTATCTATCCAGGTTCATGCAGGAACCCAAAGTTTGTCATTGGAAAGCAGCAAAGCACATTTTGAGATATCTCAAAGGATCAGTGGATCTTGGTCTAGAATACAAGAAGAACGAAAACTTCTTCTTGACTGGATATTGATTTAGATCATGCAGGTAACATTGATGATAGAAAATCCACTTCTGGATTTGTATTCTTTATGGGATCTGGACCAATATCATGGGGAAGTAAGAAACAACACTTTGTTTCTCGCTCTTCCACCAAGCTTCGAGTATCGTTACGTAGGAGAAGGCATGCAGAAGTAATTTGGCTACGTCGCATCTTTGGAAGGACTTGGAATACCACAAGACCACCATGTATGTTGACAATGAAGGTGTTCTCAAACTTGTCTTTTATTATGCATTATATGATCTTTTATTTAATTAATTTTATTAATTAAATAATAATGGTTATTTTGTTATATGGTTCATAAACCATATTTGTCTTTTATACATGCTTTGTTATATTGTTTTAAACAATATATTTGTTTGTATCTAATTGTTGCTTCTGGATGTTATTGGAAGCTTTGTATATTTAGGAATTTGGTTCACTGTGTAACTTAATCTTTTGTTTGTATTTGGCTATGCAATATCTATAAATATTGCAGCCCATTCTCTGTAATGGTTGATTGATTGAGATTAATAAATTGATCAGGCTTCCATCCTGTTTCTCAATCTTCAACAACAATCACAAATCAAATCAAGTAGTTACTTCAAGTATGTCAACATTTCCTACAAAATTGATCGAGAAATTGATATGGTTTAGTTCATATGAATTGGCATGATTATGCATACTCTTAATCTATGTTGTGATTATAATGAAATAAAAAATAAGATATAGCTAAGTTCAATCTTAATCAATAAGGTATAATTGTAAACTCCCTAGTTTACATTAAGATACCTATCTCATTAACAAGTAATAATGAACTTCATCATTAGAAAAACAATATGCTCGTTATCACTTTGTATGTAATTGGCCTATTATAATTTACACATTTACATGCGAATGGAACATATATTGCATCACTAATCAATGTTTACAATGTAATAAATCACAATTAGTTATGACTAACTTCAAATAGGCATGCTCAGCTATCACAAGATCAAACCATTGCACATATCTAATAACAACAATGTCTAGAAACTATTTAAGCAAATATCATATAAATGTTGAATGAAAATGTCATTTCCTTTATTCTTATTAAGATAAAAGAAGTTGAATGCTATCCCAAAAATTCTTAATTCATATTTGAAAACAACAATCAACTAAATTGTAAGTCAATTATCATTTACCCAACCTTTATGCTTTTAAGTTTCCTATTCTCCCAAAAAAATTATAGAAAAATTAAAACTAACGCTATGAATGGAGAATAACATTTATTCATAAAGAAGATAAGAGAGTGATAAAATAATACTCTAAAATTATTTTATAAATAAATGATATTCAAAAATTTCAAGAAGAGCTATAAATAAAAAAGGTTTTCTTTTATTCCACTCATCCCTTTAATCATTTGAAAAATCTAATAATAATCCAAATTAAAAGAAAATTCAAAGAAGTGATAATAACCTTTCTCCGGAAAGGAGTTATGAAATCTAATTAAAACAACAGTGCTCTTGAAAGAGATTTTAAACTTTACTAGTTTATTTTCTCTTTGTACATCACCCATTATGTTTTCCATATTTCCCCAATATTCCCAACCAAATGGATTTAAATTAATAACATTAATGCTCTAAAAATATTAGGGACAAAATATTTTCCATTTATCCAAACATAATTACTAAAAACCAAATTTTATATATTCCATATTTACCAAATAAACCAAACAAGTGTATTCAATTTACAAATTCCAAATAATCACCCAAATCAAAATCCGTACGTGGAGAGAGAGAATAAAAAACATAATAAATATTTAAATGAGAGCTTAACAAACATGTTTCCTTTCCAATCTTTCATCAAATAAATGAATTCATTTTCATGTTCCTAATAATTATCCAAAAAAGTCAAAATGTGTTTCCATTTTATATTTTCATATGATAATCGAGAATCATAACATGTTTAAAGATACTTTTATAACATCCATTCTCTCAAGAGATTATAAAATAATGATATCTATAAAGTTAAAAATGTCTTGAAACCAAACGATAACAATAAGGATTTATAAGAATGTAACTATCTTTCTAACATTTTTCTAGACCCAAATACTCAAAATACATGAAAATACTAAACCTCATTTACTAATTCCAAAACCAAAACTAAATACAAATTTCCTTTTATAGGTAAAAACCCAAAACACAATCATTTATAGTTTCCTCTTAATAACTAAAGTTCAAAATGATTTCAAAGAAGAAATGATGATGATCATGCTTGAAAAGATCACTAACCTATCTAATTTCTTTTATTCCACACCTATCTCCTTAATCTATTTAGCAAGATCTCTCATAATAAAAAAGTGATTTCATATACTAGATTTCCTAAGCAACACTTCCCAAAAATGTATACAACTTTCAACAACAATGATCCCAAAACCCAAAACGTCTTCTAATAATTCCTTATTCCTTTCTCGGGCTTCATATTAAGATCAAATTGTATACAGATGCAAGTTATCACACAACCATGAAAAACCCAAAACCGTATGTAAAATAAAAACAACAATCCTCTAAAAACTATATCAAACCCCCTTTTTCAGATTTCTAAATGATATGAACCCAAATATTAATTTTTATACCATTAACATAAAAGAAAGAGTGAGAGAATGAAACCCATGCCTATTTTTTTACCTCTAATCCTCTGAAATATTCCAATTTAAATGCTTCCAAACACAAATAAATCCTTCAAATGTGTATTAAAAACAAAAATGTCATGATAACTTGAAATACAATAGTAAATTTTCCATGCAAATCCATTTAAAATAGATTTCCCTCAAAGACTCTACGAAGCTCCATGCGAGCTCCCAAAAACCAAACAATGTGAATGAACAAAGATCAATGCATGCTTTGCTTCTCAAGGAATCTTCCACTTCCTAGGGAGTTTCATTAATTTCTCACGAACTCCTATTAACTTTCCATTCCACATCATGGCTTTGACCAACCCAAAATCGTAAACCTAAAAAAACATTCCAATTTTTCTAACGTAATTTAAGTTAAAATTAAGTTTATTTAAAATTTAACAAAATTAATAACCTTGCATGGTGGGTCAAATATCCACCTCACACCAGCCCTTTAAACAATGCCACAAATGCAAACTTAGCCCCATAACAAAGCTTATGTCGAGTGGTTAATGACCAACTTACATGCCAAAAACATTAACTCATAGTGGTCCTATTATCAATAAACAAAACACTTATATCTATATTAATACATACATACATACATATGTGTGTGTATCTATATGTAAGTATATATATCTTCAATTATTAATTATTATTATTTCAATTAATATGAATATGTGTGTGTGTGTGTGTGTGTGTGTGTGTGTGTGTTTATTATTAATTCTTATATCTTCCATTAACATACATGTGTGTGTATATATATACAATTAATTTATTACATCATCAAGCAACACATTGGTACATGACATGTTATAACATAACCTACTCATACACAACTTAGCAAAAGGGAAGGAAAATTAATGATCTTACTAATAACGATTGTATTAAGTTGGGATGTTACTGATGGATAGTGGCATGTTCAATTGCTTTCATTGCACATATCAATTTTCATATTTTAAACTTCAATTGTATATTCTATTTCTATTTATCGTACTTGGTATGAAGTGTGTTTTAGAGATATATAATTTAGTGTTAACTCTAGATAGTATATATTTCTTCAATATGTAACATTTGTAATATTTGCTGAAAAATGATTGATTTAGTTTTTAAATTATGTATCATTGTCGGGGGTTCATTTTAAGACCCCGCCCCCCCAAAAATAATATTATAGAATGGGTGTCCAGTCGACGGAATAACCATTCATACTCAGTAGGCGAATGTATGGAAATGAATTTCATTACGGTGGAAAAGGAAGTTGTTTTTAAAAGCAGCGAGAGGAACTGAAAGTTTTGGTAATTACAAGTTGGCAAGTATGAATCAAAAATATGTTACCGGTCGAAACATACGGATGCTACCAAAATAAAATAAAATGTCAGTGTTACCAGCCGGTAACACATGTTTTCCATCTCGAACCATGGTGTTAGTAATCGGTGACATAGCATTCCCAGCCGATAATAGTGTACTAATAAGTTTCATGGTGTTGTTGATCGATAGAATATTGTTACCATCAATAACATGAATTTTCCCAAACTTTTGCTTTGTTGTCAATGTTTTTGTTACTTCGTCCAAAGAATAAAGTTTTCATGTAGACGTTATTCCTAGATTGTAACATATATATATGGTATTCCCGGATGGTAACATATATATTTTTTTCTCGGACGGTAACATATATGGTGTTCTGTAATTCAATACGCCATTTGTCTTCCGCTACTCACATTTAATACACTTTCCTTTCCTATATATACCCATCCCCATTCATTTTTTCCCATTTTCACGTGCAAGTTTCTTTGAGATATAATTTTTCAGAGAGTTCCATCCTTCTCGTCCACTTCCAGTCTTCTAGTATTAGATAGTAACCAGTGCCACCTGCCACATGATTTGTTCTATGATCCTCAAGGCTCATATATAGGTATCTTTATCTACCATTTTCCAACCTCTTCTTTTTAGCAATCAACATTTAGGAATAATGGCCCCAAGAAAAAAACATTAAAACAACTTCATATGTTTACCGAAACATTTTATATCCCCAGTTGCTACAACTTCTCCAAAACCTTGAAATAATCAATCAATGGATTCCTAAGTCAATCTTCTATGGACTTATTTACATGCCCTAGTATCAAACAGACCACAAATTATTAAATAATTTAATGCAAGTGTATAATACTTTGGATGGCACTTTCATAGTTCAATTACCATCCCACAAATTTCACATCAAAATAACACCTGAAGATATTTATCATCTAACAGGCCTGCCCCATGAAAATGCATTTCTGTAACCACCAAAACTATTCTTTTTTATGATCAATTTTTTTAGAGTCTCATTACAATCTCTCTGTTGAGGTTGAGGTTAATACTCTAGCCAAAAGATGCATTAACTCTCAATATATCAAAGACCCCTTTCTCTTAGCCATGGTGGAATTTTTCTAGTCTCGTTGTTAGTACAAATTCACAACACCCCCAAATGAGTTATGGATCTACTTTTCTAAGGCAAAGTCATTTGGTGTGATTTCACAACATTGAGCTTTCCCAAAGTGTGGGACCTTTGCAAATGGGGAAAGCTCTCCAGAGAAGGTTGGTTCCTCTTCCTAAACTACCTACCACAAGTTATTCCAATGCAAGCAAGATAATCTAACCTAATCTAACTTCCAAGGAGACAAGGAGAGGAAGAAAACAAGGAAAAATAGAGCCTACACTAAAACGGTGATACACTAGAGAAGGAAAGTGTTGATTATCTATCAAAACTGCCATGGAACAAGAAGAGGTGAGCAATGGAAAGGATGGACAAGTGCATCACAAACCAAAGATGGATTTCACACAAAAAAATGTTCCAAAACTCCATGAACATAGCTCCAAAACCTGCAATGAACATCCAAACATGCACAAATACCTGCAATGAAGAGAGGCAAGAAGAAAACAACCAAAAAATGAGCAAGGATGGACAAATGCATCACAAAACATGTTTTTATTGCTCCAGAAGTTTGCACAGAACATCATTTCATAGGTAAGAGGAAAAAATTTGATTACACAACAAGGGAGGAGGTTCAAACTCTATTTTCAACCCTAGGGAAGAAAAGAAGGGAGAGGCAGAGAAGAAGGATGAACAACATTTTTCAAAATGAGCCAAAATTGGCTTTTATCACTCGAATAGAATGAAGGAAATGAGAAAACACAAGAAAATCGACATTAAGACTCCAACCACCAACAAGATCCATTTAATTAGCCTGAAAAATGATGGGTTTCCATGAAAAATCCCATAATTCATCGTACATTGCTTCGTAGAGAAAGAAAGAGGCCCATACTTCATTAATTTTGGTGGTTGGGGTTGTTTTCTACAATTTTTCCATGCCAAAGACGTTTTCCCATTTTTCTCCCACAAAAATCCATCAAAATTTAAAATTAAAGTTTCCCTCATGTGGATAATTTCACCAGCTTTCCAATGATACCAAAAACATGAAAATCTGAGTTCTGGATCGAAAGATATGGACTTCTGAAGATTTAGGGCAAAAATGTCAAAATTAGGGAAAAAATCGGGTCGGCGGGCCAAAACTTGAACTTTTTCCCTTTTTATGAAATTGAAAATTTTCCCAAAATCCTCCACTGGTCCACCACTCCGATGACACGTGGCGCCCTCTGGTTGATCCATGGCTTCAAAACAACATTTTTCTCCTTTTCACAAAATTGGGAAATTTTCCCAAAATTCTTTGCGAACCCTACCACTCTGCTGCTGATGTGGACACATGGCGCCATCCTATTGGTCGATGGGACTGTGGGTTCAATTCATGCCTTTAATTTTTATGCCAAAAATCCAAAATCTTCAACTTTCCTCTAACCCCCGCCTTGGCACTGCCAATGTAGACTTTGACACGTGGCACTCTCCGATTGGTGCGGGGCCTTAACCAATTTTTCTTCATTCTCCTTTGCGGGCTTGTGGGCTAGATTTTGACTTTGTGCCTTTTAACCCCAAAAGGGGCTAAGTGTCAAATTTCTCTCTGCACCTCTGCTTGACCCACCAATTTCCTTGAAAAATTTCCTTCTCCGCTCCACCAGCCCGAGACTCCCTGGCACAATTTCCTCCTTACCTCTGTGGGCCCACCTAGGGAAAATTTCCCCTCCAAACTCTGCCAAGCCATAACTCACAAAATACAAGGAGTTAGGATGAATTCTTTACCTTCTGGAAAGGGGAAGAAAAATAATATCTGATGAAGCCATTTCCAAAATCTTTTGAGTGCTTGTAATGTGTGAAAATTGAAGTTAAAGCACAAGGAAGGAAAGAATGAAGCCAAGTTAGTTAAAATAAGCGGGGGCTCATTTTGGATAACACACATATTGTTCTACGGGAAGATACACTTTGAAATTCCTCGGTGGGAAATATACTACCTTCTTAAAACCATTTCTAGTGTTATATTTTTATTGATTCTCATATCTTGCATAAAATATTCATTTTTAACTTGAAAAAGACAAATTGAATCCTTCTGCATAGTTATTTGTTTTTCTTGTTATATTCTTGTCTGACACCAAAATTGGGTCACACTCCCCTTGGTCCCTCATCAAATAATCACCTTGAACACACTCACCTAACCATGGCCCCTTTCACCCCACTCTAATATTAATTTAATTAATTTAATTAAATTAATCCATGTCCTCACAATATTTATTATTTAATTATCCTAATTAAGATAATTCTCACACCACCACCTCACCTAGCCACCTCACCCCAAATCTATTCTTAGTATGTTGCCATAACTAACTAAGACCTACCTAAACCCTAAAAATCAAAGCCTACATTCCCTCTAACCACATTCCCACCCGTTAGAAAGGAACCTTATATTCTAATCCGCGAAGGAGAATGAACAAGATCCAAAAATCAAGTAGATTTGCCCGTTTTAGAAAACCTAGGAAATCCTGCCCCTAACCGACGCCGATCACACTAAATTTTCATCGGTCAATCTAGAACCATCATCGGTTACCATTTATTCCCCAAAACAATCTTATTTTGAATTTGGTACATATTTGAGAGTAAGAAACGAGACCAGAGCTATATGCAAGCGTGAACCAACATTCACACACACATCCGAGCATCCACACTAGCATCGAAGTGACCATAGAGCCATTTTGCATTCACAGGAGCATCCAGGAAGTGCCATCATCACACCAAATTCCATCCATCTGATCAACTTCCATTTCCATCCAGCCATCAAGCTCATACAATAGTAAGTATTTTGTTAACCAACATTCATCTACTTTCATTTTAGTAGGCTCTGTTACCTCTATTATCAGTTTCTACTTACACTCCCATTCTCCCACCATTTACCTTCATGAAAGTTTGATCATTCCTTCACCCACACCATTAAATTACCCATACCTGACTGTTAAACACCTCTGAGTATAGCTAAGACCTCAACACACCTAGCCATTTCCCTCTTCATTTCCATTTAGCCTCGATCTCTGTCCTTACATCAAGATTTTAATAATTTTTACTGTCACACTTTGACTGTACTCGACACTGGTTACCCATGACCATCATCAGTCCATCTCGAACCATCATCGCATTACACTGGACCAACATCGAGTCTCCGTGTGTTTTACCCTCGGATCAAGAATAGATCCTAAATCCTCCATCAAGTACCCAAAACAACCCAAAACCAGACCCGACCAAGACTGCACTGTACTCGACATAGACCTTTCCCTTTAGATTCAATCATAGCTTAGCCTATTGTGAATGAATTTTCTTATTATAGTTGAATGAGATACCTAAATCATTTTAACTATAGTAGGATTTCATTTATTGTTAACATTTAATTGTTTTAAACAATGGATTGATAGCCTTCTAGGGAGTATCACACTTCCTGAAACTAGCATATGCTAGGTAGTTCACTGCATATACTATTTAATCTCTTTGGTGGTCTTGTTGTTCATTTCAGGTAGTTCCTCCTAGCCAAAAGGAAGCTCTCACGATCAGTTGTGGATCAAGAAGTCATACGCATGCAATAACCTTCAACCAACTTTAACAGGTATTCCTCCTAGCCCTTTTACCCTTATTTGTTTTATCAATATTCAAAGAAATTCTCTAAGAATCAAGTGAAACATTTTGGCATGCCCGGTGGGACCCATTCGGGGTTCTTTGCATTTCTTCATTTCCTAGTGAAAATTTGTATGTTTGTTTCCTTTCTAAATTGTTCTCACATTTGAATTTCTCCCTGAATCTTCTCTTCTTTCTATTGTCTCAAAGCAATCATGTTTTGGTGCTATAAAAAGAACTTTTCTTCTCTTTCATTTGTACTGTATTAGTGAAAGATCATACTCTCTCCTGTTCATCTTTTTGTGTCATCAAATTCAATATTTGATTTGGGCTTAAAATCAACTACATTTCATTCTACTTTACTACATTAGCTCACATTAAATGAGGGCAACCTATATGCTGGAAGTCATGCCCAACTGATGGTTGACAAACGAATCATAGAAAATCACTTTCTTTCTCTTTCTCTCTCTGAGTCTTACCAAACATCACAAAATTGAAAAATACACACATTATTAAACAACATCTCACCTAGAAGAAGTTGTAGGTGATCACACAATCACGGCATAGTGGGTACCAGTTACGTTACTTTTGTCGAGTCATTATCTCAGAGGATGGCCCGTCCCCACCATAACATAACCTAAAACCTCTCCTTGTAGATCTCCTTCTTCGTAGGAAGCCTTCCTCACCAAAAAATATATTCTAAAGTTCATGAGTCAGTCTTTTAAATAACATAAGCCAAACAAATATAATAGAAAAAGCACTCTTAGGATCATATTTTCCTTAGTATTTCTGCTTGGCTTGTGTTTTGAGGTGAGAGGGCACGTTCTTCATCTTTTTATTTCCTTGCACACTCCTCATCATATTTGGTGTATTCCAACTTTGTCTGAGTATAACTAGACCCCATTTTCATCATTCTTAGAATTTTAGGTTTTATTCCACATTTGATTTTAAATCACAACCACCTTTTTCTTCATCTCTATTTTAATTTCATAGTAACCAATTGGTGTCGGTTCAACGACCATCGTCGGTTACCTTCTGACCATCATCGTTTTTACCCAACCAACGTCGATTTACTATTCTTTTAGTTAACCTTCCCAAAAGGACACATTTTTCATATTCTTCATTTTTCAAAGTCTTTGTAACTCTTAATATCTTCTCTATCCTAGTAGATTATCAGTCTTTTTGCAATTTTTGGCCAACTATTCTTTTCCCACCTTGTTTTGACCAACACTTTTCTTTTTACTTTGACCAACCATGTTATTACCTTTGACCGACATTAGTTTACCTAATCGGCATAGGTTAGCTTTGTGTAATTTTCCAGTGAAATTTTAACCCAATCCACCTATCTACGCCTGTTTTTCCTATTTCTATTGTATTTGTGTCATTTACAGAAAGTAGTCCTACTGAAATCAGCACTTGTTCACATGGTGCTAACTCGTCACCTATCAAATGCCCTCATATTCCATGCTAGTTGTCAACCACTCCCACCTAGTCCTTCACCACCTTCCATTCTATCACCCATGGATCCTATCCAACCTATCACTATCGCCACAGGTGATGAGGAGTTCGCATGACTCCTTGACCAAAACCTTGCCACCTTACAGTTCTATCTTTCCCACTCATCCACTCAAGATGCCTCGGGTCATTTGATATATGGCATGCCTATATCTATCCCCCCGAAACTCATTCCTACTTTTGTGTCAACCCCTCCTAGCTCCGCATTACCCACACATGCCTTGCCTCAAGTAATTTTACAATTAGTCCATATACCTATTATGCTATGACCACTATTGCATCTGCTACATATATTGCACCAGCATAATCCACTATACCTTCAAAACCACCGAAACATAACCTCATCCACACCTATTGTCTCACATATACCCATAACAACACAACCACCCCGGTGTCGATGACCCCTACCCCTTTTCAAAACATTTTCCTTTCTATTCCATAATCCTTAGCCCCCATCACTACTAGAGTCACCTCGACCCTTCCACCTCCATATACATACTATCAGTAGCCTCCCATTTCATCTATCATTCATTCTGGGTACATACCCCCTATCTCACTCCCTCATTCTCAACCTACCTATGATGGCATCACCATATACTAGAATGCCACCTCCATCATATGTCCAACACCAACCCTCTTATGCTACAAGAGGTACCCATCCATCACCACCTACCAATGACCTCATCAAGTTAATGATGGACAAGATGTAGACACTGAGGCATCGGTTTCTACTCTCACGTAACTCTCTCACCTACGATGAAATTTGTAATGAGCCCATACACCCATCCATTCCTATTCATCCATATCCCATACATTGGGAAATGCCTAAATTTAACCGCTTCAATAACAAAGAGGACCCGTAACAACATTTGTGGTCTTTCAAACATGGGTGTTATCTGATCACCCATGATGACGCTTTGCTTCTGAGGACCTTTCCCATGTCTTTGACCGGGCCACATTAGACTTGGTATAGTGGGTTACCTAGAGATTCTATCTTCTCATTTAATCAGGTATCCCAAGCCTTCTTGGATCACTTCTCCATCAACATTATTAAGAAGGTTACCATGATTGACCTCTACTCTACGCATCAATATGATGATGAGTCTATCATAGATTTTGTTGCTCATTGGCATAGCCTAATCAATCAACTCACATTCTAATTACCACAAACCGAACTCATAGAACTCTTCACTCGGGCTTGTGCTAGACATATTTTTCTAACCTTGTAGGTGCAGACTTTCTAAACCTTCGATGAGGCATTCACCATGGCACAAAAAATAGAGATTCGAGCCATCAAAGAAAATAAAATCCAACTACGAAATAAGAACATGACATTTAAGTCAAATGATACTTCTTCTTCTTCGAAACCACATAATAATTATTCAAAAGCCAAGGGAACCACTAACGCAATGGTACTCAAGGTTGGCCCATCTCATCCATCAAATCAAGCTAAGCCCTCATCTAATCTTTCCCTTGTCTAGACTTTTCAATTTAGATGAGAACAACGAAATACACCCCAATTGGGAGCCTTATTCTTCTATTTTAGAAAATCTCATTAAATTTGGGGCCATCACCCTTCCTCCTATAAAACCACACACTGGTTTTGATCCTACTCACCCCACACCTACATGGTACAAAGAGCACGACTTCTGCAACTATCATTAGGTAAAAGGTCATAATGATGGCAATTGCATCACTTTCAAAAACATTGTCTAGGAAATGCTCAAGAATGGCGAGTTAGTCTTGGATAATCCTAATGCACCTACTAGCCAAAACTTGCAAATTTTCAAGAAACCATTTCCTAATCACGCCCCTTCTTCTAACCAAACTAGGGAGACCTCAACTAATGATAACCACACCCGTGAGGTCCATGCTATTTTTAGTGACAAACAAGTTGCTTCCCAATTACCTCATATTCCTTCCATAGAGGAAATCCTAGCCCGAGTCTCCACCTACACATGAACCTACTTCACCTATTCCTCCACCCATAGAGGAAGACCCTTCATCTCCTCCCTCACCTATGAAGGAGCCATATGTTAACATCGAGACCACTTCACCTTTGGATTCTCTACCTAGAGAGTCGTCACCAGCAGTACTTCTCCAACCCATGGGAGGCACTTTTTCATCTCCTCCACCCACAGAGGATCACCCATCATCTCCTCCACCTATCAAAGATCCAATAGAAATGTCGTTACCTCTAGGTGACCATTCTCCATCAACCACCCAAAATCCTACCAACTTACTTTCGGCTCTCTTACCCATAGAGGCTGAAGCTAGCAATTTCCCTATTTCTAAAACACATTTTACAGAATCATCATTGGATCCACATCGACCTCACCCACAGTAGTGTCATTCTCACGCTTATCTCGATCACCTGGATTATGTTGATAGAGCCTTACTTTGGGGGCGTCTTCTACTTCCTGTCTCAACACAAATGCAGATGTCACTCACTGACACCTCCACTATCTATCCAAAAGTGTTTCAGCCGACCAAACCAAACACAACCACAACTATCACAAATTCTCCCATGATACCACTCATGGCTCAACTCACACCTCTACCCATAACCCAACATGCATCTACATCCAAACCCACACCTACATCATCTTCCTTGCCTAAACCTATTACTACTTTAGGGGTCATCCCAACGGCTAGCCTTACTCATCCACCCATCAAATTAGATTTAGCTACATCCTCCAAAACTAACACAAAATTAACCCGGCCCTAAATGAATAACCGATCTCCTATATCTCATACCCCAACCTCACCAACTACACCCTCATCACCTTCACCCCTTCCGTCCATCCTAGGACCTCACCCCTCGACCCTAGCTAAGAAACCTCCATCCACCGGTAAACCCAGAATATAGCATCCCATTTCTCCCTCACAGACCTCTAATATACCCAAGCACCCCACACAACCTCCACCCACACCTGTAAATTTTTACCACCCATACCTCTAATACCATCAATAACTTCTTCACTACCCATGACACTTTCTTCCCTTTCCCTCACACCTCATGTATAACCTATGCCATCTACCTCCACAACACCTCGGTTATCCCCATGGGTAACCCGCCCTCTTCCACCATCCTCTTTTCCCTCTACATCTCATGCACCCATATCACCTTTACCCAAAGAAGGTACAACCTAAAGGCTAAAATCCACTACCCTCCAATAAGGTAGTTAAACCAACCACACACTTTATTGCCAATTCATCTACCATGCCCCTACCCAAGAAGACACGACCAACACTTAAGACCACACCAACACCCAAGACCATAGCCCAACCCACTCCCCCTCTTGCAAAGAATCTTCCTATACAATCAACCACACCTGCACCCAAACCCACATTCACTTCCCATTGTGATCCACTAGTGGATCCTATGCCAAAATATTAACCAATCTCCTCAAAAGTTTTGTCATCACATTACCAACTCTTATACCTTATGACCCACTCAAACCCAAACAAAAAGGGTTTGACGAAACCAAAATTTATGCCTACCATCGTGTGTCAGGACACGATGTAGAGAACTATAAGGCTTTGAAAACCACTCTTGTCCAGTTGTGTCCTCCTAAAGAAAACTTTGATGATGATGATCTTCTCGATGAGGACCCCATTTCACCAACACCAATTTCCATAGTTCTTCCCTCACTACCTACTCAATGACCAAAATCTCCACCCCCAAAACTCTTAGAGCCATCCCCGAGATTCAAAATTAACATGGTTCGTATAAGAGAACTCACCAAACCTCCACCCAAATGTCGGTGTGCCCAACTCATTTCACAAGGTTCCTTCCCACCTCTTGGCTTCTTCCCTTCCTAGCCGTTACACCTTTCATGGCTCACCTACTTCACCTACCTCTCCACCTCAAATCAACATGATCCACGTTGCTACCCATGCTCAGAAGGAAAAAGGAAAGGAAAAGTAAACCGACCCACTAATCAACCCTATACCCAACATACCATCTACACCCAAACCTAAAGTCACTATCTGTACAGCCCACATATCCTATTTCTAATGGGGTTACACATCGCATGATACTCAAACAATTATAACAATCCTCCCTCAAAGATGTCTCTATATGACCTCATTAAACCTCTAAATCCCATCGCCAAGCTCTCATGGAGGTTATTCAATCTATTGAGGTTTTACCCAATGACCCCACACCCTTTAGCCTCCATTATTACACCTCATCATGTAGCCTCTCTCACCAAATTACCACCTTCTACATCTCCACCTACTCACCAAGTAGCCACCCTCAACTTCTTAGATGAAGAGATCACACCACACCAAACTGATGACCCTGATCTAGCTCTTTTCATCTCCATCCATATTGATAATATACGTGTACGACGTGTTATGATCGATGGGGGCACTAGCATTAACATCATCTCCTCCCATGCATTTGACCAAATGTGCATACCCAAAATTTTATGCATAAACATCCCATCATGTTGCATTTATTTAATGATGCTATCACTTCTACACTTGGCATCATCATCCTCCATGTTCACGTGGGGCCCGTACTATTTCGAGTTATTTTATGTCTTGAGGGGGAATTTCAATATAACATGTTGAAGGTGCTTGGTAGGCCCTTCCACTTTGCTCTTCTGAGTCAAAGAAGAACTTCAGCACCTTCTTTTTGTTTCCTTCATCTTACCCATTGATTATCCTCAATAGATTTCTAACATTGTCCCTATCACTAAGGTGACCGCTACCTCAGGGGACTTCACATTTGCACAAATTTACCAATCTCAACCTAGCTTGCCCCAAAGATGACTTTCCTCTACTCGGTATCCCTTGGATGGTTGACCTTACTATTGGTCACAAGATGTTATCACTCATGGATGACTTCTCATGTTATAACCAAATCTTGCTTACCCCAGGATCAACATAAAACCACATTCATCACCCCTTAGGGGACCTTCCTATCGAGTAATGCCTTTTGCCTTAAAAATGCTAGTGCCACATATCACTGGGCTATGACTTACATCTTCCATGACATCATGCACCGTAGATTGGAAAATTACGTGGATGATCTCCTTGCCAAATATAAACGCTTCTCTACGAGTACCTCACATCCTAAAAACCATCTTTGACTACCTCATTAAGTATTGTGTTTGCCTTCAGCCCAAGAAGTGTGTCTTCACGGTTCTCTTAGGAAATATCTTGGGATTTATTGTTTCCTTACGTGGTATAGAGGTTGACCCTGCTAAAGTCAAGGCCATTCTTGAAATGCCTCCGCCCACTAACCTGTGGTAACTCCGTAGCCTGCTAAGGTAAGTTGAAGTCTATTTTACGTTTCATTTCGCAACTTTTTGATCGATGTCATCCATTTCATCATCTTCTCAAAAAGGATGTCTTCTTTAAATGGGATGATGACTCTTCACCACAAAGATTTTGTGGCCTTAGAAAATACCTTCTCCAACCACCCGTACTCATTCCACCTAAAGATGATCAACCCTTCTACCTATACATCTTTGCTACCAATCACTCCTTAGGGGCCATGCTCACTTATCACGATGAACAACATAGGGAGCAGGGGTTTATTACATAAGTCGTACTCTTCTAGACTATGAAACCCAATAAACCCATGCCAAAAAACTTTTCTTAGCCTTAGTTTTCATTGCCACCAAACTCCGCCATTACCTACTTAACCATAAAACATATGTTGTGACCAACATTGACCTCTTACACTTCATGTATGCCAAACCTTACCAAAAACAATTTTCTGCATGCTTGCTTATGCTTTTGAACAACCTTAACCTCGAATTCATCCATCAAAAGTTCATCAAGGGCCAAGCTATCACCGACCAATTTTCGACGCACCTATCATAAGGATTAACCTTCTAACTTTGACTTTCTAGATGAGTCAATTCTACCCTTTCCTGCAGAAACCCACTTACCAAATGACACTCTTCTTCATGGCTCCAAGTGTCGGCGTGGGGTGGGGTTGGTGTTATCCTCATTTCTCTTGATGGTGAACCCATGCATTTGTCTTTCAAAATTGATTTTGATTACACAAACAATATTGTTGAATATGAAGCACTTTCATATTGGGTCTCCAGCTACCTTATGCCTTAGATGTTAAATCAATCAACATCTTTGGTGATTCTTAATTGGTCATAAACCAAGTCAATGGTATATACCAGTGTTGTAATGAGATACTTCAAAAGTATAAGCATCATGTGGACATAATTTTGACCACCTTCGACCATTACACCCTTCAAACCATCCCACGTTCTACCAACAAATTTGTAGATACCATGGCCTACTTAGCTTCTCAAATACCCACTTACCCACTAATTCTAAAATATTTGTCACCATACAAAGACTCCAATCACCCTCTTATTTACCTCATGAAGTTTACTCTATCGGAACCACTGCTCCTAACCCGAGTGACCTTTGGTATAAACAATACTCAAACTATCTTTCCCTCTCCATCTTACCTCCCGACCTCACTCGTAATGGACAACATGCCTTTCTTAAAAGGGTCTCTCATTACATCATCATGGGTGGCCTCCTCTATAAGTGTAGATTTGATGGTATTCTCTTACGGTGCCTTACGAGTTCTGAAATTCCCTATACCATTAAGGAAGTTCATGATGGCATATGTGGAGGTCACTTTAGTGGTCTCATGGTTGCTAAGCATATTCTTCGCCTAGGCTATTATTGGTTGACCCTTAACCATGATTGTTGTGACTACATTAAGTGTTGTGTAAAATTCCAACAACATGCCAATCTTCATCATACACCCAGTCATGCCTTACAGGTCACCCGTGACCTTTGGCCCTTCTCTCAATGGGGTTTGGATCTTTTCAGAGAGATCAATCCCCATTCTTCCTAGAGACATCAATGGATAATCACCGCTACTGAATATTACACCAAATGGGTTGAATCCATACCTCTCATCTCCATGAAAGCCAAGAAAATATGTGATTTCATCAATCATCACATTATCTGTCACTTTGGTGTCCCACATCGCCTCATCACTGATAATAGAAAACAATTCAAAAATAAAACCTTGCAAAAACTTTATGACACCTTCGGTATTCAACTAAGTTTCTTGTCACCTTATTACCCACAAACCAATGGCTAAGCCGAATCCACTAATAAAACCCTGAACAAAATTCTCATGAAAGTGGTTAATGATACTGGGAAGGACTAGCATACGCACATTCCTTTCACCCTATGGGTGTACCATACTAGTATTCGCACTTCCATTGCTACCACACCTTTTTCTCTGGTCTACGGTACAGAGGTTGTTTTGCCTCTCGAATTCTAGATTCCATCTCTTCGTATTTCTCTCCATGACATGCTCAATGATGATGACTTTCGCTAGGACCATTTAGCACAACTTGAGTTATTAGAAAATTTCATCTTAATGCTCTTGACCATCTCCAAGTTTACCAAAAATGTATCAAATGTTCCTATGACAAATGTGTTCATGAATGAACCTTCCATGTCAGTGACTCATCCTCTCAGGAAAATCAACATGTAACCAAAGCAGAAAAAAGTAAACGGGAAAATTTTCTCCTAATTGGCTTAGACCATACATTGTGACTCATTCTTATAGATCAGGTGCTTATCATTTATCTTCACTAAATGGTAAACCCAAACCTAATCCCCTTAATGCCTTGCATCTTCGACCATTCTACTATTGAATTTTAGTCCTACCTCACTTTCTGCCTCTTTTCATACTAGTCCCTTGACCGTTATTCACTTCCCTCCTTTCACTATGCCATCACCAACAATTAAACAAGAATCATGTGTGTACTCATCACTATTTTACCCTCTCTTAAATATGTGTACCATGGCTCTACACATGGCATGATTCTCATGGATACATTTTGTCTACTTTCAGATGAGATCCCATGGTCATTTCACCTTGCTTTCTTGAACAAGAATCTGATTCTTCACCTTAGTCTTTTCCATGACTTAAAAACCTCACATGGGATCCAACTCCTTGAGTCAAACTTCCAATAAAAATATGACTCCCTCAAAAGGACATCTTTCTCTCTACATCGCTACTATAAATAGATTGCTCCCTCGAAGGACAACTATGTAAAGCCTACTTAAAAAAAAAAAAAGTGAAGAGAATCGATCAAAGCTTCCCGCATCAATCAGATCATTTTGAGACCTCAAGGAGTTAATTTACTCATACCGTATAGACTTCCCACATTGATCATTCTATCTCAAATACAATTCAAAACAAAAAAAAATCGTCATGGACTTGCTCATCGTGATCTTGGATCTCTTGCCAAAAGGCATGCTACCTCATACCATATAAACTAACCACTTTTCACCTTCTCACCATTCACACCTTCATTTCCTACCGCCTCAAGGGACTTGCTAGAAACTGTGACATTTGGTGATCATGTGACTATTCTTCACCTTTAGAATAATCAATCATGCAATGTCTTTAGGGTCTTATGTTCATTAGCCTATCTAAGGTATGACCCAACCATTATGATCCTCACCAATCAGGTGGCTTTCTTGCCTCCTCTTATCTTTTAACTTCTTCATTACATATTGATCATCCTATACAGGACTAGATCCTCGACGCTTATCTCTGGGAAATTTTCCTCTTTCACCACAATCAACTTAATATCACCCATACCTATTTGCCCACAATTCAACCATCCTAAAAGACCTCGACTCAACCATGCCTATAACCTACCAACCCATTCTCATACCTCCTCACATTTTCCCTAGCTTATGGGAGAACTACATCAGCTTGAGGTCCCTGTTCACCTGGGACTATGTAGGTAGCACTCGAGGGCATGGGGCCCTTGGAGGTTAGCTCGCCACTCTCTACCCTAACCAATTCCCTCTCCCCCTTTCCTAGTCACATTCTACCCTAGTTAGTTTCCTTTTTATATCAATAATTGGAAATTAAACCAAACAAACAACAATTGCTTCACATCTTTACCATCATCATTCATGCATTCATTATGTCTACCATTTCTTTCCCATTATCATGCATTTTACTACAAAACATCTCAACGTGACCCATATCATCATTAATTACACAAATTAATGAATTACAAACTCAACCAATCTCAACTCAACCATACCTAAACCAAACCTAAACTTCATCATACCTAAGTCAACCTGACTCAATCCATGCCTATGACCTAACTCAATCCATGCCTATGACTTAAGTCTGAACTCAATCCATGCCTAAACAATGAACTGATTCAATCCATGCCTAAACCTAAAACCTAACTCAATCCATGCCTATGACCTGACTCTATCATGCCTACACTACTTGGTTTCCATCACATATACAAATCAAAATAGCTAGTTAAACACAACCATGTACACATCATGCCATAATCACCATCATCTCTATAAATCAATCATCTAAACATGTGTATCCATATACATGACTCTCAAATATCTTCAGCACGTAGACCGATGTATATAACAAAATCTCAAAAACTCTCATGTACATCCTCACTATCTTTACACGCATGCCAGATATATATGCCAAAAATGTGATATCAAAAATAAAGTAATCATGCATGGAGCTCAATCATCTCCCCATCTAGATATCCAACCCTATCTCATTTGTCTCCTCCTCCTCTCCTCTAGCCCAAGATGTCTCGGCTGACCTCCCTCCCCCTTGCCCTAGTCTGTCTCTTCCCGATGGTCCTACCTCTGAAGCTGATCCTCCATGCACTAGTGGCCTCACCATGACCTGAGCCCCTGGGCTCGCTAGCCCCCTGTACTCTCCACACTATGTGTGTGGGATCTACTCCTCTCACTCGAGGCCTGTTGTGCTCTATGCTTGGCATATGATAAGACATATATCCCCACTACCATCAAATGATCCTGGTAGTATCTCACCTTGCCCATGGCGTCTCTCAATCTAGAAATAGATATTATTTGTGGTGGTGCCATCGGCCTCTAACCCTGCCCTAATCCTACTTGAATAACGGACCTTGTCCCTACCCCTTGTGGTAATGTCATCATCCCACGAGCATGCACTCTATACCTAGGCTCGAAGGGCCGCTTATCTCGTGCTTGTGTAGCGACCAACCAGCCTCCTGCAAACCTATAACTTGTCCCTATGCCATGGCCAACTAGCCCTACAAACCTATCACCTACACTTCTACAAGGGCACTACACTGTGCACCCCATCTCCATCTCCACCCTCTCCCTCTCCCCCTAGTGTGGGTGCTGGTCCATGTACTCCCTGTAAATTCAAAGCGCAGCTATATGTGCCTAGAGTCACAACCTATGCCTCACCCCTATCAGATGTCCTTGTACTATGCCTAAATGGGTCACTAGGGTAGCCACTACCCCTGTAGGACATCTCTCTGAACCATGATAGTAGCCAAATCAGCTTCCCAACCTCGGCGGTACTTACTCGTAGTTGTGTGTAGCCCACCACTACTGTACCTATGTTACCCCAACATCATCTATCTATCGGTCGATTGGCTGCTCCTCCTACCCGGTTGGCACTATAGGTCATGGTGGAGACATAGGCCTCTCCACATCATCTCTCCTATACTGAGGGAAGGGTGGGGGTATATCCTATGGCAACCCAAAATGCTTCATTTGACCCGGTCTACGGGTATCATCTCATGCTCCCCGGATCACCGCCTCTATCCACCTATAAATTTGTAGCCCATCTAGCTCCACTCGCCATCTACTGTATGAAGGATAGCCTACATATGGCCTCCAAATAATGTCCACACCTGGATAACCTCTCCAGTAATCACATGTAATAAGCTACATCATGTGTAGCTTTCACCACTCGGCACTCTCCCATAAATGGCACCTATCACATGTAGCCCACTCGAACAAAACCTGGCTTGAATGCATTGGCCCGAGGCATACCAACTAGGCGCACACACAATGTGCTCATAGGCCCAACAATGTAACAAGAATGTGTAGCACAAGTTGAACCGTCGTAGTCACCCATAAGCCCACAGCTCCTTGTATAGCTATACCAAGAACACATGCCCCCATGCAAACCAAGTCCTGCTCTCCACCATGTCGTGTAGGACCCCCATTAGTGACCATGGGAATCTCCCACCCTCTGCATCTGGTAGTGAAAAATAGCAGACTGCCTCCATCAAAAGCACTACCAACCTCATCTCCTCGGGTAGGCTTGGTACATCACCCCGTAGCTCATACTGGCACTGTGGAATCCTAACAATGCCAGCCCCTCTCTAAAAATTGGTAACAATAACTCCTTGGATGCCTCTAAGGAGATCAAGTACACTGTGTACCTACTATAGGTAGTCAGGATCCTATAAACATCCTCTAGGGTGATCATGATCTCACCCATCGGCAAAAATGGAATGTATTGGTTACCAAATCCCATCTATCGATGAGGGAAACCATCAAACTTGCCTCCCGGACTATGTGTCGGTAGCATCTGACCCCAATCAAGCCCACATCTGCAACATGGATCCACTCCTCACATGTCATCTCCCCCATATCTCCACGAGCAAGGGAGGTACCCTATCCCTCATCCGTAGCTAGTCCCTGGCCTGCATACAACCAATCATATTAATCAAACTTGACCATACCTACATGCAACCTTTCCCCCCTACTTATACTTACCCTAACTAAATCACCCTTTCACCTATTTCTATGCCCTAAATCAACACCACCTATCTACCCACACCTCGGACCCTCACCTATTTTCATTTTACCTATCTACCCATGCCTCAGACCCTCACCTATTTTCATTTTTCCCCTCTCACCGATCTTCCTTATTCACCCACCTACCCATACTCATAACTCTTCCCCCCTATCCAACTCTCCCTACCCCTACCTATTTGTCCACAACCCATCTATTTTAGCTCTTCATGGGCCTGCCTCTCTAGCTTACCGACCGGCATCGGTCATCCTTGACCGACCATGGTCCAATGATAACCGGCATCGGTCGTCACATCTATGACCAAAACTGGTCCTTACCCACCACGCAAAGCTAAGAAAAAGCATGTCGGTCACTATCGTGGTGACAAACCCGTGACACCCTACCCTTTTTTTCCCACATTCCTCCTTTCTACCCATTTCCCCCACCAATACCTACCCAATACCTATTCCCACCCCTCACTTACCTAAACCTACCCTCCCTTGTTCCCCTTTTCTCATTACATTCCCTCCATTCAAATTTTAAATATTTTCCCCCAAAAACCCATTTCCTCCTACCCAATTTCCCTCCTCTACCTACTCAAAACAACCAAAAATCAGAATAAGCTCTTACCTCATCATGCTACATCTGCATGGTGGTACCTCGAAAGCCACTACGCAGGTCCACCCGATCCTCTCCTATCTCTCTGCCATCACTAATCACCTGCTGGCTCAATCAAATCCAATCAATCACCTAATCGAATCACACACTCATGTATAGACCCACCTATTAACCAAAAATCACTACTCCACGGCTTTCAAACTCAACTCTCCATGTCGTTTAGTCACTTTCCACCTTGTTATTTCTCTCTTGTCATTTTCTCCAATTTGGTAAATGAAAAAATGATTTTCAAAACGTGGCACTTTTTCTTTTTATAGCCTTCCCGACTTGACCGGTGATGGTTTTACCTTGACCAACATTGGTCTTGTGCCCTAGCCTACCATGGTCGGTTCATGGTGACGGCATCGGTTAATTATGACCGTTGTCGGTTATCCTGCTCAGTCTTATTACTACCCATTACCCCTAATTTGCTGGCCTGAATCCTTTCTACCTCACCCACACCTGACTTGGACATTTCCCTTTACCCTCCTGACCTCATCATTTACCACCTAACCTCTTCATCATTTGGGGACTCGTTATTTTACCCATACCTTGGCCCTACCCATGCTTTGTGACCTAGCTACTTGACTTGGAACATTACTAGTGACCTGTGACCTCATGTGCTCACTATACCTTGCGACATTATTACCCGTGTTGTTTGACCTAATGACCTTACATTTCCTTTTTCATGACCATTTATCTTGACCCAACCTTTGGTATATCGGAACATATCTAAACATTCATACACCTGACCTATAATTTGTTTCTTGACCATATCCTATACCTTAGATACTAGAATCACCTCAACCTTGTTTGGATAAACCTATCGACCTTAGAAAATGTAGAGTTTGCATGCTCTTCAACCTGGTACCATGTTGTAGTTTATACATGTGCATGTGTTTGACTATTACTACCTTTGACCTTGACCCATTACCTGGATTAACCGATTGGACCTTTACCCCTTTACCCCGTTGTCCACCTTCCTCTCATCACATTCACCTTTTATCAAACCACTCACCGATTCTTCCTTCTGCCTCATCAATTCCTAGTTTGAGGGGGATCACCTTCACCCACACATGGGGCAACCACATCTTATTTTTGTTAGTATCGACTTACCAATACAAGCTATGCAACAAAAAGGGGCAAAATGTAGACACCAAAATTGGGTCACACTCCCCTTGGTCCCTCGTCAAATAATCACCTTGAACACACTCACCTAACCATGGCCCCTTTCACCCCACTCTAATATTAATTTAATTAAATTAATCCATGTCCTCATAATATTTATTATTTAATTATCCTAATTAATATAATTCTCACACAACCACCTCACCTATACACCTCACCTAGCCACCTCACCCCAAATATATTCTTAGTATGTTTTCATATCTAACTAAGACCTATCTAAACCCTAAAAATCAAAGCATACATTCCCTTTAACCACATTCCCACCCATTACAAAGCAAACTTCCATTCTAATCCACAAGGAGAATAAACAAGATCAAGAAATCAAGTAGATCTACCCATTTTAGAAAACCTAGGAAATCTTGCCCTAACCGACATCGGTCACCCTAAACCACCACCGATCAACCCAAAACCATTGTTAGTTACCATTTATTCCCCAAAACAACCTTATTTCAAATTTGGCACATTTATGAGAGCAAGAAATGAAACCAGAGTTGCATGCAAGTAGAACCAACATTCGTACATGCATCCGAGCATCCATAACCAGCATCAGAAGTGACCACAAAGCCATTTTGCATTCACGGGAGCATCTAGGGAAGCACCATCACCACACCAAATTCCATCCATCTGATCAATTGCCATTTCCATCCAACCATCAAGCTCATACAACAATAAGTATTTTATTAACCAACATTCATCTATTTTTGTTTTAGTAGGCTCTATTACCTCTATTATCAATTTCTACTTGCACTCCCATTCTCCCACCATTTACCTTCATGTAAGTTTGATCATTCCTTCACCCACACCATTAAATTACCCATACCCGATTGTTAAACACCTTTGAGTATACCTAAGATCTCCATAGACTTGGATGTTTCCCTCTTCATTTCCATTTAGCCTTAAATCTATCCTTACACCAAGATTTTAATAAGTTTCTGTCACCTGACTGTACCGATGCCGGTTACCCATGACCATCGTTGGTCCATCCTGAACCGTCATCGGTTACACTAGACCAACGTCGGTCTCTGTGTTTTACCCTCAGACTAATAACAGAGCCTAAATCCCCACCAAATACCCAAAACAACCCAAAACTAGAACTTGACCAAGATTGCTTGTACTCGGAGAGACCTTGCCCTTCAAATTCAAGCATAGCTTAGCCTGTTGTGAATGAATTTTCTTATTATAGTTGAATGAGATACCTAAATCATTTTAACTATAGTAGGATTTTATTTATTGTTAACATTGAATTGTTTTAAATAGTGGATTGACAGCCTTCTAGGGAGTATCACACTTCCTAGAACTAGCATACGCTAGGTAGTCCACTGTATATATTGTTTAACTTCTATTTAGTGGTCTTCTTGTTCATTTCAGGTAGTTCCTCCTAGCCAAAAGGAAGCTCTCACGATCATCTGTGGATCAAGAAGTCATACACGCGCAATAACCTTCAACTAGCTTTAATAGGTATTCCTCCTAGCCCTTTTACCCTTATCTATTTCATCAATATTCAAAGAAACGCTCTAAGAATCAGGTGAAACATCTTACTTTCTATTATGAGGGTTTTGTATAGAATCAAATCCATGACTATACCAACTGATATTCACAAGAATATGGATAAACATGGAATTCCTATGGACAATCAAATAAGGTGAGTATTTTATTTTAAAAGAATTTAATCTTGATTCCTTTCAAAAATAAATTTATTGTTAAATTAATTTGTATAAATATGTAATCTATAATTCATTATGAATAGGTAAAAGAAATCAAAACACTCAAATTCCATCATGTGGCGTTCACTCGGGTCACCCTATTTGCTTTGAGGGGTCTAATGATAATGATGTCACCATGTCTGATGAATCTTTGGCTACAAAATTGATACTAGACAAATGGACGCATGGTTCCTTGAATTCCTCTAGTTTGGCCCGGTATCGAGCAAGGAGATAATGCACTCTTCTTCTAATGTAGAGGAAATTATAGGTTTTAAGTTTTATATACTATACCAATGTTTCAATTTTATGAAATTATTTTACAGAATAATGATAATATGAATCTTTGATTCTTGAAAATGACATATTTCTAATTTCATTATCCTAATGTGTAGCCTTTTTCGGCATATCTGCATCGATTACTCTGAGAGTGTCTACTCACACTAGTGGTGGTGAACACACGACATACATACCTGAGCAAGAACAAGAAGAGTATCAGTCTGCACCACCACCATATAATCACCCAAGCCCTTCAAGTTTTGGTACAAAGAAACCAATAAATAATGACTTAAACTTTATTTATATTAGTCTTTTGAATTTATTTTACGAATTTATCATTTTTTAATTGGTTTTTGTTAAATTTAGGATTTTTCGTGCCGGTGACACCACCATCTTTCCACCTAGTGCAACGGCCATAGTCTGTGATTACAAAGAAAATTCACAAAAGATAAGAAATCTCTATTGATTTCAATCTTATTAATTTGAAGTTCTTATTGTTCGCTTGTTTGTCTTCTTAATTTTAAATTTTCAACATATTAATTACTGAATCTGATATTGTTAAAGTATTGATGCTCGCAAATATTTTATAATCTGAAATTGATCCCTTTGTCACGCCCATAACCACCTTCTCTCGCTTCGATTCTATCTTAGTGCACAAGTATTACATTAGTATGACCTCCCCTTCCATATCTTTCACATGCTTATGGTAGTGGAAAAATTCTTGTGCTCCATAGCCCTAGAACGACTATGAGTAGGGAAAATCAGAATTTCACATCTTATATCCCCAATTTTTAAGGTGGTGGCATACAAAGTACCAGAGGCACTTTGTTTTTAAATCATATAGAAATATATGAGGATTATCTCAGGTTTGACATGTTTTTTAACATGAAAATGTCAGGGAGGCATGCCAAGGATCTAATTCAATCTATTCATAAGAAAGTGTCACATCTGGTACGCTCTTTAGATCCTCCTTCCCCAAACAAGTAGGAAAAAATGGATGATGATGCAAAGACAAGGATTTTACTTCACATCCTTGTGTCAGATAATGTTACATCACTTTTCATGGAGAATATTATTCCTGACATTAAAGAGCTGAAGATGTGGGAGATCAGAGCGAAATCTCTAATAAAAGAAATCAATGATAGATATCATAATTTTGAAAATAGAGAATGTTTTTTTCATTGGTTAAAAATTAACTAGCAAAAATTGATGCTATAACTGCTCAAGCACAAAAAGGAAGTGTAGTCACCGATATTGTTTACATTAGGGATGAATATTTGAAAATAATGTTGAAATGATTGGCTTATTTGAATACGAGGCACAGTCTTACTACAACAAGTGGAATCGTGACAAGAACCTTGTCACTATTTCTAATGCAGAGAAAGACTTGGTCGTGGTAAGTTCTAATTTTTTTTGTAGATTGTTAGATAAATATATAGTTATCCTTTATCTTATTCTAAATACTAATTATGGGATTTTTAATTGCAGTCAAAATACAATACTTTGAAGATAGAGGTGTAAGTGTTAAATGAGCACCTTAAAAAAGTGAGAGAGAGTGTCCATGGGGATATTGGTTTTCAAGAAATAGTTCTTCAGAAACAAGAAGAAGAATAATTTGTGGAGGATTATCAAGGAGCATAGACTAGATCCAAAAATTCTTCTGAAGAAAAAAATTGATGAGGATCCTTCTATCCTTTCAACAGGAGATGTAGCTCGTGAAGATAGAGAAAATTTAGAAAATATTAATGTTGCTGCAAAAGAATTAGTAGAGTCTGGTGTAATTCATAATATTTCAAATGTTGTAACTATTTTTGAATCTATTCAAGGACAAGGGTACAATTACCATTAATTAAAACTTTAACTATGTTACTATTGATGTATTCAGTATTTGACAAATGGAATTTGAAAACATTATCTTTATGTGAAATTGTTGATCTTTTTATTTCTCTCGAGTCTCATGTGAAATGGTTTATTATCTTTATGTGAAACAATTGATGAATAGTACACATGGATTCTGGAATATGGATTTACATTGTTCAATTTAGTTTCAAATATGTATGAACTCAAAAATTAAAACTTGTGTCTTGAATGTGCATGTTGTTGTCGATCTTGATAGTTGAATCTTGATTCATCATGTAAAGATTATCTCCAATAATCATGATGGGATGTAGTCATAGACTGCTATTTTTTTATTAATCCTAATAATCATGATGTTATATATCATATATGGATTATAATATTTTTGCAAACAATTGTGCTCTGTGGAAATTGTGATAGTGAGAAATCAAATATTGAACATACTTTATTAGTAATGAACTTTAATTTTATTACATCATCTAGTTTGCATATTGCACAAATATGAACTATCTACCATCTATTATTTGCAAACATTATTAAAAATATAGAAGGGATTAAAAAAATTCAAACATTATATGCACAATATATGTAAATGAAAAAAATATCGAGTAACAATATATATTTTAGAAAATGAATACAATCAACTTTCTGGTAGCTAAAACAACCCTATCTTAGATGTTCCTTCATCACTTCTTTTATCTAGTTGCAGTATCTTGTCTACCAGAGTCCAATTCAATTTAACCATTATTAAAGACTTCATTGTTCACTATCTGATTAACAACTCTATGCTCTATAGGAGATTTCCATTTAGTTAGTGCTCTTTGAAATTGAAATGTGTCCACCATATATCTTGAAACATAGATTCTCAAACAAGTTTCCAAATTTTTATCGAATCTGTTGTGAATATTTGATTTCACAAATTTAAGTGCACTAAATACCTGTTCATCTTCAAAATATCCAAGAATCATTATCTGTGTGAGTTCATATAGTTTGAATTATTCACTTATATTCTCTCTCAGAATGCTACTCTGATACATCTTTCTCCACAATAGAGTGATAACTCCCATTTCTGTTGGGTCAGCAATAGACTTATATTGATCAGACATTATATATGCAAAATGTTGTGACTGGGATATGAGTAATTTTTTGTCCAAAATACCATTTAATTCCCCTCCATCAACATGTAAATATTTACAAAACTGCTCCATAAGTGCAATCATGGATTTCCTGAAGTTTGTAGCTCTTTTTTCTTCATCAATCATCAGATTCTATAAAATGGGATTTACAACTCCCATGGCCTCAAGCAGATCACTATTTTTAAAATTCTCTCTAATCTCAAAAGATAATGTTTCAGATATCTTCATCAATTTTTTACGTGTATCAAAAATTGCAACATCAAAAAGACATCTCGTGACTGGTACTTCCTCAAGTTCAGAACCTATTACATAAGGATCTTTGTATAAAGTGTGCATTGGAATATTTTTCCCATCAACAGAAATACAAATATGACCACTAATATTGAACTTTAAATAGTTGTTGGGATCTTTGGTATCTATCAAAACCTTGAAGTTGCTAAAAATTGGCTTTTGAATCCAGTCTTGGGTGCAATATAAAGTATCTAAGATCATACATACTTGTCTCGTTAATTTTACAAAACCAACAATGCATATGGATCTCTCCTAAGAATTTTTACCAAGTTGTTTATTTCCTTAAGAATTCAAAAATACCACATAAAGTTAATAATGTCTCTAAATCTATCAAGCGATACAACAAATCTTTAGTTGTTTTCACTTCTCTTCTATGCTTGAACATATACCTTGCTAAGGACTTGTATTCCTCAAAATATTGCAAGCGGGTTCATACAATGATATCCATCTTGTGTAACCATATTCTAGCAATTTTTACCATTTTTATTTCAACAAAAATTCTCTAAAACAACAGAAATATTTTAGGACTACTTGAAATATATGAATTCAAGTACCATATCATCTCCTCCACCTTAGAAACATTTTCAAAATTACTTACAATCTTGTAATGAAAATTCATTAGGTGAGTCATACAGTGAATAGGAATCATTTAAGGGGACAGACTTAGTTGCAGGATGAATAAAAAGTCTAGTTTTGTGACCTTGCATGATATATGTGACATAAGCTCATACACAAATCATCTTTGTAAAGATTGAGTGATCATCCACACAAGTGATTTCCTTCTAATTTTTAATAACAAGTTTTCAGATGTTCTCAGCATTGTAGTTCTCCATCATTTTGTTCATATCTTGTAGATGATTTTCCCTAAAATGGTTATTGAAATTGAAAGTGTAGACATATGTGCACATCTAAGATGTATTTTCTATTGTTGTGACCTCATCAATCAACAAAGCAATAAGATTTTTAGTTGTTACCTTCTCTCTCAAATCGTGATTTCAATATCTCCCATACACTTTCCCATCTCCCATGCAAAGTGGTATCGACCGAGTGTGTTGTTCAAATATTTTGAAATCCATTAGATTGAAAAAATATCTTATAATCAATGAGATCTGAAATTGGTCTACCCTTTTTTCAAATCTAAAATACTGTTCTTAATTGAATGAGTTTTTCCTGAAGACTTACGTCAGTAGATTTTTAAAATCTAGCCTTTATTGCTCCATCTTTCTCAACTAGGTCCTAAAGATGTTTATGATGATATTCTGCAGCATATCTCATATGTAAACAATCTTCCTAAGTTTTCTATCTAGTTTTTTTATAACTATTCCATCATCTTTCTTTTTAGACTCATAGACCTTCCCACAATGCTTCTTTATTATGTCCAACTTCAATTACATTTTTGGTCTCGCCTAGTTTCCAACTCTAGATAGCACATCTACATTATATCGTAGTATCGATACTATTTTTAGGTTTAATAAGTTCAATGAATGGATATTTGGTTGTCCATTCAAATTTATAAATCCTTCTTATATTCCACTTCTAACTCTTACATTTCTGATGTGATTTTCTAGAATGTTTATCAAAAGTTTGATTTGGATGGGAAATGGGATTATTAGTACTATCAATTTGAATTGAATTACTCTGGTGATTGGCAATTTCATCTGGAGTAAGGTCATTGCTAGGGTTTTCTACATTTAACATTATCATATAGTAAGATTGAAAATTACTTCTTGCCATTGGGGTTACTGTTGGTTAACTGAAATATTTTGAAATGTCCATATCATGTTTTCTTTTTCCTTGAGTTATTTTCTCATTTGTAATAGGGGCCATCGAATGGGTGATTTTGAAGTCTACACATGTGACAAAAATATAGAAGTTTCAAATATTGATGGAAACATAGATTTATCCAACCACATGGAAACACAACTTAATAATGATGTATGACAACTGAACTGATTAGTCAAACAAAAAAGCAATATGTTGGATAGTAGCAAAAATATTGTTACCATCCACTTACACAATTAATCAGAACTAAATAGTAACACATATATCGGTTCGGTCGGCCGGTAACACATATATTTATTACTACTTAGT
Source organism: Taxus wallichiana var. yunnanensis (assembly GCA_018340775.1). Lineage (NCBI taxonomy): Eukaryota > Viridiplantae > Streptophyta > Pinopsida > Cupressales > Taxaceae > Taxus > Taxus wallichiana. The sequence goes on along the minus strand of CM031244.1, from coordinate 487,492,546 downwards.
AACATATATATGTGTTACTAGCAGTAACACATATATATGTTATCGACTAGTAACACATATACATGTTGTCAAATGATAACATTTTGTTGTTGCCATTCAACTTTGTACATTTGTCTTATCATCCATCATCGTAAAATTTATTGTCAAATGGTAACAAAAATAAATGTTACCATCCGTCAACACAAAAATAAAATTGCCATTCTTCACTGTATAGTCACAAAGTTTTCTTTTTTCTTACCTCTTGAGTCTTTCAATTTTTCCTAAATCCTTCAGCTTCTGCTCTTATACTTTCAGATTTTTCACATGCTTATAATGTAAATAATATGACTATACTATGGTGAATTAATCCTATATATATTAGAATGTTATAACATGAAGGAGAATATACTAACATCAGTTGGCCCTTGGTGGAAACATGAAGGTGAAATTATATTCAAATTTTTTTAGGCCTCGTAAAATTTTGGCGAACACACTACCATAAGCGAGTAGTACAAAATTCACCAAATTCAAAACTCAAAATTCTTAATATTCACTTTTTCATGAATATTCTCCCCTAAAATTTACCCTTATCATTATGATTTGTAATATTAATAGTTGTAACATTATAATATTTTTAGATAAGTTTAAAGGGGATTTTTTTATGGAGACTCTACCAGTGTAGAAACTATATTTACAACACCGTAGATGACCTATCCATAACTATCATATTCACATTTTAAACATTATACTTTGTCTCATCATCCTCTATAAATCATAATTTACCATTGTAACATCTACCCCATCCTAAACCACTTAAATCTATTCAATCTTAGTAAGGCCAAAACCTCCACAATCTCCCAACCTCCTAAACATACTCTTACTAACTTTATTTTTCCCCAAACCCAAAAATGCCATTTTGGAGGTAGTTTATACCACTTCTAGGTTAATTTCCCCACTTTCCCAGATCTCCAATTATTCTAACTAATCACCAATGATTTTATATAAACAAATCAACTTTACTTGAGTGAGGATCGATAGACAATATAACAAAGCTCCTAATTTGGAGAGTAAGGAGACATCATTAGAAACATTTGGACATCATTTACACCTATATCAATATTTTGGGAATCTCACACCATCGTAACATCCTCCTACATCATTCATCATTTTTATTTTGTGTCATAAGAAAGGTACTATTTTATCGATGTATTTAACTTTTTCTACGCATCCCCTTGAGAACAACTCAATCAATGAAACTCGATTTCACATTTTAGTTCACATTTATTTAAATCTTGTCTTTTCCACATCAATCACTAGTAACTCCATTGAATTACGAGTGATTATCCTAAATCACCCATTATTCCTTTGAACTATCCACGATTTATGTCTTCATAGCCTTTTTATTATATGTTTCATATTTTTACTCATTATTGGGATCTATATTCTTCTAATCTATGGATTAAAACTATCTTCTATTTGTAGATTACCGTTCTAGGTGAAAACACACCCAATCAATAACATTTATGACCATCCAATTTTCTCCTAACCCTTTGTTTTGGATCAATATGAAATCACACAAAATTCGATCATCTGCGCATCATCATCCTAACACCGAATTCAGATGACATTAAGTATTAGTTGGATATCTTCCGATAAGAACAAGATTCTTTCGAACAAGATTGGATTGAGTACTTTGATGAGCTTCATTTTACACCATAACATTTTTTTCCATCTACTATACTGATCACGATATTCCTATCCCTATGGAATATTGATTTATTTTGTCATTTCATTATCTAAATATCATAATTTTAGTCACATTGTATATTTCATTATTTATCACTTGATTTTCTAAAATGAGTTGACACCCATTAAAGGAATCCCTTTGGTTCTTGGGATTAGCCTTTGTTAAGAAACTTGTCATCATATTATCTAATATCTATCTTATCCAATTATCTATTTGTGTGCATGTTCTCTCATTCATTAGAAGGATTCTCTCGTACTTGTTTCTATCATGGGGGTTCACTTAGTAAAAGTATGGTATAAAATGTTCGTTTGAAGGTATTAATGAATACCCTTAATGTTAGTTTTTACCTATAATTATTTAATTGATAATAACCCCTCCCATTATATTATTAGAATAAAAATTTTGAAAGAGGATTCAAAACCTGAAGCACGAGGATCACGAGGACAACACAAACATCCACGGATGTGAAAATGGTAGTGTAATGGGATCTCGAGAGGGGCAAGAATAAAATGAAAAGCGTGCACGCAAAGATTACAAAAATGAGAAGAACCTTGTTATAATCCACATAAATTCTCTCTCTATCTCATAGATCTAATGGGGTGTAAAAATAGGGGTGTTGAGTAACCCCCCCTGCTACAATCATGACAACTCGAAAGTCGATAGGGGAGTTACATTCACATAAAATAAAAGTAACTCCCATGATGCATATGAAGCACTCGATGCATAAGATAATCCCATGATAACCCCTAAGTGACATAAATACCTACAGGTCTCACCTAAGAGAGATGACTTTCCCGATGATGTGGAATGATGACTCACACCAACACCCCGCTTCATCCTAACTTAGGATGAGGCAGAAAGTCGAAAAGAGAAATGGCTCCTAGCTCACAATCGTAATGAGGTAACCATGCACAACAAAGAGATCGCAGGGGAGTGAAGAAAAAACCAAAGGGAAAATGTAGTCACAAAATCATACACTTTAGACATTTATTTATCCCGGTCTCATACTACCATTTAGAATGTTCTCAAGCGAATAAATTACTAATTAACCCTCGTCTTTTGTCCATTTTATTTCATATTATGAAACCTATTACACCTATTTACCCAGTCATTTCAAAATGTCCCATGTTGTCTTATCCCTAATTGTGGTACCAATGGGTGCCTGGTCCCACCCTGGGGCACCCCAGCCTCTTTTCCACTTTCCCGTCATTTTTGGGTCTTTTCTATCGCTTTTCATGTTTATATTTCTTATGGTTTTCCTTTACATGGTTAATTATGAACTTAGACCAAGATAATCATATAAATATAAAGTTATGAGACCATAATGAGGGACCTAGCATCACTATCTAATATCACTCCATCAGAGTTGCATCCTTCTATAACATTTACATCCACATAGCCCCATCATCAAAGCACAAGCTAGGACATATGCATCACACTTCATAGGGGGAGGGGTTATATTCTATTCCATACACAGGTTCTATTACATTTTCTATGTTTAGTTATTGCTCGCTACTTCACAAAGTGTGACTATAACAAGAGCACCTAGGGCATGACATGTGTGCGCTGGACACATAGACACACACATAGACCATAACTACATCTAGGTCTAAAATGTAGTGTAGTGATCAGTAAGTAAGCCCACTATTGTGGCAGCTAAGGTAAGTCTAACCCATTCATTCTCGCATCTTTTTTTTAGGGTTTTGATACTTCCTTTTGGTCTCTTTCAGGTTATTTATTCTCCTTGGAAAATTTGGATCAATTAACACCGTACAAACAAATTGATGCGACAGAAGGAAGAGATCCGATCACCTTCAATCTATAAAGACCAATTTGGGGTATGTTTCCTAAACTAGGGCAACTAGATCTCATTCCAAATCACTTGTGGGTGCCCCAATCCTTCTTTAGGTGCCCCAATCTAGCCACATCATCCAAATCTATCATTTTCAAAGCACTCCTACATAGTCATTCTAGCTTTTTTATTTTCTCGTACCATCACGCGACACATTCCAATAGTCATTAGTTATCAGTTGAGTTCTTTCCTTTCCCTTCTTGCATACTAGGGTTTAGTATTTCATTAGTTTCATTTAGTTATTTCATTTACATGTTATCTTAGGGTGTTTATTTTTTGCGTTTATATGTCCTCCTAGATTAGATTAACTATCTTGCACTAGCCTAAAATATTCAATTTTAGTTAATCATTTTGGTGAACCCAACGTCTTTCATGCTTAGGATCCTCCTCTTTATTTTATCATGGGTTAAAGTCTCTTTATTTGATTTAATTAACAAATATCCCAGCTTATTATGAATTTTTCCAAAATTTCTAAACACCAAGTATTTTGATGATGATACACCACCACACGAATTAAGTGATATGCTTCATTGTTTCTTTATTGACCCTGATCTTGATTACCCTCCATTTAACCAACCCCTCTAAGACTTTATTCAATCCTTACATGATAAATTTGCAACCATGGACTCCACCATTACATCACTTAGATATGAAATTCAACATCTTAAGGATGTTTCTCAATCACATGTTTGTGCTCATTCTACATCATGTGTTCAATCTATGTCCATTGCATGTCATATAATTAAACCTCAGGTCATGTCATTACCCGAGCCTCTCATATTTGAGCATAATACTATGCCACATGACATTCTTACTCAACTTCTTAGTCATCAGTTGATCACTTTTCCACCTACTCATTGCTATCCTCCTTATTGGCTTACAAAATATCAAGGTCATCCATATTGCAACTATCATAGGATTAATGGACATAATGAAAATGATTGATATGGTTTACAATGTAGGATCAAACATCTTGAGAGCCATGGTTTTATCTCATTAAATACATGCCCATCCAAAACTACTACACCATGCTATAAGGCTACTAGTGCTCCTGCTTCTAATATTTCTAAGCAAGTTCTAGATGATCCTCATATTGATTACATGCTTGTTATTGATGATCACTCACATGTGCCTACTGATCCTTCTCCTAATCAGACAACTACTATAGTACCATCACTTTATTCTCCTATCTATAATACTACCTCGCCTCTATTTAATGAGTATTACACCACTATTTCTCATACACCTTCTTCAAAAAGACAAGCACCACCTAAGCTATCCTCTATGGTATCTCCAAGTCAACACAATCAACCACCTATCAAAATTAGTTCACAAACCACTCCTACTAAGTCATCAACTACATTACCAAGTCAACCTAAGAAATATCCCTTAAGACTCAAAGCAACATGGCCTCCTCTCAAGTCTAATCTCCAACCAATCAAGTACGTCAAAGAAACTAATCCTCCTACTAGTGGTCCTGACACATTACAAATTCCACCACAATCACATGGTCCTATTGTTACTTTTTCTCGACCATGCTTCCACCACTAAACACAAACTTGGTGTTTGGTAGGTGACTATTGTCACCTTACCCTCCTGATGACACACTCATATTCTTATGGTTCTTATATGACTGTTGAGGGGTATTTTACCATAAAGAACCTTGTTTCATCTTACTTTACCATATTCCTCCATTATATTGCCACCTATGTGTACACACATCTATGGGACTTTAAGACCCCTAACACATTATTAATTAACCAAAATATATAATGCTTCATCACCCTCATATATCACTCATTGAATTATACACACATTATCATATACTTGCGGGCATAACATTCCATATCCCTCCTAATTTTAGCATTTTCTTATATCTCACTTTTGCATTCTCATCCATCAATCTCATAGCATACTCATACTCATTACGTACTTTAGCGTCAATACCGATGACACACACTTTTTCTTCATTTAAACTTGACTATTGAGGGATTACTACTACATTAAACCCGACACGCTGCACTATACACATTGCACAAAAGTTATTTCATCATACATTATGCGTCATACAAGTAGTCTACAAAATTATGAAATTTGTGAATTTACACATCCTATATCATATTAGTCTTCATCACATATGAGTTTAGCATTACAAAGATTTACTAGTCTATATACATGCATTCTACACATTAAACTTTACACATTCTACACTTGTTACATTACATTCTACACATAACATACTCACACATTTCATTCATCATAAGGTCATTCTACATTGTCTTTTATGTGTTGAGCTCACTACCCAATGGCACACTTTAGGTCATCGGTCCATACACGATTACTAAGGGTTTACAAATCAAATGTACCTTACACTCGATATGCGATCACCATTCTACATTCCATCATGCGGCATTACTAGGCTAGTGCCATACGCTTTAGGCTAAATTATCACCTAATTTATCATCTTGTAGTTATATACACATTATGTTAAATCACCACTCCTCCTTGTCATTAAATAGTGATATATGCTTAGGGATAAATCATCACTTATCCAATCATGTTTTATTAGCATACGCTTTAGGATAAATCACCACCCAATATATAATCTTGTAGTAGTGTACACCTTTGGTTATGTCACCACCCTTTACTACTTCATCTTTTAATGACATACGCTATAGGATACATCGGCACACCTACTTTATCATCCTATAGTGATATACGCTAGGAATAAATCATCACTCCACATTCCATTTCATCACGGTATACGCTTAGGCTATAAGGTCCACACACATCTTTTCTACATGTCGCATATCATCACCACTAAGTATATGCACATTAATCACAGTGCACTAGACAAACAACACGCACTATTCGACTATTTCCCGATGATTCACTCTTGTTTTCGGTTCATTCATGAATGTTGAGGGGAAACAAAATGAACCTCACTATATACACTTTCATACAATCAGGGGAACAAGGCTCCTATCGCTCCATTTTTCATTCCATTCTATCCATCCACAACATACTGCATATTATGGTCTCTTTTATTCTTGGTTACTTTTATTTGTTCATGGTCACTTTATTACACATGCTAGTTTGATTAGTTTTATGTCACTTATCTATATCATACACACATGTGCTTTCACATCTTCTTTTATTTGTGATCACAAATACGGTCTTTTGCACATGGCATGGATGCTCACCTTCTACCCTTACTATATTGGTCGCTAGGGGCATCCACATTCATCTCTTGTAGGTGTTATTGTTTATTTTCATACTTATAACTTTGCATCACTTGCTTACACATGTTTTTGACATACTATATATCTTTTTAACATGATAACGGGTGCTTCATGTGTAGCATTTGATATGCAAGGATATTGGTTTCCATTCTTGTTTTTGACATTGTCTACTATTGTTTGCCATTGTTTTTTATTGTTTATGGTCATTTCCCTATATTTGACGTGCACACTTGTTTTCTTGTTTGTGGTCATATTGGCCTTGCGTGTCTTGTGAGATCGTGAGTGATGTCCCAAATCTGTAACCCGCTTTGTGTAGCGTACTTGTCTTCTTGTGTTTTTATTACATTGATTGGTAACTTTTAAATTATTTTCTTAGATTACACATTGTTTGCATACATGCATGTTCACAGCTTGTCTTTGGCTAGCCTTCTTGTTTGTGCGTGATCAATTTCTAGTGTACATGTTGTTGGCCCTCTTTTGGGGCTCCATGTATCCTATCAGTGATGTCACATGTGCCCCCAAAGAGGAGATTCTACACTGGTTTGGTTCATATATATTCAGGGAGTGGGTTCAAAGCAATCTATGAATATCATACACAATTTATTTTATAAGACATTGTGTCCTTAGCATTTTGGGAAGTAGTTACGAGGCTTGGGGTTACCGTGGGTGTGGCTCCCTACACTACTTAGGCCGGTAGCATTATATTTCCCTAAAAACTAGGACAAGATAAAGATATCTTCACATACATTTCAAGAGAATTGGTTAGAGCTTGGTGGACATAGAGCATTTCCTCCTACACTTCTTAACCTAGGGTGGCGTGAGATCACCCAAAAAATTGCATTACAGATATCCCTCTACACTCTTTCTCAACATGGATCAAGTGTACATGTTCCATTTACATTTTAATTTCTATTTAAATTTCCAATTACACTTTTCATATTTTATACTTACATGTGTCTTTTACATAGTGTTTTTACATTTACATAAATACATATTTGACTACTTGATCATTTTCTCCTTATAGGTCCGTCTATATGAGAAATAAGCAGTCAAATATGGGCAACAACACAATGAAAAAAACAACATTTTATAATAAATGTATACTTTTACTAATCATACATGTACACTAAAAAGTACGAAAGCTACACATATGCATGTTTCACCCTAGGTTCACTCTCATCACTTTTTCTTTGCACATTTTTCATCCATAGTTTCCATGCTCCTACATCATTTTATCATTCCACGCTTTTTCCTGGTCTAGCTACAGAGCACAAAGAACCGAAAGTAATGCCACATGTGCGGGATTGTCGAGTGAGAAGAAAGGAAACCTAAAAAAGTATTTCCAAGTGATGTGAAGGAAACACAATAACCCCCACAATAGAAAAGGTATCCACATGAGAGGGTGGATCAATGAAGAACTCTAAAAGGTGTAAGTTATAAGAGTCCTGTAAGGGGCAATCTCAACAACAGAGATGATAAAATCCTTTAAAGCACCGAAGAAGGATGAGGAACTTGTAGTACATTAGAAGTTAACTATGTAAAAAGATGACCAAGGTCTTGAAAATACTTGTCCCAATAAGGGGTATCAACAAATAGAAGAGTGATGTTAGACATGTACAAGTCATCCAAGCATGAAGGAAGAGTATTGGAAGGGGCCTCACATAATAGAAGTGGAATGGAGGCTGGTGCAATGGAAGTATGAGGCTAAGAATGAGACTTCTCAATGTTTGATGAGATGGTAGGGGTGATAACACTCTATGGAATAGTTAGAGGAGGAGAGAAGTCCTTTGTAGTACTCTCGACATTAGAACTAGGTACATAATTCTTGGCATCATAACTAGGTACAAAATCCTCGTCATTAGAATAAGAACTAGGTGAGTCTCAGTGTCAACGGAACCACCATCACATGAATAATAATAGGAGACACTTAGCTCAACAATAATAATAACAATAACAACGACAAGATGTGAAGGGTCTCCAAAGAGTGACTCAAATATTCTCTAGATATGGTGGGGAAGATCTTTGTCTACAATGTGAATGCGGAGAGGTATGGATAAATATACCATCAAGTGACCAAAAACATGGTCACACATTTTGATAAGGTCCTCAAGACGGTGATGATTAGTTTGTGCAGGAACTAGCCCAAGTGAGAAGTGTGTAAGACCCTCGTGGGTGAAGTAACATTCCATATAAGCACACCAAGTTGAATAGTTCTCTCTCCCAAGAAGAAGTGAAAAAGGTTGTAATGCGATGCTACGATCCTCAAGTATAGAAAGAGAACCCTCCATGATGTGGAAGTGAAAGAAAAATGTGCAAGGTTCACAAGAAGAAGGGTGTAAGAATGCAATACATTGGACTCGGCCGATAATGCGATTGCAAAGCAATACAACACCCAATAGAAGTAGTGACCCCTTTTTTGTGGCACTAGATAGTGCATGGATACAATAATATGTGATCAAGTGATGTCGAATAGTTTACCACACACCTCGCACAAGGTGATAATTCACATAAGACTGGAGGACACAATGGTGTCCTAGTCGGAAGCAGAGGGAACACACATTAGGCACAAAATCATGCAAGAGATATGGGTACAAACCGCACAACATGAGAAACCTAGCATCTCACGATGAAAAGAGAAGGCTACCTTATCATAATGCTTTAGCAGACACATCTACTAGCTATAGGTGAATAAGAGTGCTACAATAGGTGAGCCAAGAAAAGGCTCTGGAAGCCGAATAACCATATATGCAAAGCCTAAAAAAATCCCCAAATTATGAATATTTTATTTAAATTTCCAATTACAATGTTATGCAAGCATGAGAAAGGTGGAAAATCAAAAAATACAAAAAAAGTCTCGGGAGTTGGAGAGTTCAAAGCATGTGATGGGGTAGGAGAAGCTCAACCATCTCAACAAGAAGATCAACGAGCTGAGCTAAAAAGTGAGTTGATAGATTCGAGCTCAAGTGACATGGTGGATTGTAACTTGATGAATTAGTGGTTGGTACCACGGGGTCGGTGGAGACAATTTGAAGTAGTGGTTCCCATGAAAACTAGCTAGTCAAATCTAGGTTAGTAGATGGAATGCATGAACTAGCGAGGAGCATTGGATGTCAAGTGGAGGTCTCTCGGGAAGTGCCAAGAAGAAGTCTCGAGATGAACCAGAGCATCGAGCTGGAATGAATGCTAAGGATAGAAGAGAGAGTTATCAAGAAGAGCACCCGGTAGATCAATGTAAGGTTTCGAGGTAATTCGAGTCACAAAGTGAAGGCCAAAAGGAAAACCAATGCATGGGGAGCCTAGTTGAATTCGGAGGTAGGTAGAGAAACTCGTGTCAAAGTGCCGAGTCAAGAGAAAATAGGTGCACCAAGGAAATACATGGATGTCATGGTGAGTTATAGCAAAAAGCTCATGCGTTGAAAGAGGATCCACTTGGGAGCACCGATAGGGGTCTGAGTTGGTGAAGACGAGTTGTGTTGAAAGAGGTTCGAGGTCGCCATAAGTGAGAGAGCAAGTCCAATGCAAGAGATTTGGCTAAGTCGGTGTGCCAAGGTTTCGGGTAGTTAGGAGTCATGTAGAGCTAAGTGAGATGACCATTGAACCGAGTCAAGCCAATCACTAAGGGTGAGCAAGAGGGATAGATGCAACGTCGACACTAGGAGGTTTTCGATGAAGATGACATGGGGATTTTTGAGTTGATCACATGGAAGATGAAGTTGGGAGCAATAGAGAACTCACCGAGGTGACAGGGACTACTAGGGAAGAGTGTGTCGGAAGAGTATTGCATATTGTATGTAAACCATGGTAGTGGAAAACCCACAGGTGGGAGGAAAATTTAGAAGCATAGATGCGATACCGAAGTGGAACAAGGCTACAAGCCAACACAGGGGTCTACAACCGAGGCACATTGGTCCAAATGTAAACATAAAGGAAAAGGGTCGAGCAATCTACAACCACAATCCTCGTAAACCAAAGCATGAGAAGCAACACACAAGAAGTAGAGAGGTGGTGGATACATAGTACCAAACATGGTCTAAATCACAGTGAGTGGTCAAGGCTTTGAAACCAATGAAAAAAAAACTATAAAGCACGAGAAAGATAAAAATAAAGGTCCAAAACTCTGGAAAAATCGCAGCAAAAACTGATGCAAAAGGCCAAAAAATGAAACCCAATGAGTCAAGCACATGCACATGTGAGCTACTGATGGGGTTCAAGGTGGAAAGCCAAAGGGATAACTTAGTTCCCAACTCGGGAACAAGGGCCGATTTGGCCCAAAAATGCACTTCAATAACCTTGTAAAAATGCATGAAACCAAAATAAACACCTGATCGAATACTCTTAAACTACAACTTCAAGATGAAAATAACTCTAAACATGCATGCAACCCTAGAGAATCAAGCAGTCAAACACACTAAACTAGTAAATCAAACACACTAAACTAGAAAATCACCATAAACTCAAACAACAACCTCAAACACTCTAACAAGAGACCGTAACCCACGAACACAAACCAAGAACCAAATAATGAACAAGCCCAAACAAGGAGTTATGAAGCCCGAATTAGTGCAAAAACCACACGAATGGAATTAGCACCACAAGAATGTAATGAAATATCTATATAACGCTAGAAGGCTGGAAAACACATGAAATTTTTTTGAAGAGTTCACAGATCCACAAGATCATCTTTGATACCATGAAATCAAGTATGAAAACTTGAAGCGTGAGGATCATGAGGGATGATGTGAACATCCATAGATGTGTAAATGGTAGCATGATGAGATCTCGAGAAGGACAATCATCAACCAAAAAATGTGCATGAAAATAATACACAAACGGTAAGAACCTTGTTATAATCCGAAAAAAATCCTTCTCTATATCTCATAGATCTAATGGGGTGTATAAATATGGGGTGTTGAGTAACCCCTAGTGCTACAATCATGACAACTCGAGTGGAGAGGGGGAGTTACATTCTAAGAAAATAAAAGTAACTCCCATGATGTATATGACACACTAACATGTTGATGCGTAAGAGAATCCCAAGATGACCCCTAAGTGACACATAGACCTACGGTCTCATCTAAGTGATATGACTTGCCCAATGATGCGGAATGGTGAATTAGACCAACAAATACCCCTATTTTTCCAAGTACCTTAATTACCCATTTTCCCATTACAATATTATTTAACCCTATTTATTTCTACCCTAATATATCAAATAGAAAATATTTTTATTTATACCCTAATATATCAAATAGTAAATATATTTTGTTTTCCACTCAATTATTATTTTATTAATATGCCTTTTCTCTAGAAATATGTTTCAATCCATTTAGAACATATTATCAATCACATTAATGGTAGACTTTAATAATTTATCAATATTTATTCAAGTAATTAAGATAGTGAAACAATATCATTTGCATTGAAAGCCATACTCAATCCTATTTTTCAACGATATGATTATTACTTGGTTAAGAATATCCTAATTGATATTTCCTTATTCGAAAGAGATTATAATTTAACTTCATGAAAACACTCCGTTTGCAAGTTTAAGTTTAAAAAAACTAGGGGTCAAATATTTTAGTTTAATATTAAAATAAACCCGACCTTTGCTTTGGTCGACCTCTCTAACCAACCCTCAATACCTAATTCAAAATATTATTAAATCAACCCTTTCACCCCCAAATTTCTACTTTGGTATATTGACTTTGATTTTATCAATTTTTATTACCTCAATATGAATGCACGTGCTAGGATATTACTTAGCTATTGAACCCCCATGGTTTGTATCCATACATCTTGACATTTTTCAACTAAGGTATCGTTAAACCTTGTTATCTTCTAAGTCTTGGTAATTTTTTCAATATAATAATTTGAATCATAATTTATCATAAAAATTCTAGCATGCTGTTGGGACCATAATCCTCTTTCAATGAAAATTTACATTTCGTAGTAAAATATATTTCTTACTAAATTTTAAGTCAAATTCCTCTGGTGACTTTCTCAAAAATGCATAAAATAAACAAAATTACAAAAGGAGTTCTTAGTGAACATGGGTACACCTCCCTTTTCTTTCATTATTCTTTCAAGATTTCATCTTGTGTACTTTATCTTCATAAAAATCAATCTTTCTTTCAATCTTAAAAAGAATATTCATTTTTTCTCGTTAATATAGCCTAAATAGGGGTTAAAATTTCTACTTTCATTGTTTCCCTTCACACACATCCAAATCACATTACAAATTGAATTTTATTTTTAAACACATCCTTCTAGGTCTACCTACTTGGCTTTCATCATCATGTGGTAAGCTTACTTGGTGTTCGGATCGATATACACAATTAGTGGATGGTATATCAGCTAAGCACTTAACACCGTTATCACTATGGGACCATGAGGTGAGGGTGTAGGCCTTAATATCACACCTTGTACTAATGCAAGCATAGATTTAGGCCTCTCATAGCTTCTGGTATATCAAGGAATCCATCCTTAAACACACTTGAAACCATCCTTAGCTAGCTTGATTCCTAGTACCCTTTATCAACCATCTTTTTCTTTTTGCATGTTTTAACTTAAATCAAGTTAATTAACATTTCTTGTTGATTGTGTGACTTGCATTTTAATTAAACATCTTCTTGTTGTACTTTTTTGTTGAATTATAGTTTTAAATAGACAACAATATCATATTCAAAATACCACGAGACATGTCAAACCCATTACAACAATCCCTTGAATCAAGTCAAGATATTTTGTGCTCATCTACCGTATAATCGGATACATGTGATATCCCTCTTGAATCCCTTCCACAACACTTCCACAAAGGGACATTAAATATTTTAATAACTTCTTGACACCAATCTAATTTACCTTAGCAATTATCTTTCTTCTCGGTCCATTCTCCTTCCCCATTATAGTCTAGAGCCTCTACCACCGACACCACTATCATATTCAATCACTCAAGGCTTATCAATCCCTCTTATCAACAAGTTATCAAATAAATTACACCATATCATAATCCTAGTAATACAGGGGACATAAGTGCATGTATCATCTCATCCTATAGTTAGCTTTGAACTCAATGTAATCTCATCACCAAAATACAACCCTCATTAAGGACCCATGTCAACTCGCATTTTAAGCTAACCCCTAAGGCTCTCAAAATCTTACCATTATTACATCACCCACAGTCACTCAATAAGGGCCCATATTATCTATATCGACAATTAACCCCAAGGAGTCCAAAACCTCACTATTACTTCATCCACCATAATCAGTCACACACCATCCACTTCTCTTTCTCCCCTAACAAGCTATGTTGGAATGGTTATTTCTACAAGCCCTATGGCCACGACATAACCCATAATCTCATAACAATCTACACCTATCGTTCAAAACTTAGTAGTAACTATCTTATGTTCTTATCACCCATCAACATGAGTGTTGTCACTACCTCTCATCCCCTCTCACATCGTATCTCCTTGACAAGTTTTCCATAGTACAGATACATCCCAATTTAATAGAATCCACCACTATCATATCCCCTATCTAAACCTCTCTTCCTCACCCATACTACTATATTCAATCCTCCTTAAAACCATTAGGATCTCAACAAACCTACAACATACAAGAGAGTTTTCCTTCTTTTCAAAATCCACTTCCTCCATATCATCCTTATCACTAATAGAATCCACCATTATCATATTCCCTATCTAAACCTCTCTTCCTCACCCATAATACTATATTCAATCCTCCTTAAGACCATTAGGCTCTCAACAAACCTACAACATATAAGAGAGTTTTCCTCCTTTTCAAAATCCACTTCCTCCATATCATCCTTATCACCAATCAAAACCCCTCATCTATAAACAAGCTAATACTTAAGCCACACAACCTCCTCAAAATGATCCCTTGTAAGCATTATTAAGAAAAATATGAGTCTTGAAGCTGCCACCATAGGACCTAAAAATAAATTTTCATACAAGCGGATCTGTAATAAACCTATCATTTATTACAAGCGAGATGATATAAACATATCATGTATCATGTAGTCAATGCATTTATACCTTTTAAACCTTATCCTCCTCACTGGTAAATTCCAAAGTTCATCAAGTTTTATAGTAATTAATATCCTTGACAACACATTCGGGGCTTTTGTTAGGTTTTTTATCTTATAGGTCAAGACCAAGATCTAATGCTAAGGGAATTTATGATGTCATTAGTCAGCTCTGCTCTCGATTTGTATAATAACATCTCTCAAATTTCCCTTTATTAATTTACACAATTATCACAATGTTTATTAGAATATTTCTCCATCAATATCACATGTAAAATATCTATCACCAATTTGTACACTATCAAAACATTTGAAGATGAATATGTTATTAATTTTTTATCCAAGTGGAGAGGAATTATTAACAAACTATCCTTTTCTCTACGCCGATAGATTTGATCAAGTTATTTTCATGATCGTGTGGCAAAAACATATCATCCACCCTCTAGATCCACTCGCTTCAAACATTCAATGAGGCCTTTACCATGGACCGGAAATTGGAACTCCAAGACCTTGAGGATGGTAAGGTTAAATTATGATCTAAGAAATGTAAACCTAAATTTTCCTTTAAAATATCTTCTCGCAGCAAAAATATAAGGGTTCGCTAAACACAATTTTTTTGAAAACTACATCTAAAAATCATTCTATTTTTAGTAGTCACAAACTCCATGTAAATACACATCTTTAGGGATTCTTACAACTATATTTTTGAAAAAATCATGGCATAGGGGTGACGCTTATTGAAGATATCACTAGGTCCAAGGGCATGACATTAAGAAAAACAAAAATTTTAGAAACATCCTTCAAG
Organism: Taxus wallichiana var. yunnanensis; assembly: GCA_018340775.1. Lineage (NCBI taxonomy): Eukaryota > Viridiplantae > Streptophyta > Pinopsida > Cupressales > Taxaceae > Taxus > Taxus wallichiana. The sequence continues at coordinate 487,476,874 of CM031244.1, read as the reverse complement.
GTCTTATTGACTAAGGTGAGCTAAATCTTGAAAATCTAAATGCACCTTCCAATCAAAACATAGATGTTTTCAAACAAAATTTTCCAAACCATCCCCTAGAAAATAACAAAACTAATGTCATAAGAGTATAAAACTCTATGCCTCATATTATCAACACCTTTAACCATCTCTCAATACCCCTATCATACCATGTGTTGCCACAATCAAAACACCCAACGCACAATAAAACTATGTAGATCTCCTTACCATTAAATCATTGGAGCCATCTACATCATAAATTTTAAGTCCCGCTACATACACTCATGCAGATGTCTCTAATAGTATGCATTCAAAATCACAAGAAAAGTAACTTTTTATCATTTAAATAATAACAACCCCATTGAAAGGAAAATCTTCTCAAAATCAAATTAAAATCCTTGGTATTATAACAAAAATATAGCAATCCATCCACACACAAATACTAAACTCTCACACGATCATCATAAAACAAAAACATAGCAAGGAAAAATATTTTTGCCTTATATTTTGAGACCGCGCCATTCATAAAACTCACAGATCCGCATTAGGATCTAAACCTACTTTGAATCTTGTACCTAAACGTGCCATAGAAGAAATGATTTGAGTGTCTCATGCCTCTAAACCATCAAATGACATCCAAAGTCTTATGCCCTTTTTGAAATCTTGAAAAACCTCATCGGAATTATTAACAAACTATCCTTTTCTCTACGCCAAATAGAGTTGATCAAGTTTTTTTCATGATCGTGTGGCAAAAACATATCATCCACCCTCTAGATCCACTCGCTTCAAACATTCAATGAGGCCTTTACCATGGCTTGGAAATTGGAACTCCAAGACCTTGAGGATGGTAAGGTTAAATTACGATCTAAGAAATGTAAACCTAACTTTTCCTTTAAAGTATCTTCTAGCAAAGAAAAAAATCTAAGGATTCGCTAAACACAATTGTCTTGAAAACTACATCTAAAAATAATTCTATTTTTAGTATTCACAAACTCCACGTAAATACACATCTCTAGGGATTCTTACAACTATATTTTTGAAAAAATCATGGAATAGGGGTGACGCTTATCAAAGATATCACTAGGTCCAAGGGAGTGACATTGAGAAAAACCAAAATTTTAGAAACATCCTTCAAGGTCTTATTGACTAAGGTGAGCTAAATATTGAAAATCTAAACGCACCTTCCAATCAAAACATAGATGTTTTCAAACCATCCCCTAAAAATAACAAAACTAATGTCATAAGAGTATAAAACTCTATGCCTCATATTATCAACACCTTTAACCATCTCTCAATACCCCTATCATACCATGTGTTGCCACAATCAAAACACCCAACGCACAATAAAACTATGTAGATCTCCTTACCATTAAATCTTTGGAGCCATCTACATCATAAATTTTAAGTCCTGCTACATACACTCATGCATATGTCTCTAATAGTATGCATTAAAAGCACAAGAAAAGTAACTTTTTATCATTTAAATCATAAAAACCCGTTGAAAGGAAAATATTCTCAAAATCAAATTAAAATCCTTGGTATTATAACAAAAATCTAGCAATCCATCCACACAAAATACTAAACTCTCACACGATCATCATAAAACAAAAACATAGCAAGGAACAATATTTTTGCCTTATATTTTGAGACCGCGCCATTTATAGAAACTCACAAAGTGATCGCATTAGAATCTAAACCTAATTTGAATCTTGTACCTAAATGTGCCATAGAGAAGAAATTATTTGAGTGTCTCATGCCTCTAAACCATCAAATGACATCCAAAGTCTTATGCCCTTTTTGAAATCTCAACAAACCTCATCTGGATACTATACCAAAAGTAACTTTTGCGATCATCGACCATAGCATTACCACCAATCAATCCCTCCAATCCTAAGAGTGGAATCCTTCCTAGTAAAATTACGAGGCCTTTTGGACTTATCATTAAATATCAGAAACTACACTAAGGACTACAAATCCCTCCACACCGTAATATAGAGTCTCCCTAACAAATGAATCCTCTAAAAAAACAAAAACCATCCAATTCCATGTACCAATCTTGAAATGACATGATCCAAACCTCAATTCAAACCTATCTCTCAAACTCCTAAACCTCATAATCCTAAACCATCACTTGTCACATCCTTTAGTTAAAGCATGGCCTCTTTTAGCAAGTCCCAACTCTTTGAAATAAATTCTTATCATATCTCCATGAGATCCCATACCTGATATTTCAAGGCTCAAAATCAAAATAAAACTAAAATTTCTATATTTTTCACTCCTCCTAAGCTATCCATTACATAATCTCCTAAGGCTAAGGTTTCCATCCTTGTGGCACCTCACATAAAGTCCACACCATCTATACAAAATACTTTTCTCAAATAGTTACATCAATAACTCATAAAAATGTCCCTTTAAAAATTATCCATAATTACCCACAACATTGACAAGCTATGATTAAATCCCTTCAAGTCATTTTGGTACCAGAAGATGAGCCCTAACAATTCATTAACCTTGTTGGTTCCCTAAAAATGATTGTAGCCATCATATTCGAAAATTTCGATATTCCATCACTATAAGTGAGGATGACGACCTTCCTCTCTTCACCACCTCCCAAATCAATGATACTCTACTTAAAAGAGTTATCTTTGAAATTTTTATAACATCAATATAATCTCATCACATGCCTTCAAACAACTAAAATTACCTGATACTATTGTCAACCAATCACTCGCTTTTCTTACGCAAATTGAATGATATTGTTGCTCCCACCTTGGGCATGGTTATCTTGCCTATCAAAATAGGTGCCAAAATCCTCCATGAACTCTTTTATCTTATAGAAGGAGAATTCCAATACAACATATTACTAGGTCATCCTGGATATGCACTATGTATTGTGTACCATCTAATTTTCATTAGTGTCTAAATTAAACACACAAAGGTAAAACCTTTATGGTTCCCATTGATACCAATCCATTTAAATCTTATCACATGACCAATAAGCCTAGTTACATGCTACTTCCATTACAAAACTCCACATCTTTTGATCAATCATCTACAAGTTCCTCTATTCCCATATCCAAATTACCAAATGATCAATTATTTAGAGATTTCATGCAACATCTCTCACTAGGGGAGTATCGCCTCCTATCCCTCAATGCACTTCCTACACCCAAAACATATGGGAGACCTGAAAAAAAAAACCCATCTATGAAAGTGAAAATTTTAAGGGTCCTTGAAAATATCCTTACAAGTACTTGGTGAATTTTACTAGAACAAATTTCACATGTATGACGAATCATAGAAAAATTTGTTTCATGTAGAAGGTAATTTTTTAGTGTCATTTAGGGAAAGTTTGGTGTAGCAGAAGGAACATATTTTTATATGCTGCTAGCTGGTAACATTCTCCATGGTGCTATCCAATAGCATTCTCCATGATACCAGTCAGTAGCATGAAGAATTCCATTAGCCGATAGCTTGGATAATGTTATTGACTGGTAGCATGGAGAATACCATCATCTTGTAGCACATAGAATGTTACCAGATGGTAGCATGTAGAATTCTACTAGCCAACAACATTTTACATGCTACCAGCTTGCAACATGGAGAATGCTACCAGCCAATAGCATGGAGAATGTTACTGTCCTGTAGCATGGATAATGTTATTGACTTGTAGCATGGAGCTGAAAAAACCTATATATACATGGATGATAGTCATTTTAGTTTACACAAATGATAATAGACACAACAAATGAGGAAAAATCTTCATGAAATAAGGTGATCGTAGAGAATCAATACATGAAGAAACTATAAAGTACATCTACAACCGAGAAGCAAGGATTTTATAACATATTGAAAAAATTCCAAGAAGAAAGACCATTTCCACACAGCCCAAGAGCCCAATCACAGTAAAAAAAAATGCATAATTTTTCATTCAAGATCCTGGTCTTTCCTCAACTGTACACATTTCTAGAAGATCCTAATATGTTTTCCCAATGGATTGAAGCGGCTAGTTTCACAAGGCTAGTGTATATGCCCTAATTTCGGATAGACTAGAAAACACTCAACAATCTTCTAGCCAACTATGACACTTCCACTTTCACCTTTCATATTCAACTCCCATCTCATGCATAGTCATTTGGAATTTCACCTAAGGACATTGAGTGTCTAACAGGACTACCACACAAGGATGTGGATCCTATCACAAACTAAGGTTGTTTTATTAGATAAAGATTACAAGTATTTGGAGTCTCACTTTCAATTATCTATTGATACAATTGCATTCTATTGCTTGTTAGTTTATATTTAATTTTAAAACATTCTAATTTTGATTATTTTTAATTTTACATATTTTGATTGTGTTTTTTAATTGAGTATTAATAAAATTTATCTCTTTGCATTTACAGCTTCCCAAAACCCTTCAAAAGGGGAATTCAACTAAAGGATTTCAGTCACCCATTTCTGCAGATCATGGTGCAATTTGTTCATGTCGAGTTATATTACAAGGTCGATATACAGATATTCCATGGCGGGCTTTGGATTATATCATTCACACCCTAAATGGGCAGAAGTTTGACTAGTGAAATTTCACATCCTCAAGGATCGAGCTGATTTGGCTAACATTCATTTGAATGATAATTCTACTATCAGCTCAACAAATTTTATTCTTGGTTTATATTATGAATCTCTCTATAATTTACATGGCACCACTCCTTCGATAGTAATAAGTACAAATATATCATCTTTGTCGTTAGTAGTTCAAGAGCAGATTTATGAGTCCCAATTTTTGATTATTTTGTTTTTAATTATTATTCTTTATTTTTGTAATATTTATCTATTATATTTGGGACTAATAAGTAATTTATTGTTGAATTATCATAGAAGATAACTGATGTGGCTGAATTTTGAAGTGAATTCGTTATCGGAGGTAATTTCCCACTAAGTTACAGAGATTCGGCTTATTGTTTCATACGATCATCACACAGAGGAGGAAACCACTACACAAATCAAACGGATGATGGGTTTCTTAAACCCTCAATCGACACATCCTCCACATGACAAATATTTACAAAGTTGATGAATTTTAAGTATGATGGGAAAATGAAAAAGAAGGAAATTTGTGAAATTAAGATATTTACAAAAAAATTGGGGAATATTTGGTCGTAGAAGGAATGCAAGAAAGGATTATTTCAATCTCTACTCCAACTAAGAAGGTTCAATTTAGAGAGAAATAAATTAGTTGAGAAGACGGTAATGAAGGGAATTTTTAAAAGGAGTATTTTGATAATTTAGAGTGGAAACATTAACGTTAATGTAAAGCTTTCAATTGTTTTCTTTACCATAAACACTTTTACTCATAGTTCAAACTTTGAAAATGAACAAAACCGTTTTCTTTACAAAATGAAAATAAGATTATAATGGCTATTATTCTTTAAACATACAATGTTTTTATTTTCTAAATGCATGCTACTCCTTTGAAACTATATGTGCCAAGTTGTGTCATGGAAAACATAGTATATAGCATCTAACACCTCAAGATGCTAGTGTCAATCTTCATGCACTTATGAAAAATCTTAAAGGTGTTTCTATTTTATGAAATGAAAAAAATTAAAAGCAATAAAAACACTAAATATATCAAACATATTCCACTTGTTTTGTTATATATTTTCTCTTTAGATCACAATTCCATGTTATAAGGAAACTTGGGCATAAATCCCAACAATTCAAAGTGAACCCACAACACATTTTAAGATTTTATAGTGCAAAATAATTACAACCTAGATGGTAACTATTGGGAGACTCACTAGTACTCATCCTTAGGCCTATCAAGAGGTACTGTAATCTAATCTAAGATTCTTCCCAATTGATATATTTACTAGAGCCCCTTGCTTTTTTTGGGCCTTTAGGTAAAGTGGTTTTAAGATCATTTGAGGCCCCTCCGATGATTTTTTTGTGGCAAACAACACCCCTTCTAATGTTTTTATTTTCTATTGCTCTTACAATCATTAATTTTTGAACGAGAATTAAAAAGCATATTTAGTTTTAAAATTAGACTCACGTGTATTTGAATTCAATGTTGTGGGCTTAGGATTTATTTTCCTATACTTGGACATTATTTCATCAATCATTTAGGTAAAACCAAAGGGATTGTGCCCAAATCCATACCTTGTAAGACATGTTCCTTCCCAATCCAAATGATTCATCATAGTTGCCTTCCTTTTGATCTTCTTCCACTTTCTTGTAGTTACATTTACAAATGTATGTGAAGGATATGTATGAGTCTAGAATACAACGAGATTGAACAATGTGTCGGACCATGGGAAGGACATAAAATGGTTGAAAGAAATGCATACAATGAATTCCAAATTTCATCAAGTCATGTTATTATCATAGAGTACCTGATGATGGGTGTGTGGCTATTACATTTAGAATTTGGGTAACCCTCATTTTCATAGTAGAAATCCCAAATTTATAGATAACCAATATAACATTGAGTACTAATGATAAAGATGGATAAGGGTCTAAGTAACATAGCCTATGCTTTGGGGATTGAGCCATGCACCTTATTTTTGGCCTTTCACATCATATAGCCCCACACAAATAAAAATATGATTTTTGGGTCTTGTAACAATTAAATACTTCCAAATGATGCTAATTTTATTGAAATACATTTATTAAAATATAATTCCAATGCACACTTGAAACTTTTGACCAAGCAAAAAAATTGATAGCAACCTTTTTATTTTTAATGTGAATTATTTGATTAGCATGCTCCATGATTATTTTCCCCATGTTAGGAATTTCCATAAAAATCTTGACTTTGATGAATATCCAAGAATCATATTTTCATTACTCTTTTATTTCAATATTATGTGGTATGCAAATCAAGAATTACACTAAGAACCTTTGTAAATTTTTAATCAAAACTATAGTCCCAAGTAAAAATAATGGAATATTCTTGAATAAAATCTATAAAAATGCAATTAATTGGTGGTTGAGAGGAATGACAAGCCTCTTACACACACAATCTAAACCGACACCCCCTAAGGATATAGTTTAAAACCCATCTCAAGTAAAGGGCAATAAATGTCACGTTTTGTCTTATAAAACACATAATGGGGTCTATTTTTGACCCCCAATCCATAGGTAGCATTGGTATATGAAATTAAGAGGTTCTTGTCCCACAAGCCTCCAAAAATGGACCTTAAGCTCAAATCCGAAATTCCAAGGCAAGGTAGAGTGTACAACACTCAAAGTCACCAACACTCCATCAAAATAAAAAAATCCAAAACACTAACTACTTTGATAAATGGCACCTTTTATCACATCCCCATATAACTTAATAACATGATTAAATTAATTAATAAAGGCACATTAATCAACAATGATTAAATAGATTACATCACAAAATAAATCACATACTCTACAATAAATAAAATAAAAAGGGAAAGAATTTCACACAAAGCCCATGGTCACAATTGGAGGTCATCCCCCATGGGGACCCTCTAACAAATTAAAACAAACATAACACATTCAACAAGTTATCATGGTGACCATCGCTTTATCCATCAAATATTCTCGTTATGGTTGATCTCCAATCCCCTTTTGATTGTTGTGATATAATTAACTGAAAATCACACAATACCTCCTTTAGACTCATGGCCACATCAAAAACATTAAAGATAAAATATATGCACATAAATCAATAACCATCCTCATATAGATAAACCATCATCTCAACTAAACAATGATATCATTTGTCTTAAAATTCCAACATCTCAATTCTATATTTGATCAATATCAACAAGATCACGAGATTTGTTCAAACCCTAAATCAAAGTCAACATGACAAGAATTATGAATTTCAAACATATATATGCTAACAACACATCATCATCATCGAAATTAAATGTCTCTCTCGTATATCTAAGAATCCACACAATCATATTATTAATGGCAATCCACCAATATTTAGAATATCTCTATCATCTAACATCATGCTAAACCAAAATGATATGATAACATCCATGTCTATAGTCAAAAGTAATCGAAATCAAAATATAATAAGTTTCAAAGAGGAGTCGACACTACATACCCCTCCCCTTAGACTCGAATTCCTCCTGGAAATCACTTGAATATGTTTAGAAACTGGACTTGTAATAACATAGCATCCTCCCATGTAGAAATAGTCTCATCATACTTGTCCCACTGGACTCGCACCTAATCAATCTCTTAGCCTCGAAGGCCCATGGTCCTATGCTCTAAAATACACATGGGCTCCACCATCATCTTCCCCTTCTCCTACACCTGCAATGTGGTCCAATCAAATACATGAGATGGATCTGGGATATATATCCTAAGAACAGATACGTGAAACACATCATGCATGTGAGACAAGTTAGGTGACAAGGCTAGATGATAAGCTAAGGGACCAATCCACTCTAGGATATCATATGGACCCATGAATCTAGGATACAACTAAGAGCCTTTTCCGTAACGGATAGGAAACTTATGAGGTCGACATAAAAAAACCTTCGTGGCCACCTCATAACTACATGGTCAACTATCCTCTCGATTTGCATACTTCTTCTACCTATCATATACCTCTTGCAACCTCTGTTGGACCAAAAGAACATGTTGCTCCATGTCCTATAACAAATCTGGTCCAAGAGATACTCTATCCTCCAATCTGTCCCAACTCAATGATGTCTTGCACTCTCTGCCATACAATGCCTAAAAAGGATTCATACCAATCAAACTCTAAAAACTGTTATTGTAGGAAAACTCCACCAAATACAAGTACTCCTCCCACCTAGACTAGTGATCCATGATGTACATCCGAAGCATGTCCTCTAAAATATTATTCACCCACTTTGTCTATCCATCTGTCTCTAGATGATATGTTGTGCTGAAGTTGATACTCGTCCCACAGGGCTGCTGCATGGTATTCTAGAAGTGTGATGTGTATAGAGGAACATGGTCGTAGATGATCTTCCATATAATTCTGTGCAGTCTAACAATCTCATCCAGGTATACTCTCACTACTACACTAGCTGTATAGGTGGTCTTCACCAAAGAAAAATGAGCCACTTTTTTTATCTATGCACTGTGACCATGATGGAATTGTGTTGGTATATCGATGTTGGTATCCCTACTATAAAATCCATGGAAATGGTGTCCCATTTCCACTCCAGGATAGCATATGGGTAAAGAAGGCTAGCTGGATGTTGATTCTCGGCCTTCACCCTATGACACTCTAAACAACACGACACAAACTAAACTACATCTCTCCAAAGACCTCTCTAATGATAAAATTTTCTCAAGGTGGCATGGCATGTATCTTCCTCACCCCTAGATAGGCTGAATAAGGTGTACGATGAGCCTCTTCCTAGATGTCTTGTCTCAAACCTCCATCCCTAGTTATATAGATCTCGACCTTTGTGTGCTCGAGTAGTCCCTCTGAATCTAATGTAAAACTATAAAACTTCTCCTTAAGTGGTCTCTGAGACTCAATCTCCGATCTAGCAAAGAGGTAGAAAATCATTAGGAAGCTGTCACAAAATTCTGCTCCATAATTTTGTACCCACCGAAGTAATAGTCATAGCCAAATTTCTCCATCTACTCAAAGTGTTAAGAACTACATTTTATTTCTCTTTCACATGCTCTATCTCCATGTCGTACTCACATAGCAACTCCATCCAACACCACTGATGAGCTTTGAGATTGGGTTGTGTGAAGAGGTGACGTAAGTTCAAATGGTCTGTCCTAAGAATAAATCTCTTGCCAAGAAGGAAATGTCTTCATCGAACCAAATCATGCACAATCAGAAGTGCAAGCTCAAGTTCATGAGTCAGATAATTGAGCTCATGATATTTGAGTTTTGAGACTCAAAGGAAACCACATGACCCTCCTACATCAATACCCTACCTAATCCTACCAAGGAAGCATCAGTACACACAAAGAAATCCCTCATAGGGTCTGACATAACAAGAATCGGTGCTAACGTAAGGTATCCCTTCAATGTATTGAAGGCCTGCTCACATCCATCAGACCAAACAAACTTCTTTCCTTTCTACTGAAGGGAAGTGATGGGGTACACAATCTGAGAAAAGTCTTGAACAAATCTCCTGTGATAACTTTGTCAACCCCAAGAAATTGTGCACTTCGGTCACATTAGTTGGTGCGGGCCAATCCATAATATCTCTAATCTTGGAAGGATCGATGATGATACCTTCCCTAGAAATGATGTGACCCAAGTATCACCTCTGATTGAAAGAATGCAGCTTCTCCAGTTCCCATCAAGTTGTTGCTCATGAAGACACTATAGAACTTGTCAAAGGTGTTCCTCGTGCTCCTCACGCGTATGTGAGTAAATCAAAATGTCATAAATAAAAATGAGCACAAAGTGATCCAAAAATGTTTGGAATACCCCATTCATCAAACTCATGAATACTACGGGGGCATTTGTCAAACTAAAAGGCATTACTGTGAACTCATAGTGGCCATATCTCATACGGAAGGATTTTATTATGAATATCATCCTCCTTGATCCTAAGATGATGGTATCCAAAATTAAGATCTATCTTAGAAAATATTGTGTCCCCCTTCATCTGATCAAACAAATCATCAATACGTGGAAGGGGTAACGATTCTTTATCGTTACTTTGTTCAACTGACAATAATTAATACACAATTGCAAAGATCTCATCCTTTATTCTTTACAAAAATCACCAATCCACCCAAAGGGGATACACTATGATAGATTAGGCCTTTCTCTAGAATGCCCTCAAGCTTCAACTTGAGCTTACAGAGCTCAGGGGTAGTCATCCTATAAGATGCTCATGAGATAGGCTCTCCTCTTGAAACTAAATCAATGTGAAAATCTATCTCACTTAGTGGGGAGAGGTAACCCCCTAAGCTCCCTCCGAAAGAAATCAGAAAACTCCCTCAATATATAATGATCATCAAGTGACGGATCACTAAAATCATCCTCTAATCATGTCACTAACCATGAAAACATATAATTAGCAACCTCTTCATGTACACTGCTTAAGCTGCATGGTGGATATGGTGCGAATATAGGTAGGTCTCTTGACTCCAACTATCACTAAATTTACTCCCAAATCATATGTACATGACGTTAACTTACTTTAAGAATCAACCCTAGACCTATGTGTAAATAACTAATACATGCCCAAAATAATGCCATAGGAACCCAAAGGAAGGATACGAAGATCCAAGGTTGTGGAAAAGGGTCCTCTAGTCAACTATGTACTCCTTGACTAAGGATTCCACTTTGATCTTGTCTCTAGAAGCCATCTCCACATCCTAAATATGACTCTATCAAACTTCCACCATCCTACATCACTCTACTAAAAATGGAGAAATAAAAGAATTTGAGGAGCCTGAATCAAATAACATAGGAATAGAAATTCCATCAATGCTACTTGTCATCTCAATCAATGTGCTCTAGTGCTCCATTTGGTGGTTCTCAGCCACTTGCATATATCCTATGGCTCCTAGCCATATCACCTACTATAGGATCTAAAACTAGTGCCTTACCTTTTTGTTAGGATTATGAGGGTACTCTCTCCAATGATGCTAAGAACTCCACACCCATAACAGCTACTAGGTCCCCTCCAATGAGAAGTGGATCCTACAGGTACTCTAGTGGTCTATGTCATGGATCTTGATGATCTTGTTATGGACTATTATGGTCATTGTTAACGGGCTCATGTGGACTGAGCTCTAGGTGGTGCCTGAGTCCTAACTGGTCCCCTAGGAGGAGGCCCCATATTGCATCCCCTCTTGAGCATCAAATCTTTGTGGAGGCCTAAATGGAGGGTGAGTCTATTGCTTACTCAGGCGTAAGGTGGTTTTGTGGTGGTCTCAAATGAAGACTGTAGAAACCATGTCCTCCATGAGGAGGAGGAGCTGACCCCCTCGATCTATTATCCTACATCTACTAGATATGACTCTGCACTCTATCTTTGGCCTGCTACGTATCTTCCCCTAGTCTCCTCCATAATGTAGGCCTTCTCAATGGCCTCTGCTAGTGTCTAGACAATGAATGTGTACTACGCCCCAATATCCATGTTCGGCCCCTAATGAACCTATGTATCCTCACTTATTCATCCAACATGTAGTCTAGATACTAAAGTAGTTCCAGAAGTGACTCTCATATTCCACCACTGACATGGATGCCTAACTTAGGTCATGGAACTCATTTATCCTCTATTAAATGAACCTCCTAGATAAGTATCTGCTCCTAAACCACTCCTCGAATATCTCACAGTGATTTTCTTGGAATCGACATAGAGTTTCTAATCCTTGGTCCTCCAACAAACCCCAACTCCATCTTTTAGAAAGTGGATGGCAACACGAGCCTTCATGTGTTGCTGGTACACATAAATAGCTTGAAGCATCCATTCAAGATGACCAACCATGCCTCTGCCTGAAATCCCTAGTGTCCCCAAAGAAATGAGATGGATGGAGTTTCAGGATCTCTCTGATGTGACCTAATGTTGTAGACTTCTTGCCTCTAGGTCTGTCAACAAGCTCATCACGCTACCTAGGGCTCCTAGATCTGTCTTTATGTCATGTATCTCTTTCTCCATGACCTCTCTGTGGTGACTCTCATCTGGATGACTCCACATGGGATTTCTCTTCCCTATACTCATCACTATGTCGGGAAGGTGCATGAGCCTCTATTGATGGCTCTCTATCATATCTATTATGTCTCCCTCCCAAGGATCCTCCGCGTATAATGGCATTAACATCCTATAACGTCTAAAGTATTTGAGGTAATATGGATGTTACTACTTCCTGATCTAGAGGTGGTAAGTCTAGGTCCACGTGCAAGAACCCCTCATTTGGTCTATGCCTCCTATAAAGACCAAGGCAAGAGTTAGTTTATTGTTCTAGATTTTGTTTCAGTTTTCTAGGTTTTCTACATTTTAAAACATCATGCAATGTTGTGTGATCTAGGTTTAGAGTTGTATTAAGTTTTCTTGTTATGTCTTATGTTTCAAAGTGTTCCTGGGGTCCAAGCATTGAACCCATGGCTCTGATACCAAGTGTAACACCCATAATTTCGACGTTCTAAAACCACATTAATCCTTAAACAATTATCTAGAAAGTTACGGCAAATTTTTTTTTTTAAGTTATAAGGGTGTCAAACCCTAATATACATTTAATTAATTCCTACTAGCAATGTTACATTTCATATGATAGATCCAGTCTAGATTATTAATTAATTATTCTTAATCCAATTCTAATGTCAATTTAATTATCATTACTAGATAAGTGTCCATTAATTTCTCTTACTAGGTTAAATAGTTTCCCTCTTGGGAATTAACATTCAACCCATTTAATAAACCCTTATCCTTAGTTACCTTAGTTCTCTTAAATTATTTTCTTTAATGTCCATTGAATCATTCACTAAAACCTACTAGAAGGGTTACATTTTTAACTTAATACACTAGAGCCCTAAGTGGCCCCATTCACCCATTTACACATACATTTGATTTATTTAAAATTTACAACCATAATATGAATATTCTCACCTAAAATTGTAGGGTTGATTCTTAACCCTTGGATCAAATCAATAGGGACCACAAGATTAGATCTACCCAAAAGAAGCCCTAATCATCCTTAAGGGAGTCTTCTTAAGCATTTCTTACCCTAAGCTCATTCATTTGTTTCTCTTTGGTTTGTAGGTTGAAGGAGTGGATGCCATGGATCAAGGGAAAATCATGAAGGAGTCTTCTTGGATCCAATGTGCAAGAAGAAGGGGATTCCATCCATTGGCTCCTCCTTTAGAATAGTTTGAATCTTAGATTTAATCATGTATTCTTAGTTATTTATTTTAATGCAAGCATCTATCCTAGATCTGGTTTGAGATCTATTGTTGATTAGTTCTTTTTTTTTTTTTCATTGATGGGGAAAACCCCATTTTGTAGATCAAGAGTTTTATGTATTTAAATCCCTATATGCAGGTTGGAGTATGGGTCCAAACAAGCATACATGGCCCTCATAGGCTGGATCTACATTTAGGTGAAGTCTAGATCCATAAGAGCCAATGGTTTGGCTGAAATACGTTTTTCAAAAAAAATCCACACACACAGTGACCGATGATGTGGTCTCTTGACTAAACATGTAACCACTTCACTGTGCTACCAACATTGGTTCCACTACCATAGTGTCCGGTTCCTATGTTAATGATAATTTTTTAGAATATTGTTTTAAATGTAGGGGGTAAGAGATTAATTCCATGAGCAACTTCTTATTCAATTTTAAGAAAGCATAACAGTCTCAGAAGCATCTGATATAAACAAGGGCACAAAAAATGACTCAAGTTTGCAAAAATGAAATTTATGCAATATCCAAAGTGATCAATGTCAGTCACGAAATATTGATGATGGTTTCATTCACCGATGCTTTTTATTAGATGAGTCTATTTTATAAATTTTAACATATCTTCAACATTTTGTGATTCACACTTATCTAAATGACTTTTCCAACAATTATTCATTAAATTTAAGGTTGTTGTGCAAGTCATGATATCATTTAAGTTGATAACTAAACTTGAGTTAACATTTTAAAGACTATAATATGAAATAGTGACCGATGTCGATATTGAGTACATTAACACTAAGTTTAAGATTGACCGATGTCGGTCACATTGTGTGGCCCAGAGAACTCTAAAATGAATGTATAAAAGAACATAGATATCAAGGATAACTTTAACTTTAAATATATCAAAACCAAAGAGTGTTTAACTATTTCAACCCAAATAAGGCTATGACAACCTCCCAATTCACATTGTGATCAAAACATTAAGATTTGCAACTTTCTTTTCTTTCAACACAAGGTAAAATTTAAACATGATATCCATTTAATTCATTCCTTTACATACAAATAATTTGAAGAGAAAGGAAAGACACATTCTTTAATGAACTTCCTTCAAATATGATATTACAACTTGGTAAATAAAACTTGCAAAGCAACTTTTCTTTTAAATACAAGTCTACTAGTCTTCCACCTTAAGTGGGAATTACAAGAAAATTTCTACAATGAAGGGTTTTTTTGACTTCAAAAATACTCCAAATCCCAAATTCCAAAAGATCTCCACCATTTCTTCACTTTAATCACAACAACCAAAAATGGGGGAGAGCAACACTCTCCACCCAACCAATAATCCAATGAGGAGAAGAAGCTATCCTCCTCATTGGCCCCGAGCCCCAACCAAAAATGTAATAAAGGATGGATCCAACTCATGGAAAACTATCACAAAGCTTCCACATCACAATACAAAATTTCACAACCATTTCAAAACACATTCAACACAAGATACAATCACAAAAATGAAACTATCAAAATACACAAGGCTTGAAAATGCAAAGCCAATGGAGCAAGGATCTATGGGGAGATCACTTATGCCTCCCAATGGGATTAGGTGCCCACCTTAAAACCCTCAAAAATAAATCTCAAAACCCCTACACAACTCTTATGCCTCCCTCAAGATCCTCTTATGCCTCCCACATTCTCTTATGCCTCCCTACAATCTCTTATGTCTCCCTCAAAAGAACCAAGTAAGAAATGCAAGCATTTTCTTATCAAAGGTGGGGCACCCAACCCAAATCCCTCCCAAAACATGAAATAAACTCTTATGCCTCCCTACATATAAAATCCCCATAGCCTTCTCCTACACCATACTTAGGCATTCTACCCAAGATCCCAACAAGCATACAAACCATTCACTTGCATACAAATATACACATATAAAAGAAAACAATTAAAACAAGGGTGTAGTTCCTACCTTTCCATGGTAGAACTTGATCAAAGAGTCACACACCAAGCTCCTTCAAGCTCAATCCAACTCCAACAAGCTCCAAAATTCAACAAGCACTCCAAAACTCTCCAACTCCAAAAATACAAGAGCACAAATGAAATGAAGTAACCCCCAAACAAACAAATAAACTTGCATATATAGAAAAAGGGAAGAGAGGGGGTGAGGTGGCTCCATGTAGGATGCCACATCACTTATCCTCAACTCCACATCACAAGTTCAAACCTCAACCCCAATGCACAATAAATTGGTGGTTGAGAGGAATGACAAGCCTCTTACACACACAATCCAAACCCACACCCCTAAGGACATAATTTAAAACCCATGTAAGAAAAGTGCAATAAATGTCACTTTTTGTCTTACAAAACACATAATGGGGTCTATTTTGACCCCCAATCCATAGGTAGGGTTGGTATATGAAATTAAGAGGTGTGGGACAAGCTTAGCTTGTCCCACAAGCCTCCAAAAATGGCCCTTAAGCCCAAATCCGAAATTCCAAGGTAAGGTAGAGTGTACAACACTCAAAGTCACTTACACTCAATCAAAATCACAAAATCCAAAAGACCAACTACTCTAATAAATGACCCTTTTTTGTCACATCCCCATATAACTTAATAACATGATTAAATTACTTAATAAAGGCACATTAATCAACAATGATTAAATAAATTACATCACAAAATAAATCACATACTCTACAATAAATAAAAGAAAAAGGAAAGAATTACACACAAAATCCCATGGTCACAATTGAGGTCATCCCCCATGGGGACCCCCTAACAAATTAAAAAAAAAACAACACATTACACAAGTTTCCATGGTGACCTTCATTGTATCCATCTAGTATTCCATGTGGTTGGTCTCCAATCCCCTTTTTGATTGTTGTGATATAATTACCTGCAAAATCACACAATACCTCCTTCGGCCTCATGGCCACATCAAAAACATCAAAGATAAAATATACACATAAAATCAATAACCATCCTCATATAATTAAATCATCATCTCAACTAAACAATGCTATCATTTGTCTAAAATTTCAACAACATCTCAATTCTATCTTTTATCAATATCAACAAGATCACAAGATTAGTTCAAAATGCTAAATCCTAGTCAACATGATGAGAATTCGAATGTCAATAATATATATGCTAACAACACATCATCATCATCAATATAAAATGTCTCTCTATGTATCTAAGAATCCACACAAATCATACTATGAATCACAATCCATCAATAATCGAATATCTCTATCATCTAACATCATGCTAAACCAAAATGATACAATAATATCCATGTCTATAGTCAACAATAATCAAAATCAAAATATAATAAGTGTCAAGAGGAGTGGGCACTACATCCCCTCCCCTTAGACTCAACTTCCTCCTGAAGTCACTGAAATAGGTGTGGAAACTAGACTCATAGTAATGTAGCATCCTCCCATGTAGCAACAGTCTCATCATACTTGTCCCACTGACTCACACCTGATCAATCTCTCAGCCTCAAGGCCCAAGGTCCTACACTCTAAAATATGCATGGCTCCACCATCATCTACCCTTGCTCCTACACCTACAATGCAGTCCAATCTAATACATGAGATGGATCTGGGATATATCTCCTAAGAAAAGATACATGAAACACATCATGCACGCGAGACAAGTTGGGTGGAAAGGCTAGATGATAAGCTAAGGGACCGATCCACTCCAGGATCTCAAATGGACCCATGAATCTAGGAGACAACTTAGAGCCTTTTCCATAATGGATAGGACTCTTATGAGGTCTGACATGAAGAAACACCTTCATGCCCACCTCATAACTATGGTCAACTCTCCTTTGATCTACATACTTCTTCTACCTATCTTGCACCTCCAACCTCTGTCGATGAATCAAAAACAACCTTTACTCCATGTCCTATAACAAAGATGGGCCAAGAGATACTCTATCCTCCAATCTATCCCAACTCAAAGGTGTCCTGTACTCTCCTACCATAAAGTTCTTAAAAGGTGCCATGCCAATCAAACTCTAAAACTATTTGTTGTAGGAAAACTCCACCAAATACAAGTACTCCTCCCACCTTCGACTGATGATCCATGACATACATCCAAGCATGTCCTCTAAAATCTGATTCACCCACTCCATCTTTCCATCTATCTCTGGATGATATGCTATGCTGAAGTTGATACTCATCCCAAGGGCCTGTTGCATGGTAGTCCAAAAGTGTGATGTGTATAAGGGATCATGGTCACAGATGATCTTCCACAGAATCCCATGCAAGTCTAACAATCTCATCCAGGTACACTCTTGCTACTACACTAGCTTATATAGGTGGTCTTCACTGAGAAAAAATGAGCCACTTTCATCAATCTATCCACCATGACCATGATGACATCATGGTGGTATCTCGACATCGGTAGCCCTACTATGAAATCCATGGAAATGGTGTCCCATTTCCACTCTAGGGATAACATGTGGGTAAAGAAGGCCAATTGATGTTGATGCTCAAGCCTTCACCCTCTGACACTCTAAAAACATGACACAAAATGAGCTACATCTCTCTCTAAGACCTCTCCAATGGTAAAGTTGTCTCAAGGTGGCATGCATCTTCTTCACCCCTAGATGGGCTAATAAGGTGCACGATGAGCCTCTGCCAAGATATCATGTCTCAAACCTCCATCCCTAGGTACATATATCTTGCCTATGTCTAGAAGTCCATCTGAATCTAATGTAAAACCATCAAAATTCCCTCAAGGGGTCTCTGAGACTCAATCTCTGATCTAGCTGCAAGGTAGAAACTGTCATGAGGAAGTTCACAAAATCTGCTCCACAAATCTGTACCCACTGAAGTATCCATAACCAAATGTCTCTTTGTCTACTCAGAGCATCAAAACAACATTCTCTTTCCCCTTCACATGCTCTATCTCCATGTCATACTCACATAAAACTCCATCCAACGCCGCTGATGAGCATTGAGATTGGGTTGCGTGAAGAGGTGACGTAAGCTCAAATGGTCTATCCTAAGAATAAATCTCCTACCAAGAAGGAAATGTCTCCATCGAACCAAAGCATGCACAAATGCTGCAAGCTCAAGGTCATGAGTCGATAATTGAGCTCATGATATTTGAGTTTGCAAGACTCAAAGGCAACCACACGGCCCTCCTACATCAATACCCCACCTAATCCTACCAAGGAAGCATCCATACACACAAAGAAATCCCTTTGAGGGTCTAGCACAACAAGAATTGGTGCTAACATAAGGCATCCCTTCAGTGTACTAAAGGCCTCTCACATCCATCAAACCAAAAAAACTTCTTCCCTTTCCATTAAAGGGAAGTGATGGGTGTGTAATCCGAGAAAAGTCTTGAAAAATCTCCTATAATAACCTACCAACCCCATGAAACTACGCACCTTGGTCACACTAGTTGGCATGGAAAATCCATAATAGCTAATCTTGGAAGGATCGATGGTGATACCTTCCCCAGAAATGATGTGACCCAAGTATTACACCTCTGACTAAAAGAATGCACACTTCTCCATGTTCCCATAAAGTTGCTACTCACGAAGACACTGCAGAACCTATCGAAGGTGCTCCTCGTGCTCCTCATGCATACGTGAGTAAATAAAAATTTCATCAAGAAAATGAGCACGAAGTGATCCAAAAATGTTTTTGAATACCCCATTCATCAAACTCATGAATACTACGGGGGCATTCATCAAACCAAAAGGCACTACTATGAACTCATAGTGGCCATATCTCATACATGGAAGGTTGTCTTATGAATATCTTCCTCTGTGATCCTCAGCTGATGGTATCCAGACTTAAGATCTATCTTAGAAAATATTGTGGCCCCCTTCATTTGATCAAACAAATCATCAATACATGGAAGGGGTAATGATTCTTGATCGTTACTTTGTTCAATTGATGATAATCAATACACAATCACAAAGATCCATCCTTCTTTTTAAAAATCACCGGTGCACCCCAAGGGATACACTAGGATGGATTAGGCCTTTCTCTCAAAAGGCCCTCAAGCTACAACTTGAGCTCACAAAGCTTAGGGGTAGTCATCCTATAAGGTTCTCATGAGATAGGCTCTTCTCCTGAAAACCAAATCAATGTGAAAATCTATCTCACATGGGGAGGTAACCTAATAACTCCCCTAGAAAGACATCTAAAAAATCCTCAAGATATGATGATCATCAAGTGATGGCCCACTAGACTCATCCTCGATCTATCACTAACCATGATAACATACAACTAGAAACCTCGTCGCACACACCACTTAAGTTATATGGTGGATATGGTGCAAATAGAGGTGGGTCTCCTAACTCCCACTATCACTACTCCACTCCCAAATCATCTACACATGATATTACCTTACTATAACAAATCAACCTATATCCCTATGTGTAGATAACCAATCCATGCCCAAAATAATCCCATAGGAACCCAAGGAAGGATACGAAGATCCAAGGTCATGGAAAAGGGTCCTAGGTCAACTATGCACTCCTTGACTAAGGATTCCACTATGAGCTTGGCTCCAGAAGCCATCTCCACATCCCAACTATGGATCTCTACCTAACTGCCACCATCCTGCATCGCTCTACTACAAAATGGAGAAATAAAATAATCTGAGGAGCCTGAATCAAATAAAACAGGAATAGAAATGCCATCAATGCTACCTATCATCTCAATCACCATGCTCTAGTGCTCTACCTGACGGTTCTTGACCACTACATATATCATGTGGCTCCTAGCCATATCACCTACTATAGGCTCTAAACTAGTTCCTTACCCTTGTTATTAGGTTCTAGGGCACTCTCTCCAATGATGCCCAAGTACTCCGCACCCATAACAACTACTAAGTCCCCTCCAATGAGAAGTGCTCCTACAAGTACTCTAGTGGTCTGTGTTATGGATCCTGATGATCCTGCTATGGAATTGATGTAGTCATTGTTGATGGGATCCTGCTGATGAGCTCTAGGTGGTGCCTGAGTCCTTGACTGGTCCCCTAGGAGGAGGCCCCATACTACATCCCCTCTAAGCATCAAATCTCTATGGAGGCCTAAATGGAGGGCAAGTCTCATGTTAGTGCTACTTAATGAGGTGGTTGTTGTGGTGGTTTGAATGAAGACTGTGCAAAACCATGTCCACCACAAGGAGGAGGAGATGACCCCCTCGATCTGTTATCCTGCATCTATTGGATATGACTCCGCACTCTATCTCTAGCCTTGTGTCTTCCCCTGGTCTCCTCACAATATAGGCCTTCTCAATGACCTCTACTAATGTCTACGGATAATGAATGCATACTACCCCCCAATGTCCAGTTCAAGCCCTTTATGAACCTATGTGGATCCTCACCTACTCATCCTGCATGTAGTCTACATACTGAAGTAGGTCCAGGAAGTGACTCTCATACTCTACCACTATCATGGATGCCTGACGTAGGTCATGGAACTCATCTATCCTCTGCTAAATGAACCTCCTAGATAAGTATATGCTCTTGAACCACTCCTCGAAGAGCTCCCAAGTGACTATCTTGGAATCCACATGGAGCTTCTGCTCCTCGGTCCTCCACCAAACCCCAACTCCATCTCTCAGAAGGTGGATGGAAACACAAGCCTTTGTGTTGCTGGTACATAGACATAGCTTGAAGCATCCGCTCAAGCTGACCAACCATGCCTCTACCTAAAATCCTCCAGTGTCCCCAAAGAAATGAGATGGATGGAGTTTTAGGATCTCTCTGATGTGATCTACCGCTTGTAGACTATCTACCTCTAGGTCTCTCATCAACATGTTCATCATGTTTCCTAGGGATCCTAGATCTATCTCATGTCCTCTAGTAGCCTGTCTCCATGACCTCTCTGTGGTGAATCTCATCTGACTTACTCCACATGGGATTTCTACCCTATACTCATCACTATGTCGGAAGGTGCATGAGCCTCTACTAATGGCTCTGTCTCTATCTTCTATGTCTCCCTCCAAGGATCCTCTACGTATAGCGGCATTAACATCCTGTAATGTCTGAAGTATATGAGGAAATATGGCTGCTACTACCTAATTTAGGGGTGGTAAGTCTAGGTCCACGTGAAAGAACCCCTCGTCTGGTCCACACTTCCTGCATACAAACCAAGGTGAGAGTTAGTTTATTATTCTAGATTTTTTTTAAGTTTTCTAGATTTTCTATGTTTTAAAACATCATGCAATGTTGTGTGATCTAGGTTTAGAGTTGTGTTAAGTTTTCTTGTTATGTCTTATGTTTCCAAGTGTCTTGAGTTCCAAGCATTGAACCCATGGCTCTGATACCAAGTGTAATGCCCACAATTTTGACATTCTAAAACCACATTATCCTTAAAAATTATCTAGAAAGTTGCGGTTTTTTTTTTGTTTTAAGTTACAAGGGTTTCAAACCCTAATATACATTTAATTAATTCCTACTAGCAATGTTACATTTCATAGGATAGATCCAGTCTAGATTATTAATTAATTATTATTAATCCAGATCTAATGTCAATTTAATTATCATTACTAGATAAGTGTTGATTAATTTCTCTTACTAGGGTAAATATTTTCCCTCTTGGAAATTAACATTCAACCCACGTTTAATAAACCCTTATCCTTAGTTACCTTAGTTCTCTTAAATTATTATCTTTAATGTCCATTGAATCATTTACTAAAACCTACTAGAAGGGTTACATTTTTAACTTAATACACTAGAGCCCTAAATGGCCCCATTCACCCATTTTCACATACATTTGATTTATTTAAAATTTACAACCATAATATGAATATTCTCACCTAACAATTGTAGGGTTGATTCTTAACCCTTGGATCAAATCAATATGGACCATAAGATTAGATCTACCCAAAGGAAGCCCTAATCATCCTTAAGGGAGTCTTCTTAAGCATTTGTAGACACCAAATTTGGGTCTTATGACACCTTGTACCCCGTATCTCGTCCCACAACACCTCACCACCTAAACCTTACACACTTAATTATTTATTAATTACCTTATAATTAATAAATCCACATCTCCAACCCTGCCACCTCACCTCGCCACCTCACTATGACCTAGCCCTAACCCTAAACTAACCTAATTAAGACCTATGACTTGGTCCAGACCCACACCCATGACTCATCACCCCTCACCCGCATCAAAACGAGCCTAATAATGACTTGACCAAGCCCACAACTGACCCCTCGGGAGAAAAGGAGGGAAAGTTGGCTATTTTTAGTAAAAATAGCCAACTTTGACTTGACCGACGCCGGTCCCTACTCGACCACCATCGGTTATGCAACCGCCATCGGTTCCCTGTAAATGACCTACCCCAACCAAAATGCAAGGATCTGAATTCATTTGTGAGAAAGAGACAAGTGAGAGAGAGAGAGGAGGTTGCAGAGAAGAGCATTGAGTCCAAGACTGTAACTGATCAACGAGATCACTGTCACACTCATCCAAGCATTGGGAGAGTCAGAGGATAGCTTCATCAGCTCACTTTCGATTGTCGGATCATCCCACTGAGCTTTGCCTTCGTCACCACATTCCTCGACTGTATCCTCATCAGAAAGTAGTAAGTAGTATCTTGTATGCTTCTAGACTCCACTTCGTGAACTTTTGATTCATAGTAATTATAAGCTCACCCCTGGATCTAACACCCGCAGCACCCTACACCTAACCTTCATTCATCCATCCCTATATTGCCCAGAAGATAGCTTTCTCACTCTCTGAGTCTTCTCCATTGCCTTACTATTCCCCCTAACCATCTACCAACCTTAAAAACCCCATAACCATCCTATAATCAACCTCTACCCAGAAGCCCCTAAATCACTGCCCCTACCGATATCGGTTATCCCCTACTGGTAGCGGTTTTATAACCACGGTCGGTTATCCAGTGACCGGCATCGGTCACTGTGACTTATACCAAAACCAACCTTTCACCTATTTATTTCCTAACAACCTCAGATCCAGCCTGGTCTATCCCTGTAACTTGATCTGAACGTATCAATAACCAGTGACCAAACAAACAAAATGACGTTTTATTATTGGTAGTTTAGTCTCTATTGCTTTTAGTAACGAGGTACCTAAATCGTGATTTCGCAATAGCTTCTTTATTATCATTTGCAATAATTTATATTAAAAGGGAACTGACCACCTTCGAAAGGAAGTTTAGTATTTCCTGGGCCCAAGGCAGTTCCCTTACTTATTGTCTAACTAAAATCTAGTGGTCTTGCATTCTTATTTATAGGTAGTCCTTCCCAGACAAAAAAGGAGTTCTTCACAATCGGTCTGATCTCTCTACGGTATGCGCACACCTTCCCAACACTCAACAGGTATTCCTCCTAGCCCTAACCCTTATCTGTTTCTCAAGAGAATGAAAAGATAGAAGTAACTCTATTCTGGAACTAAAATTTGTGTGAAACATTTTGGCACGCCCGGTGGGACCCTATTCGGGTTTCTTTCTTTCTTGCTTGTTTTCATATAGGGAGCACACTTGCTGTTTCTTTCTTCTAAATATTCACAAAATATTTTGTCATTTTGGTAAAAGAATTTGTCTTTCTTTCACATCTTTGCATTAGTGAAAGTCATCTTCTTGACCTCTTCTCTTTCTTTGCTTCATCGAATATCATTTTCGATTTGGGTTTAAAACACGTGCATCACATTCTTGCTTGTTGTTTTTAATTCTAGTGAACGTAGATTAAGTAACAGGTCATACACGTGGGGGTGATATCCATGGTATTGACAAGAAATTAATCTTACTCTCACTGCACAACACATACCAAATCACATCATAATCTACACAACATCTCAAACATCCCCCTTTCCATGGTATTCCTCCGCCCGATTGAGGTAGCTTTACAAGCCAAAACAAACTTGACATCTCCCTTAGGTCTTTTGTTTAGGATTGACATCATCTTATCTAAGGCATAAGCCCAAAAGTGATTAAAACTAATCCTAGGGTTAGTCTCTTGATTTGCTTGTGCATCTTGCTTGTTTTCTATTTTTCTTTCAGTTCTATTTCTCTGTTATACCCTGTCTCATTTATCACTTCAGACAGTTTGGTGGGTATACTAAGCCTTGTTATCCCCAAACCAATAGCCTCTTACATTCTCTCTTTGCCTTCACAGTGACCGGCACCGGTCCTATTCTACCGACATCGGTTACCTGACCGACGCCGGTTACTGATCCGGCCGACACATCGATTACTGACCATATATCGGTTACTGTGTTTTACAGTTCCTAACAAACCAATAACCTACCAATTCCAACATTTTGTTGCATTTTCTGTTCCTGATTGACTAATTCTCTATGTATCCTCTTGTCCATGGTTGTTATCACCTGAAACAAGCCGCAGCCATGGTTTCACATGCTTGTTCCATGTCTTTTCCTGAGTCACCCCCTTCGCATCCTATGGGGGAATCCTACGGACACCAGTGCTTTTCCCAAGATCCTGTAGGAGATCTAGATTTTGCTAAATTTTTTGGATGCTAATCTAGCACTGTGACAAGATTATTTGTCTCATACCCCTGACCGTACACCCGACGGTCAGCTCCTCTTTGGTATGCCTATTAGTATAGCCACTCACTTAGCCCCTTCCCCACCTAATAACTCTGCCTCACCATCTTCATCCTTAGCCCCGTCTCCCAGCTCAGTGGCTTCGGTGGTTCATACTACACCAATTGGCTTTCCTCTGGTTAATCTGGGGCCCCACATATCACTACCGTCCACTGCCCCTACCTCATCTCTCTCGCAGGTTGCCTCTTTCATAACTTGTTCTCTACCACCTATTCACACGAGCTTTCCCTCTCAGGCTCCGCCCACCTTTTCATTTCCGCAACCTCATCCGGTGGCCTCAACATCTTATATAGGACATCCTTATTCGGTCACCCCAACACATTCATCATCGATACCTTATCAACATTTAATCCCACCATTGTCTAGTAGCGGCTCTTGGCCTAATCCTCCTCCGTTTACGATGACAACACCATCATCTAACCCAACCAATGATTTAATTAAACAGATGATGGACAAGATGCAAAATCTTGAGGCTTTTGTTTCAGGAAACCGTAACACCCTGACATACGAGCAAGTTTGTTCGGGAGCCTATTCACCCTTCTATCCCCCTTCATACATATCCTCCTCAATGGGAATTACCAAATTTACTCACTTTAATAGTAAGGAGGACCCTCAACAACACTTGCGATCATTTAGACATGCCTGCTATCTGATTGCTCATGACGATGCCTTACTACTCCATACCTTCCCCATGTCCTTATCAGGACCTGCCTTGGAGTGGTACAGTGCTTTAGCCCAACACTCAATCTTCTCCTTTAACTAGTTAGCCCAATCTTTCTTGGATCACTTCTCCATCAATATTGCCAAGAAAGTATCCATTACCGACCTCTATGCCATCCGACAATTTGAAGACGAGTCTATCGCAGATTTCATTGGACGATGGCGGGGCCTCATCAACCAACTTACTTATGCCTTACCTCAGCCGAGCTCATCAAACTCTTTACGCGGGCCTGCGCTAAACACATTTCTCCCACCCTCCAAATTCAAACTTTTCACACCTTTGATGAGGCCTTTACTATGGCTCGAAACTAGAGATTCGAGCCTTAGAGGAGGAGAAATTGAAGTTGCACAACAAAAACTCAAATTTCTAAACCCAAGACTCCACCAACAAACCCAACACCACCAACTCTCACGCATCGGCTGCTTCAAAATCAAAAGGAGTCTGTACACGCGGTAATGGTCAAATCTCAAGCACCGTCTTATACCCAGCCAAAATCCACCTATAAGTATAAAGCCGAGCCCATCAAGTACACTCCCTTGGGAGAAACTTATGATGTGATCTTGGACAAATTGCTTAAAGCAGGAGCTATCACCTTGCCTCCTGTTAAACCTCACTCCGGGTTTGATTCCACCCATGCTATACCTTCTTGGTATAAAGAAAATGACTTCTGTAACTTCCATCGCGTGAAGGGACACAACCACGAAAACTGCAAGATGTTGAAAAACATAGTGCAGGAAATGGTTGATGCAGGGGATATAACCCTCGATAATCCTAATGCCCCTACTAATCAAAATTTAAAAATCTTCAACAAACCATTTCCAAACCATTCCTCTAATAGTAACACAAACCAAGAAACCTTAGCCGAGGAGAAGAGTGTGCATGAGATCCATGTGGTTTTCAACTCCCAACCAAGGGCTTCCATCGAAGAAATTCTGAATCGAGCCTCTTCACCGACGCAAGAGTCCTCGCCCCCTTCTCCTTCATCAGGACAAGAGGACAGCCCCACTATTCCTTTACCCATAAAGGAACCAACCACCCAGAGTTCTCTTCTCACAGAAGAGCCTTCTTACACCACATCCCTGCAAGACTGTGAGCGGATGTTATCCAACTTATCTATTGCCCAAACATCTCCTTCCACCGCTCTTGCTGCAAAAGAAGAAGGATCACCACTTTTTCTATCATCCTTAGAAGAGAAACCCCTCGAGCCTACATCACCAAATTCCTTAATCATGATAGATCCTCTAGAACATGCCCTCCTCCCTATCAGTTCTTCATCACCTAAATCTTTCCAATGACCGGTTGACCCTTTAACACCCATTGATACAATGCCTCATTCGCCCCCTGTATCACACCCCCAGTGGACCGGAATCACAACCCACTTCTCTTCCATATCAAAATGCCCATCCATACGTGAAGATTTTCATCCCCCAGAAGATAGACGACTCTTATGGGCACGTTTGAGAACACCATGCTCTACTCAAATGCAAATGACTAATCCAGACACCTCTACCATATACCCAAAGTTTTTACAAAAGCTCAAAATGCCTATGTCCTCACCTCCACCCCCTCATCTCCACCGAATACCTCATCAACCTCTATCAACCTAACCAAACCTTCCCCTACGCTTGGGACTTTACCAATACCCAGCCTGACGCACCCACCTAAATGGTTAGACTTATCCAAAATAAAGCCATCAATCCACCTAGGAGATAGACCCAATCTCCTCGAGTCCAATCTATGCCTCCGCCACAACTAAAACCCTCACCCCCGATCACACCAGTATAGCAGGCACGGCTTCAACCCTCACCATCACACCTACCTTCTATATTGGGGCCTCACCCCTCCACCTTGCCTCAATACACCATGCCTCCCACATCTTCTTTAACACGACCAGCACCTTCTGCACCCATACAAAAATCCACAGGCATCTCAACACCGTCGCCCCAAGTATCTTGCCTACCTACCAACCCTAAGCAAACTCGATCATCGAAGGACTTGTTTGCTGCCACTCCTCTTTCCCCATGGTTGTTTTCTGCCACCACGTCATCTGTGGCCTCATCATCTAACCAACTAAACATGACTTCTGCGTAGAAGAAGCCATGCCTAGTTCAACCCAATCATCAAAATCCCTTTCCTAAACCACCACCCGTACGAAACCACTCATACCCAACCATTACCAAAACAATCAATAATCTCACCCACTCAATCAATAGCCTCATCTTCATTTGACCCGCTCAAAGGATCTTACGCCAAGATCCTTGATATGCTGGTAGGGGATGCGACCATTTCCCTACCCCCACTCAGACCCTATGATCCATCTAAACCTCGACCTATAGGTTATGATGAATCTAAAATCTGCCTACCACCACACACCAGGACACAATGTAGAAGGATGCAAAGCTTTGAAAGCCATCCTTCACCAGTCCTATCTCGGATAGAAAATCTCAGAAAGACAACTTACGGAAGAAAAAACCCTTAGCTTCGATCCCTTCTCCTATACCACCTGTCCCCACCTCACCAAAATCTATCATCATTGCAACCCCACCTCTCGAGAACAATGACTTATCCCTACCGTCATCTTCCTCCTCTCGTATTCATGAGATCAACATGATTAGCATTACTACTCGAGGTCAGAAAAACAATGGAAAAGCTAAAGAAAGCACACCTACGGCCTCTCTTTCTTCTTCCGCCATCCCGATCGCACCACCACCTAAAGTGGTTATTCGTGGACCTACCTATCCAGTCTCTGATGGAGTTTCCCATCGTACCATGATCAAACAACTTCACCAATCTCCTGTAAAAATGACACTTTATGATCTCATTCAAACATCTGAATCTCATCGACAAGCTCTAATTGAGATCCTCCAAGGGATAGAGGTCCTACCTAATGAAACCTTACCCGTTGCCTCCATCTTCACACCCAACCACGTTGCTTCTCTCACCAAACAACCTACCTCCACAACCACCTCTGTCCCTGTACAACAAGCCGTTGCTGTCAGTTTTTCCGAAGAAGAAATTGTCGTCTTTGGTGCAGAAGATCCTGACCCCACTCTTTTCATCTCGGCTTACGTCCGGGACATCCGGGTACGTCATGTTATGATCGATGGGGTGCTAGCCTAAACATCATCTCTTCCAAAGCCTTCCAATAGATGAATATCCCTCCTAGCTGCATGTGTGCCAACCCCACCATGTTGCGTTCATTCAACGATGCTATTACTTCTACCCTAGGCACCGTGATCCTTAACATTCATGTAGGGCCACGTACCTTACCCGAACTCTTCTATGTCCTTGAGGGAGAATTCCAATACAACATGTTGTTAGGCCGCCCTTGGATCCGGGCTATGGGATGCGTTCCCTCCACCTTACATAGATGCATAAAATTTGAGTATGAAGGGAAGTCATACACCATCACAGCTGACGCTTCCCCCTTCAAAACCTGTAATATGTTATACCACCCTAATGATGTGCTTGTACCCATCAAGACACCCATTGATCCAACCCAACCATCTACTTCAACCACGCCTCAACCATCCACCTTAGCCACACCCACACCTTCGACCAATGAAACCACCGACGCAAATACTTCTTCCTTTCCCGTGACAACATCCCAACCTCGGATCCCTTGGTAGGTGTTTTTCAATGCCTTACGCTAGGGGAGTACCACCTATACAACATTAGCACCTTCCATACCCCACAAGAGTATGGACAATTACATGCGCATCCTACCTACGACCATCATGTGGGGGAGGTGATCTCCTACGGACCACCTAATTGCCACACCAACCTAACGTATGGGGGTGTTGACGCATCCTCTGTCACCCCCGAACCTCCCCTTGGTGTGGTTCCCTTCCAATCATGATTTTCAATATCTAACCAACCGTCGTTTCACCCTCACCTTCCTGACACGTTGTGCTTGGAAAGGTTTTGGTTTCGGTCTTTATGAGCAAGGACGACATACGGTTATTCCCATAACAACACGCAAACACAAAGATCGTAGTGGTCTTGGGTTTTCTGAACCACCTACACTGAAGAAACCTCATGTCAATTGTATCCAGGAAGATGACGAAGTCACCCATTCCGAACAATTATCGCCCATTTTACCATCTTCACCCACGGAGTCGATAGACCCGGAATCTATCCCTCCTAACTTTTTTTTTTTTTGAATGCTATCTTCCTAGGTCCTCTCACTTATCAATGCGATGGTGAGAACCCATCTTCTCTCCCCCTTTTATATCCAGACATGATCGAAGAAGACCTACCTTCGATTAATGTTGTGGAGTGCCAGGATGATGACTCCATCCTCACCTACCTTGGTGCGGATGACTCTTATATTCAACGCACCTTACCATCTGACACCCAAACCATGTTGAATGAGTCGACTATAGAAATCAACATCCACATGGAGGACGATCCTCACATTGTAAAGATCGACAATCTCTCGATGCATCAGAACAAGCCGCCTTCACTACCTTTCTCCATGCCCGCAATCAAGCTTTCGCTTGGTCCTACGCCGACATGCCAGGAATCGATCCTGACATTGCTGTCCATAACATCACTCTGAAACCAGACTCCAAACCAGTTAAATAGAAGATGAGAAAAATGCATCCACGCATTGCTCTCTTGGTTAAAGAAGAGCTTCAATGACTCCTTTCTGTTTCTTTCATCTTACCTATTGACTATCCACAATGGATTTCTAATGTTGTACCTATCACTAAAGCGATGGGGGGACTTCGGATATGTATGGATTTCTAGGATCTTAACCTCGCTTGCCCAAAGGATGACTTCCCCCTACCTAGTATTGATCAACTTGTTGATCTCACTGACGGGCCATGAGATGCTTTCTCTCATGGATGGTTTCTCGGGATATAATCAAATTTTAGTAGCCCCGCCGATCAACATAAAACCACCTTCATTACCCCCTGGGGCACCTTCTGCTATCGTGTCATGCCATTTGGCCTTAAGAATGCTGGTGCAACCTATCAACGGGCTATGACTTACATTTTTCATGACATTATGCACACTATCCTTGAGGATTATGTCGATGATCTTCTTGGAAAATCCAAACATCGCAGTGAACATCTCGATGTTTTAACCATTATTTTCGATCACCTATTACAATATTGTGTTCGTCTTCAGCCAAAGAAATGTGTCTTTGGCATCCTTTCGGGAAAACTCCTTGGCTTTATCATCTCTTTGCATGGCATTGAGGTCGACCCCACTAAAGTCAAAGCTATTTTAGAAATGCCCCCACCCACTAACCTAAAACAATTGCGTAGTTTGTAGGGAAAACTCCAATCTATCCGTCGTTTCATCTCACAACTCTCGGATCGATGTCAACCTTTCCATCATCTCCTTAAAAAGGACATTGTCTTTCAATGGAGCGAGGAGTGCCACAAAGCCTTTGAGGCTCTTAAAACTTATCTCTTGTAGCCACCCGTGCTTATCCCACCTCAGGACGATCGCCCTTTCTACCTTTACCTTTCTGCCACCGACCATGCTGTAGGAGCCATGCTCACACATCGTGACTCCGAGCATCGAGAACAAGTAGTTTATTACATAAGCCATACTCTTGTGGATTACGAAACTAGGTATACACATGTCGAAAAGTTGTGCCTAGCCCTATCATTCGTGGCCACCAAACTCTGACATTACCTCCTGAATCACAAAACTTTTGTCATCACCAACGCTGACCCCATACATTATATGTATGCCAAACCTCATCTAAACCAACGCATCACCCGATGGCTTATGCTCCTCACCGACCTCGACCTTGAGTTCGTACACCAAAAATCAGTCAAAGGACAAACTATCAGACCAACTCGTGGAAGCCCCTTTACCTGGGGAACAATTTACCAATTTTACTTTCCCTGATGAACTCATCGCAACTCTTTCACTCAATGATGCATCTTATCCGATGACTCTCTTCTTCGATGGATCTAAATGCCAACATGGTGGAGGGGCGGGTGTTGTTCTCATTCCTCTTGAAGGTGAACCTATGCCTCTTTCATTCAGGCTCGATTTCCCCTGCACTAACAATACAACTGGAATACGAGGCCCTTGTTTTGGGTCTCCACGTTGCGTTACACTTAGGTGTGAAGTCTATTCACATTTTCGGTGACTCTCAATTGGTAGTAAATCAAGTCACTGGCATCTACCAATGTAAAAATGAGGAACTTCAAAAGTACAAATGTTACGTAGATTCACTTTTGACCTTATTTACCCATTATACTATCCAAACCGTTCCACGCTCAACTAATAAATTTGCGGATACTATGGCTTGCTTGGCCTCACAAATTCCTGCATCACCAACTGATTCTGACATATTTGTCTTGGTCCAACAACTCTTTGCCCCATCTTACTTAGTCCCGGATGTTTGTATGGTAAATAATGCATCTGCTGACTCAGCAGATACCTGTATCACCAATTTCACGACTACCTTACAAACTCTGTTCTCCCACCTAACCTTAATAGTAATGGAAAACACACTTTTCTTAAAGGTGTTTCTCATTATGTCATCATGGGGGGACTCCTCTATAAACATGGCTTTGATGGTATCCTCCTTCGATGTCTAACCAATGCTGAAGTCACTCATACCATCCAACAAGTCCATGACGGAATTTGTGGTGGGCACTTTAGTGGCTTTGCCATGGCCAAGCGGATCCTTCGCCTAGGATATTATTGGCCTACTCTTAATAAAGACTACTGCGAATATGTTAAGCATTGTGTTATGTGTCAACAACATGCCAACCTTCAACATACTCCTAGCCATCCTACTACAGGTCGCATGAGATCTTTGGCCTTTCTCACAATGGGGTTTGGACCTTATTGGTGAGATTCATCCACCTTCTTCACAACGTCACCATTGGATCATCACGGCAACCAAATATTACACTAAATGGGTGGAGGCCATTCCACTCATTTCAACCAAAAAGGAGAAAATTGTTGAATTCATCAATCATCACATTATTTGTCGTTTCGGTGTTCCTCATCGCTTGATAACCGATAATGGAAAATCTTTCAAAAATAAGCTGTTACGAGCCCTTTGTGACAACTTTGGTATCAAACTTAGCTTCTCGTCACCCTACTATCCACAAGCAAATGGTCAAGCCAATCTTCTAACAAAACCTTAACCAAAATTCTCATGAAAGTCGTTAACGATTCTGGTCAAAATTGGCATGATCACATCCCCTTTGCCCTTTGGGCTTATCATACCAGCATTCGTACTTCCACTAATGCCACACCATTCTCTCTGGTGTATGGTACCGAGGCTTGTCTTGCCTCTCGAAATACAAATCCCTTCCCTCAGAATATCTCTCCAGGATATTCTCACCAATGATGACTTCCGCCAAGAGCGGTTAGCCCAATTGGAGCTTCTTGACGAGCGTCGTCTTACCGCTCTTGACCACCTTCAAATTTATCAAAAGCACATCAAGCGTGCTTATGATAAGTGAATTCATGAGCGTACCTTTAAAATTGGTGATCTTGTCCTCAAAGAGAATCAACATGTAACCAAACTAGAAAAGAGCAAACGTGGAAAATTTGCTCCTAATTGGATTGGGCCTTACATTATCACTCACACTTACGGATCAGGTACTTATCGTTTAGCTTCACTTAATGGTAAACCTAAACCTAAACCCCTTAATGCCTTGCATCTCCGACCATTCTACTGTTGAATTTAGTGTTACATCACTTCTTATCTACCTTGCGCTCATCCCTTGAGCTCATTTACCACCTCATACACCTTTTTTTCGTGCATCTCAAAGTAGAATCAAACCCACATGGTTTGATCATCACCTCCTCTTAAAGATTCC
The DNA here is from genome assembly GCA_018340775.1 of Taxus wallichiana var. yunnanensis. Lineage (NCBI taxonomy): Eukaryota > Viridiplantae > Streptophyta > Pinopsida > Cupressales > Taxaceae > Taxus > Taxus wallichiana. Next base: position 487,442,901 of record CM031244.1, on the reverse strand, counting down.
TTCTCCTTTTTAGTCTAGTCCATGACTTAAAAGTATCAAAATAACAAGTTCTCAATTATACAATTCTGGGATATTCTTGAGTCAAACTTCCTGCAAAACTAGATGCTTCATGCCAAATGGACATCTAGACCTCTCAAGCTATAAACTAGACTGCTCCCTCGAAGGACAAACTATGTGCAAAAGCTACATCTGCTACTATAAATAGACTTCTCCTCGAAGGACAGCTATGTGTGCAACCGCCACTCTCGCTACTATAAGTAGAAAGTAGACTCCCCTCGAAGGACAGCTATACAAAGTCAGCCTCTATCAGAAGCTTCTCGCATTGATCAGCTTCGTGAAGACCTCAAGAAAAAAAAAAACAAAAAAAATGCATATCCCATATAGACTTCCCACATCGATCAGTCTATATCCAGAAAAAAAAAAAATAAAAGCAGTATTCAAAAGTACTTTTGAGTCATGGACTTGTCTATTTAGGTTTGGTTCTCTTTCATCAGAATAATCACCTTATAACAAGTTCTCTGCACCCTAGCTATACCATCCACCTCACCTCACCATTCTTCAAAACAACAAAACTCAAGGGACGTGACGTATATCCGATATATTGTGATTATACAACTCTTTTCACCTATCGACTTCTCGCCTATGCAAGGTACCTAGGGATTCAAGCTCATCCTACGATAATACGTGGTTTGTTTAGCTCTTTCCAACTATGGGACATTTTTGCCTCTTTTACCCAAATCTAGGATTGTGTGTTGACCTTAATTAGGACACGGTTTCCTATGCTTGGGTAAGCTAACCCTCACTTCACCTATACCCACACCAACACCAACAACATTACCCTACCAACATCAAAATTTTTACCAACCAACAAATTGCCTAACCACAACTAAATTTCCTGAATTCACTTCTCCCTGGTCCTAAGGGAGAACTACATCGGTCTGAGGCCCCTCCTTGCTTTGTGCAATGGGCTATGTAGGCAGCACTTAGGAGACATGGGGTCTCCCAAGGTTAGCTCGACCATCCCCTACCATAACCTATCATGTGTTGTGTTTTCTTTAAAACTATAAATATTTTCACATATTTTTATTGATAACACTCACCTTGATCCTTTATCAATCCAAACATTCAAAACACAAATATTCTTATAATTATCACAAACTCAAATCAACATACATATTCCATTTTATTTAGATGTTAAACAAATACATCTTCTCTATCATCGACGCGCAGGTCGAATCTTTATTTATTCTTCTACCCCTATGTATGAAACTCACTTAGACCCCCGCGCCTCATCCCGAACCAGGAAGTGATGGTGATCATCGACGCCACTCACCTGGCCTCTCCATACTCAAAGGTACCACTGCTATTGGTTCCTCCCACTGATCCACCAATCTCTCCTGTAACATACGAATCTGCCCTCTCGCGTGGAGGACTCTTGCCTCTAGTCTCTCCACTCGAGACTGCGAAGCCTCTAACAATCCCGTGGTCTCATTCACCTGTGTTTGAAGCTGGTGAACTAAACCCTGCAGGTGGTCTCTCTCCACTGGTAATCACAGCTATGTCAGGATGATCGGCCCTCTCATGTGTATCTCGCAGCTCTGCTGCCCACCATAATCTATAAGACTCTGTCACTCCTGCATCCATTACCCTGCGATCGGCTGCTGTCTCTTCTGGTCCTTCTGGAAGTGTCGGCCATGGAGGTGAGAATGGTGCCTCGGCGTCGATCCTCCTGTATGGTCTATGAGCCATGGGTATATCCTGAACAAATCCAAATTGTCACCACACGTGATCTAGAGGAATCCTCTCGTACTCACTGGCTGTGTCCCGCGATCCACCTCAATCGCTCTACACCCCTCAAATCCTCGGCTATGTTCACCATCACCATATAGTTCCCGTAAGGCCTCCAACGGATATCCGCAATCGTCACCATCTCCCACATCTACCTATAATACTCGGCATCATCTGTCACGGTCTCGGATCTCGCCTCTTGCTCTGTCTGGACCCATCACTGAATCCCAACCTTTGCACTCCTGTCTCTCCTACCTGGATGGGTCGGCCTATTGGTCGCACACACACAATGTGCTCATAGGCCCAACAATGTAATAAGTATGCACAATCCAGTGTAGTCCTGTGATTTCACCTACATGCCCATAAACCCCTGTATAGCTCTGCCAGATATGCGGGTGCCCATGCGAAAGTAACTCCCTTCTATCATTTCCCGAATAATACACATCAATGATTTTGGAAATCTTCCCCGTCCTCTAGGTAATGCATAATACCCCACCGCTATCATTAATACCACGGCCAACCTTGTTGCCTCAGGGTGTGCCGCAAACATTATACCATAAGTGAATGTCAAACCTCGTTGTGTCAAATCTCGTGTGGCTGGACCAAATACTACCGTTATCGCTGCCCGCGCCGCATTAGGCCCTACCTGATACACTAGTCTTCCTGTAATTGAAGTCTCAAAATTTGAAACACATCTTCTAACGTCACTGTCATCTCCCCTGTTGGCAGATAGAAGGTATTCTTTTTAGGATTCCATCTCTCAATCAGTGCCTGCAACATAGCATGATTGCGTGTGATTCATGAATAATAGTGGATTCCACTTAACCCCACATGGTTTATTAATGCCCACTCAGCTGGTGTTACATCCACTCGGACCCGTGACAACAAAGCTGGCACCCTATCATTCATCCTCAACCCTGCCTGTGCCTGCACACATCAAACCAACAAACAACAAATCAACAAATAAATTCCCACGTGTTTTTTATCACAATCCGCAACTTTACACAGTAACCGATATCGGTTATAGATAACCGATACCGGTTACCTAACCGATACCAGTTATTCCTAAATGATATCGGTCACTGTCAATTCCATCTACCCTACTCAAAAACACCACCTATGATAACTTATTCACTTGTTTGCGCCTCTCTATATCTAAAAACATATCCGAAACCCCTGATTACCTACCCCATAACACTCACCCCATCCCAAACCTTTGCCTATCACCTTTCTTTTTCATCTCTACCCACTTACCTTCCCACATCCTATTCATAAGCATGCAAAAATTTAATTCCAACCAAAAATTATACCTCCTGGGATGCAGCAGTTTGAGGTGGAACCTGTCTTCCCTCTCCTCTCTGCCCATTGGATGCTTCTCCTTGTTCAGCCATGTTCACCACCCTCTTCACTATTACTTGCCTTTACGCCTTCTTAATCCAAGCCCACGATCACTTTACCTGTCTCTTTCCTCCTTATCACTCAATTCTCCCATGCAATTACCTGTATCGACGTCAACAGCCTCGCATCCTCGTATTTAACATGTTGCATGACTCTAAAAATAAGATTTCAGTTGCCTCCCAAGCTTTTCTATTTTTAGAAAATCTCGTTTAAGAGTAACCGATATCGGTTAGCTAACCGGTATCGGTCAGGTTGTGACCGACATCGGTTATCTAACCGATATCGGTCATCTGTCTCCTCTTGCTTAAACCTAATCCTTTTCTTTGTTTTTTTGAATTTTTTGGCAGAGCCCACCTCTTTTCCCTGCATAAACGACATCACTATCAACATCCATCATCATAATAAACATCAACATTTCAAAACATATGCATATCATCAAAACATCATCAACATCATCTATATATATACATCAAATTCCAATACCATCGACAAAACACATACAACATTTTAATATATGCATCAAATCAAACATTATACACACCATGTGGATCAAACTCATCATCTATATATATCCTCAAATCAATGTCAACATATACAAATTACCCTGCATGGGGCCTCTATAATCCAAAATACAAAGTTGGCACGCAGGCCGCTGTCTCTGTCAAAATCTCGACTCGGCTCATGGGCGGTCTCTCATGTCAAAAATATACTCGGCTCATACGCCGGTATCAACTATACAAAAAGTACTCGGCTCGCAGGCCGGTATATACAACAAAAATGCATACATAAATCCTATGAGGGCACGCAGGCCTCTATATACACACTCGGTTCGCAGACCGGTGTCTCTATCAACAAATCCTCTATCAAATCAACAAAACCCATCTCCACTCCTAGGGTGACTCAGCTCTCTCCCCCTCCCTCGGCCCATCCCTCAGCTGGCCCCTGTGCCGGATCTCGCCTCCTACCTATCACTGACCCACCGGCTGTGGCTTGCAGCCCCCTGTGACCTGTGACTCCGGGACGTCTCGGCTCTGTGAGCCACATATGGCTGATACTCGGCACCGGTACCATCTAGTACGTCCTGATAATAGCAGGCCTCCACTCTCGCCTCCATGTATCGGGCCCGTGCCACCATGGCTGGTGGGGCTGGTCCCCGCTCCTAATATAAGTGGGCCCTGCCTACCTGTACACCCTGACCCTGAGCCTATACCTGTGGTGGCGGTGGAGCTGCCATCGGAGCCTGAACAGGGACCTGTGCCTGTGCCTGAACAGGGATCTGGACTGAGGTTGTGCTGTGCATGCTGCCTGCATGCTCGTGCTGTGCCTATGCTGTCCTGTCACTGTCTCGTGCCAGCCCCTATGCTGTAACACTCCTGATCTCTGATCTGTGCCTGTGCAGCAGCAAGCTGCCCCTGTAATAACTACACCTGACCCAAGAGATGGTCCCTCTCCACTATAACAGCCGCCAAATCTGGCTGTGCGGGTTGTGCTCTCATGGCTGCCCTCTGCCCTGCCCACCAAACCAAAAATGAACCTGTAACTCCGGCGTCGTCCACCGTATCATCGGCCGGTCTCTCTGCTACCCAGACTGGGTCAAATGGCTGCGGTAGAGGTAGTGGTGCCTCTACATCCTCCCTCCGATACTGTGGGAAGGGAGGTGGCTCATCTCGCGTATAGGCCCAACTGTCATCGTACCCTCTCTAGGGGAATCCGCTCATACTCCCGGGTCTCCGTCCAGCTATCCAGAAGATGTACTGGATCCATCGCAGCTATGCTCGGGCTCCTCCACGGGGCTGATGGCCTCTGTATGGCCTCCATATAATATCTAATGCAGTCAGGCCCTCTAACATATGCTGTAATAAGTGACATCCCACCCTATGATAACTACTCGTGGCTGGCCCACGACCCCCAACCACCTCTGAAACCCATACCTATAAACTACCTATGGCCCTGGCTGTTGGGGCAACCCTACTGGTCGTATACACACGATATGCTCATAGGCCCAGCAGTGTAACAAGAATGTCGAACATATCCCAAATCACCTCATACGGCGATAGCCCCAGAGCTCTCTGTATAGCTGCACCAGATACACCGGTGCCCATGCATAGCAGGTGTGCTCCTCCACCATCTCATGTAACACTCCCATCAGAGCCCGTGGGAAGTGGCCTCCCTCTGAGTCAGGGAGGGCGAAGCAGGTGATACCGATCATCATCAGCATGGCAAGCCATGTCTCCTGTCGATGCGCGCGATACATATCACCATAGCAGATGCTCGCACTATGATATGTAATCAATGGGGCTACATCCCCAAATACCTGCAGGATGCTATCCATCATTGTCTCAGCATCCACCTGGAACACCACCTCACCTATGATCGGTAGTCTCAGGATGCGATACACATCCTCTAGCGTGACTGTCATCTCTCCAGTAGGGAGATGGAAGACATTGGTTGTCGGATCCCATCTCTCGATGAGGGCAACCATCAGGCTATGGTCCCTATCCACAGCCCTATACCTCTGACTCCACCAAGTCCAACCTCCCGCATAACTACCCACTGCACTGCGGTCACATGTGGCCGCATCCACCCCAGTAGAGGTGGCATCCGATCTCGCATCATCAGCTGCTGGCGTGCCTGCAAAAACAACCCACTCCATCAGGCCTACCCTTTACAAAACAACTACCTTAACCCTCTATACTCACTCACCCACCCAATCACAACCCGACTCTATAAACACATCTACACCCACCTATCTTACCCTATACATCTATAAATTCCTCTCACTCTTATGGTCCTTCTTTAAATATCCTACCCACTCCAATCAAACCTAAAACACCTCATCTCCCTCAACATCAATAACCCCACCCAACAAACATCTACAATATCCCCTTTACCTATCCCACACCCTACCAACCACCCCACTCATACTCCACCCGCTCTACTCTCGCCCTCTAACCATACCTCAACCAATTTAACCCCTCCTAATTCATACACAATCCATAACCTATCCTACCCAACCGGCCCCCAACCACCCGATTACCCCCACCCCAATAACCTTTCCTAGCAACTCTACCTTCTCCCCCTTCACCCCAAAATCTATCCTACCCGCCTACAACAAACCAACACAACAAATTTCACAACCTTACCTCCTACCCATGGTGACCGGTACCGGTCACCCTCGACCACCATCGGTCCCCACCAACAGTCTATGTCCAACTTTTATGCACCGACATCGGTCGACACATGACCGACGCCGGTCTCTAAACCCACTAATCTACACAACTTATGCTTGTGACCGATGTCGGTCACCTAGTGACCGACATCGGTCACTGTGGGATTTTGGGCCGGACCAAAAATGGCCCCCAAATCCCCTTTTTTCCTATTTCTACCCATCTACCTAGCAATAATTGCCTAAAAACTTACCCACCCTACCATTTTGGCCTACCTAACATATCTACCCACTCCATTTTACGATTTACCTTCATTTATTCATTATTTTATCAAATTTTGGATTCCTACCCCAAAACCCACATCCTAGCTAAATTCATCAACTTCACACAAATAGGGATTTAGAGCCTACCGGTACGACTACACGTCGTCGTGGTGGGATAGGTGGTGGTGGTCCAGCTCCTCCAGCACCTCCTGCTCCTCTAGGCTGTGCCATAGCTCCAAATCTCCTCAGCAGGGTCCTCAACCAATCAAACTCTACCTCCTGATCTCTGGGGCCTACCAATAACTCACTCCCCCACTCAACTAGTGCCAACTCAGCCCAAAAACTCAACCCAATCAATTCAAAACTCAGACAAGAAAAAGGTTGGCACTCAAATTCACAATGTGAAAATGACATGCCATATTTTTTCTTTTTATAGGTTTTGACCTCTAACCGATATCGGTTAGGGCGCGCCCTAGAAGACCGATATCGGTCTCCTAACCGATACCGGTCACCACTAACCGATATCGGTTACCTACCTAGTTTACCCTAACTCCTGCCCTTATCCACCGAACTCTATTTTTCACCACATCACCTACCCCGGCCTTTGCTAAATAGCCTTATTTTGAATTCATTGGCCCGACCCAAGGCCGCAACCAACCAATCGGCCCGACCCAAGGCCACAACCACCAATCGGCCCAACCCAAGGCCACAACAAACCAATCGGCCCAATCAATCGACCCCGAGGCCACAACCAACCATCGGCCCAACCCAAGGCCACAACCACCCATCGGCCCGACCCAAGGCCGCACCAACCAACCAACTCGGCCCACCCAAGGCCACCAACCCCCCCAATCGCCCACCCAGGCTGCAATCAATCAATCGGCTCGACCCAAGGCCCAACCCAACCCGGAATCGGCCCCCACCCAAGGCCACCTCAACCAATCGGCCCGACCCAAGGCCGCAACAACCAACCAATCGGCCCCCACCCAAGGCCGCAACCAACCAATCAAATCGGCCCGACCAAGGCCGCAAACCAACCAATCGGCCCCGACCACACCCAATCGGCCCAAGGCCCACTATTAAGTACCTCGACCGAGGCCCATAAATTACGATTCTATCCACCCATCATGTAGTTGTTTGTTCAATCGAGCTCACCTGTTCATGTTTTAGCATGACTAGGATACTTGAATTGATCAGCCGACCAGCTTTGCCTAGACCAAGACCGTGACGTTTATCTCAACCAAACCAACCATTTGGTACTGCCGAACATGCCTAAACGTTCCGGTACCTTACCCATTATATCCCCTGGAGCTACTTCCTATGCCTTGGATACTAGGATTATATCAGCCTTGTTTGGATAAACTATCGACCTTTGCCTATGAATTGCTTGTTTGCTCTTCAAAACATGTACCCTGGTCACACTACTACATTTCAACGTGCGTCGGCTTCCTTGAACTTACCCCACCATCTTACCAGCATCTCATCATCATTCACCCTTTATCAACCCTATCCCTGATTTCATGTCACCTCAATCTATGATAGATTTGAGGGGGATTACCTATACCCTTAACTGGGGCAACCACTTTTTATTATTGTCAGTGCAGCTTTACAAGACAAGCTACACGACAACAAGGGGCAAATGTAGACACCAAATTTGGGTCTTACGACACCCTGTACCCCGTATCTCATCCCGCAACCTAACCCTACCTCACCACCTAAACCTTACACACTTAATTATTTATTAATTACCTTATAATTAATAAATCCACATCTCCAACCCTACCACCTCACCTCGCCACCTCACTATGACCTAGCCCTAACCCTAAACTAACCTAATTAAGACCTATGACTTGGTCCAGACCCACACCCATGACTCATCACCCCTCACCCGCATCAAAACAAGCCTAATAATGACTTGACCAAGCCCACAACCGACCCCCTCGGAGAAAGGAGGGAAAGTTGGCTATTTTTAGTAAAAATAGCCAACTTTGACTTGACCGACGCCGGTCCCTACTCGACCACCATCGGTTATGCAACCACCATCGGTTCCCTGTAAATGACCTACCCCAACCAAAATGCAAGGATCCGAATTCATTTGTGAAAAGAGACAAGTGAGAGAGAGAGAGGAGGTTGCAGAGAAGAGCATTGAGTCCAAGACTATAACTGATCAACGAGATCACTATCACACTCATCCAAGCATTGGGAGAGTCAGAGGATAGCTTCATCAGCTCACTTTCGATTGTCAGATCATCCCACCTGAGCTTTTCCTTCGTCACCACATTCCTCGGACCTGTATCCTCATCAAAAAGTAGTAAGTAGTATCTTGTATGCTTCTAGACTCCACTTCGTGAACTTTTGATTCATAGTAATTATAAGCTCACCCCTGGATCTAACACCCGGCAGCACCCTACACTTAACCTTCATTCATCCATCCCTATATTGCCCAGAAGACAGCTTTCTCACTCTCTGAGTCTTCTCCATTGCCTTACTATTCCCCCAAACCATCTACCAACCTTAAAAACCCCATAACCACCCCTACAATCAACCTCTACCCAGAAGCCCCTAAATCACTACCCCTACCGATATCGGTTATCCCCTACCGGTAGCGGTTTTATAACCGCAGTCGGTTATCCGGTGACCGGCATCGGTCACTGTGACTTATACCAAAACCAACCTTTCACCTATTTATTTCCTAACAACCTCAGATCCAGCCTGGTCTATCCCTATAACTTGATCTAAACGTATCAATAACCAGTGACCAAACAAATAGAATGATGTTTTATTATTGGTAGTTTAGTCTCTATTGCTTTTAGTAACGAGGTACCTAAATCGTGATTTCACAATAGCTTCTTTATTATCATTTGCAATAATTTATATTAAAAGGGAACTGACCACCTTCAAAAGGAAGTTTAGTATTTCTGGGCCCAAGGCAGTTCCCTTACTTATTGTCTAACTAAAATCTAGTGGTCTTGCATTCTTATTTACAGGTAGTCCTTCCCAGACAAAAAGGAGTTCTTCACAATCGGTCGATCTCTCTACGGTATGCGCACACCTTCCCAACACTCAAAAGAAGAAGGGATTCCATCCAAATTGGATTCTCCTTTAGAATAGTTGAATCTTATATTTAATCATATATTCTTAGTTACTTATTACAATGCAAACATCTATCCTAGATCTCTTTTGAGATCTATTATTGATATGTTCTCTCCTTTTTTTCTTTGTTTTCATTGATGGGAAAATCCCATTTTGTAAATAAAGAATTTTATGCATTTAAATCCATATATATATGTTGGAGTATGGTTTCAAACAAGCATACATGGCCCTCATAGGCTAGATCTACATTTAGGTGAAGTCTGGATCCATAAGAGCCAATGGTTTTGCCGGAAATATGTTTTTTTCTAAAAAACAATCCACACACTGAGTAACCAACGGCGAGTCTCTTGGATAACTGCAGAACCACTTTGCTATGCGACGTTGGTTCCACTACCGTCGTAAATCGCCTTCTCGTATTAATGATAAGTTTTTAGAATATTGTTTTAAATGTAGGGGTAAGAGATTAATTCCATGAGAAACTTCTTATTCAATTTTAAGAAAGAATAATAGTGTCATAAGCATCTAGATATAAACAAGGGCACAACAAAATACTATCAAGTTTAAAGAAATGAAATTGGTGCAGATTCAGTGAGTGATATCAGTCATAGAAATCGATGGCGGTTCCATCGCCAACATCGATTCTTGTCGGATGAGTTTTTTTATAAATTTTAACATATCTTCAACATTTTGTGATTTACACTTATTTAAATGACCTTTCCAACAACTATTCTTTAAATTTAAGTTTTTGTGTGATTCATGATATCATTTAAATTGGTAAATAAAATTGGAGTTAACATTTTAAATACTACAATATGAAACAACAACCAATGTCATCGATTACTAAGTACACTAATGTTAGTTAAGATTGATTGGTGTTGGTCACTATGTAGGCTAGAGAACTCTAAAAATGAATGTATAAAAGAACATAGATATCAAAGGATAACTTTAACTTTAAATATATCAAAACCAAAGAGTGTTTAATCTGTTTCAACCCAGAATAAGGCTATGAAAACCTCCCAATTCACATTGTCGATCAAAAAATTAAGATTTACAACTTTATTTTCTTTCAACACAAGGTAAAATATAAACATGATATCTATTTAGTTCATTCCTTTACATACATTTAATTTGAAGAGAAAGGAAAGATGCATTATTTAATGAACTTCCTTCAAATATGATATTACAACTTGGTAAATGAAACTTGTCAGTAACTTTTCTTTTAAATATAAGTCTACTATTATTCCACCTTAGGTGGAAATTACAAGAAAATTTCTACAATGAAGGGTTTTTTTTTACTTCAACAAATACTTCAAATCCCAAATCTCCAATAAGAACTCAACCATGCCTTTACTTCAATCACAATGACCAATAATGGGGGAGATACAACACTCTCCACCCAGCCAATAATCAATAGAGGAGAAGAAGTTATCCTCTTCATTGGCCTCGAGCCCAACCAAAATGCAATAAAGGATGGATCCAACTCATGGAAACTATCATAAAGATTCAATAACACGATACCAAATTTCACAACCATTTCAAAACACATTCAATACAAGATATAATTAAAAGAAGGAAATAATAAAACACACAAGGCTTGAAAATGCAAAGCCAATGGAGCAAGGATCTATGGGGAGATCACTTATGCCTCCCAATGGTATTAGGTGCCCATCTTAAATCCCTCCAAAACACAACTCAAACCCCCTACACAACTCTTATGCCTTCCTTAAGGTCCTCTTATGCCTCCCTACAATCTCTTATGTCTCCCTCAAGATTACCAAGTAAGAAATGCAAGCATATTCTTATCAAAGGTGGGGCACCCAACCCAAACTCCCTCCCAAAACATGAAATAAAATCTTATGCCTCCTAAATATAAGAACCCCATAGCCTTCTCCTACACCATACTTAAGAATTCTACCCAAGATCCCAACAAGCATACAAACCATTCACATCAATACAAATATACACATATAAAAGAAAACAATTACAACAAGGGTGTAGTTCCTACCTTTCCATGGTAGAACTTGATCAAAGATTCACACACAAATCTCCTTCAAATTCAATCCAATTCCAAAAAGCTCAAAAAATTCAACACGCACTCCAAAACTCTCCAATGCAAAAATACAAGAGCCAAAACAAAATGAATTGACCCCCAAACAAAAAATAAAGCTTGCGTATATAGAAAAGGGGAAGAGGAGGGTGATGTGGCTCATTGTAGGATTCCACATCACTTATCCTCAACTCCACATCAAAATTCAAACCTCCACCCCAAGGCACGATAAATTGGTGGTTGAGAGGAATGACAAACATCTTATATACACAATGTAAACCCACACCTCCTAAAGACATAATTTAAAACCCATATAAGAAAAGTGCAATAAATGTCACTTTTTGTCTTACAAAACACATAATGGAGTCTATTTTTGACTCCCCAATCCATAGGTAGGGTTGGTATATGAAATTAAGAGGTGTGGGACAAGCTTAACTTGTCCCACAAGCTTCCAAAAATGGCCCTTAAGCCAAAATCCGAAATTCCAAGGAAAGGTAGAGTGTACGACACTTTAATTCACTTACACTCAATCAAAATCATAGAATCCAAAAGACGAATTACTCTAATAAATGGCCCCTTTTGTCACATCCCCATATAACTTAATAACATGATTAAATTACTTAATAAAGGCACATTAATCAACAATGATTAAATAGATTACATCACAAAATAAATCATATACTCTACAATATATAAAAGAAAAAGGAAAGAATTACACACAAATCCGATGGTCACAATTGGAGGTCATCCCTAATGGGAACCCTAAAAAAGTAAAAAGACATAACACATTACACAAGTTTCCATGGTAACTATTATTGTATCCATCAAGTATTCCATTGTGGTTGGTCTCCAATCCCCGCTTGATTGTTGTGAAATAATTATCTACAAAATCACACAATACCTCCTTCGGCCTTGTGCCCGTATAAAAAACATAAAAGATAAAATATAGGCACATAAGCCAATAACCATCCTCAAATAGCTAAATCACCATCTCAACTAAGCAATGTTATCATTTGTCTTAAAATTTCAACAACATCTCACTTCTATCCTTTATCAATATCAACAAGATCATGATATTAGTTCAAAAGCTAAAATCCTATCCAACACGATGAGAATTCCAAATGTCAGTAATATATATGTTAACAACACATCATCATCATCAATATAAAATATCTCTCTATGTATCTAAGAATCCACACAATCATACTATTGATCACAATACATCAATAATTAGAATATCTCTATCATTTAGCGTCATGCTAAACCAAAATGATATGATAACATCCATATCTATAGTCAATAGTAATAAAAATTAAAATATTATAAGTGTTGAAGAGGAGTGGGAACTACAGAGATAGAAATTTTTTAATAATGATGGTCATATATTATATTTCTTACAATGCATCGATGATATTAGGAATGTGTCTGTGATGATGATCATTTATTGTCTTTCTGCAAGTGTTCACTTTTAGTTCTACCCTTTATGGTCTCTTAATTATTGTTCCTCCCTTTAGTGCCTCTTCAAATTTACTTTACTTTTTTATGGTTTATTGTGTGATTCCTTTGTCTTAGTCACATACCCATATGTCATGTTCCAAGGATAATATAGATGATTATCTTGATTATTTGGATCATAATTCTCAAAACATGAAGCTAAGACTTAACATCATCACACCTACCAATTTTTATAATAATGATTCTATGAGTGATCCTAATCATGTTGGTTTTATTCAAAGAAAAAAAGAGGCATCCACTTGTTATCCTCTTATGACCATTGTTAATGTAAATGTAATCTCTCATATATCCAAGGCTTATGCTAAATATTTAAGCATTACATCGTTATTTTTAAGAAAAACTTCAAGATATGATTAGTGAGATCAAATATCTAAAGGATGAGATAGGACATGTAAAGTATCTCCCATATTCCCATGTGAATTACATATTTTCACACCATGATCAATCAAGTTCTAATTATAAAAGAACATAAAGTAATACAAATAATTTGCATGATACATTTTCTCATTCAAATAAAAATAAATTCCTACATTGAGGCAATAATGTGTATGTTCTAAGGATCAATATCAAATTCTATGTCAACCAAAGTGGAAAGTACTTCTTTGGTTTGACAATAATGCTAGAAACCATGTTATTTAGGTTATATAAATATAAACTATATTATATTTAGACTAAAAATATATATAGATATTAATAAAATGGGTTATTTGCTTGTATGAATGTATGTATGTATGTAAAGATTAAACATAGGTTTTAGGTTTATAAGAAAATGTAAAAACAATTACAGTGGGGAAGGGTCAAAATTTCCCCACCATCCACACATATAAATGTTGCATAAGAGTGGGGCCACAAACATATATTATAGGCCAAAAACCAAAAATACTATGACCTATACTAAGCCTTGGCTATGGCCTCCATGCCATACACAATGCTCTCATCCTCGTACTTGTTAGTCCTTATTTATTATTTGTGAGGATTGTTTATGTACACATGCATGTATGCACACACACAATTAAAATGTTTTCTCATAATAGAATCATTTTGGAAGTAAACCCTTGTGTGTATGTAAACACACACACACACACACACACACACACACACACACACACACACACACACGTTTGTGTGTATGTATGTATGTCTATGTCCATGTATTTGTATATGTATGCATGCATTTATTTATGTATACATGTAGATGTATATATATCTATGAATATATAATTTTATAATATGGGTATATTTCCTAATATAATTTTACACACAATGACACATATATGAATATACATTTCAATATTTTGGGCTTCTTGATCTAATTTTGACATATACACATATGTATAAAATGTTCCCATTCATTAATTGTTCTTAATGATATTCTTGGATATTGAAGGAGCGTCCAAGAGATCTCCTCATCTAACTTGATCAACTCTTCAAACCTAAAATTTCAACAAGTAAAATAGGGAAACAATTGAGAGAACAAAGTTGAGGAAACCAAAGTAAAACCAACACTATAATAAGCTCATAAAAAATAGGGCTTTTAAATGAAACCTAGAAATATAGGGTGGAGGAACATTTTATCCAAAGGCCGACATTCCTCCCTACTTTTGTACTTGAAGGAGGTTTAATTTATTAGGTTAAAGAATAGATTAATATAATTAAACTAATTAACTCAACCCACTTAATATATTAATCAATGTGCTTCCCACTACTTATTTGGGGCTCCCCCTGGGTACTAAAAAAGTCTCAAAAAAAGTTTGGAATGACTTACTGGAAAGATTCCAAAAGAAATTAGCAGGATGGAAAGGAGCCATTCTTTCCAGTGTTGGTAAATGACTAGCTTATCAAAAGCACTCTTCAAAATCTACCTATCTACATTATTTATTTGTACAACATTCCTTCTTCCTTCAGAGAAAAAATTAAAAGTATTCAGAAACACTTTTTATGGCAGGGAATGGAGGAAAAATTTAAATATCACCTGGTTGCCTAAAATCAAGTGTGCATTCCTAAAAGGATTGGGGGATTGGGCATAAAAGATATTAGAAAAATGAATATGGCCTTAATTACAAAAATGGGTTGGAGAATTATTTTAGAGGAACAACCTTGGATAGATCTCATTAAGGCTAAATATCTAGAGCAGCAAACAACTTCCTCCTTCCTACATATAGAAACGACTCCCCCATGGCTCCATTTTCTGGAACAGCTTGATTATTGCCAGAAATTTATCAAGCAAGGATATAGATGGAAAGTGGGAAATGGTAGAGACATCAGTTTTTAGAGTGATAATTGGTCTAATCTTAGCCTCAATGATAGATTTGGTGCAGCTAAGGAGATTCTGGAATATAAATATGGTACTAAGGTCATCGATTACATGGAAATTGATGGAAATAAAAAGAGATGGAAACAACTCTCAGTGGATGGTTTTGATTTGAACTCTGTGGTGTCCTCTCTTTAGGAGCAACTAGACCTCATCCCCTTGAATCGGTGGATGTCAAAGATGAAATTGTTTGGCACAATTCTAGAGAGACGGTGACTATACGTTTAAATCTGGATATAATTCTTACTTTGAGAATACCCAGAATGAATTTAATTGGAGAAAAATATGGATGACTGAGTTAACCCCTAAAATCAACTTTTTCTTTTGGCTTGTGCTTAGAGGAAGAATTCTTACTAATGATAACCTGATAAAGAAAGGGTTCATAATGCCTAATAGGTGCCACCTATGCAAAAAAGATTCTGAAGATATTAAGCACCTTTTTATCCACTTTGTGATTATGCTACCATGATTTGGAGCTATGCCTTATCCAAGTTCAATGTTCTCTGGATGGTACCTAAGGACTTCATCCAATTCTAGACCCAATGGAATCCTCCTTTTAAGCATTGTGTTGTGAGAAGACTTTGGAAACTGGTCATGCCCCATATTATCTAGAGAATATGGAAAGATAGGAATGATATCATTTTCAGAAATAACAAGTAGCATTGCAAGCTCAGCTTTGTTAAGATTGGGCATGTTGTTAAAGATAATATTGGGAGATTCAAACCTCCCAAAAATAAGAAGTATCCTGTTGATGAAGAGTACATTATTTCCAATTGGAAGATTGGAACTGCTAGTTTGCAGATTAGGAATACCTCAAACATTGATAGGTCTTTGATTCATTGGATTCCTCCTGAGAGAAACTGGCATAAACTCAACTTTGATGGTGCCTCCAAGGGTAACCCTGGTCTTGCTACTAGGGGAGGGGTTATTAGGGATCACAAAGGCTATTTAGTTGCTGCTTATGTTGGTAAAATGGGGATTTAGATGAATCATTATGTTGAAGCCCTAGCTTCTCTTTGGGGGCTAAGGATTGCCAAAGATTATGATATCCAAAACTTAATTTTGGAAGGGGACTCTCTTAATATCATTAACCATTTAAACCAAACTTCTCCTCCTAGTTGGACCATCAAGGACTTCATTATGGAAGCAAGAAATATTTGTCAAAATATCAAGAATATCATCATTAGACATACCTATAGGGAGGGGAATAAGGTTGCGGACACATTGGCCAATATGGGCATCAATATTAATCTTATCATATGGGATAATGTAAATAACATCCCTAAGGAGGTTCAAACTAGCATTAATGTGGATAATTATGGGATTACATACGTGGAGTAATTTTAATTATGACATGGAGTAGGCCTTAATGGAGGTGAAAGTTCACACATGTGTGAATTATCCTCCTTATTACGGCCACATTAAAGCTATTGAACCTCACACAGGTGGGAGGTATTTCAAAAAATAGGACAGTCATAAGAAAGAAACAGACTCTTACGAGGGTTTTGAGCGAGAAAATTTGCAGGATTTGTAGGAAGAAGGAGAAAATGGGAGGGGCACCGTGTCAATTGGAGCCATGTTGCGATCGACCTAGAAGAATAATGAGGTACTTTGGAACCTCTTGCACAAGGGAGGCATCTCAAATTTCATTGAACACATTCAGGGTCATGACCTAGAACATTTCGGTTCACTTTTCTATGGATTGGAAGGATAGAAGGGTCAAATATGGTGGCCACCGGGTTATTATCAATGAGGAGCTGATTGCTGAGGCTACATGTCTAGAATTAGAGGGCTGCCATTTTTTTAGTAAGAGGATTGACAAGGTCACCGAGGCCAAGAAATTCTCCAATGAGGGAGAAGAGCTTGAGTTTACTGCTTTATGGGCATAAGGGTAAGTTCTATTCCCACACTGTATGATGAAGTGACGAATATGATGGTCAGATATATTTCTTTGTAAGGGAGTTATAAAATGGTCCTGTTAAACACCTTGTCTTTTTAAACCATTTTAGAAGGCATTTCACTGCTTCCTGCACTACCTTCTCAATTCCCTTCAACGCTCTATTCTAGATTTTCAAAAGCACTCTCATGCTATTCCTTTGCATCAGGGCCTTATCTTTCTATTGCACAAGCTTTGTGTTGCCAAGTTCCCTGGCTTCCCGATTGCTCCTAGTGATCTGCTCGCTACCACCTCCTCTGCTCCCACTCCCATTCTTGTCACCCCTTCCAAATCCAAAACCAAGAACCCCAAGAAAATGGACACCCCTCACACTGCCAGGATTCTCAGAAGCTCCAAAGAGATGGAGGTTGCTCAAAACTTGCTGCATATCAGCAATGTTGGTATTGAAATGGCCCTACATCAGGAGGAGTCTCAAGTGCCTCATAGACTAGAATCCCTAGAGAAAGAGATGAAGCAGCTGAAGAAGGACCTTCAACATATGGAAAAGTAGAAAGGGAAAAGAAAATTTGATGAAGAGAATGACAATGGCAAGGATCAGTTTACTGATATATATAAGAAGTTGAACTCTCTAGACACCAGACTGGGGAGAGCTAAAGATAGACATGATCACAACATGGCTATCTTCAAAGCCATAAGTGAATTTTTAGAGCAGAAAGTTTGGAGCATTGCCATGCTCAGTGGGATCCCTACAACTATTTGGGGGAATGATAAAGAGAGGAGTCTGACCATCTCGTAGTTGGATGCTTCGGACTCAACGCACATAACCACACTCATGTTGTTTACCTTGCTATAAATGATCCAGTCCAAAATTGAAAGAGCATCCAAGAAATAGACTCACTTGGGCTGGCAGGATTCATTGAAGATGTTGTTCTTTTGCGATCTTTTGCTGTGACTTTGTTGTTTTTTTGTGGTTTTGTTGCAATCTTTGTCCTTTTTTTGCTTCTAGTTGTAACTAACTCTTGGTTACTTTTGGAAATATTGTTCTATCTAGATTTTGATCCTTTTTGTTGAATATTCATAGTTATATTAGGCTGGTGAGCCCTTTTTGTAACAGGGTATAGTCCCTTTAAAACTATTTACCAATAATAAAAAAATAGAAGTTGCATGTAAACAATCAAGTGGTGAACAACTTTAAAATTTTGTGGAGGATTTTATTTTATAAGGAATTGTGTTACTTGAACCTCGTGATTCTTACTCCATGGCTATGCTTGAAAATAAACCTAGAAAAATATTTGTAACCTTGTCACACAAATATTTAACCAATTCAAAATTTTAAATCTCATCGCTACACCAAGTTCATTAGAAAATCCAATTTAAGCTTCGCTAGAACACATTTCCTAATCATGAAACATGATTGACCAACATGGACACAAGTCAAGTGACATGTTGTCTTTGGTGCGATGAAGAAACATTTAATAATGTAAATCAAAAAATTAGTTCCATTTAAATCTTTCAAAAAATTGTGATAATTTTTACCATTACTGGGTTAATTTTGGGTGATTAAAAATGTGGTGCTATAATTAATTTGTGTTTTTGATTTGCTTTAAATGCCACAAATGTACATAAACATGGTAATACCATTACTTGGGTGTCATATCTTGTTGATGGGGCACTATTTAATCCATTTGGTGATACATGAAGATAAGAATCAAGACTCCTCTATAGTGAATATTGCTCTTATTTTAATGCAATTAATCTCACACCACTCTAATAATGGTTGAGAATTGTCACTCCAAAACCAAATAACTCTTATTTCTTTTTAGTATGTTATGATGCAACATGTAAAATGGAAACCATATTTTCATATAATTTTCAAAAATATTTTAAAATTAAATGTCTTCAAATTTTATTTGTATTGAACTTGTTCATCTACTCGGTTTTGATTCGAAATAATTTACAATCTCTCAATTGTAAATTTTGGTTTATGATGATATTTTATTTAATATTATTAGTGTGCGACAAAATTATAAAAATATAAGTACATATATATGAATTTAATATTTTTATCCACAATATTGACAAATTTATTTATGAGAAAAGATTATTCTTATATAACATTTGTTATACTATCTAGCTCAATTACAATTATAATCGCATGAGTTCCAATAATGTTGATTTTGTTGTTAATTCTTCAAAGCATGATTAAATTTTATTCACTTCTTTGTTTTGAATCCATGAAATCCCCCTTTCTATTAATGGATTCAACATTAGCTTTCCTTGTTTCACTTGTAGTTGGCCCCCGAATTTGGCCTCACTATAGTTATATTAGAGTATAAAGATGAATATAAGCCAATAAAATGAGATATGTAGTGTCAATTCCTCTTCAACACTTATTATATTTTGATTTTGATTATTTTTACTATAGACATGGATATTATCATATCGTTTTGGTTTAGCATGATGTTAGATGACAGAGATATTCGACTATTGGTGGATTGTGATTCACGGTATGATTTGTGTGGATTCTTAGAGATATAGAGAGAGATTTTTATATTGATGATGATGATGTGTTGTTAGCATATATATTTACTAACATTCAAAATTCTTGTCATGTTGACTATGATTTATCATTTGAACTAATCTTGTGATCTCGTTGATATCGATGAAATGGTAGAATTGAGATGTTGTTGAAATTATAGACAAATGATAGCATTGTTTAGTTTAGATGATGATTTAGTTATATGAGGATGTTTATTGATGGATGTGTGTATATTTTATCTTTGATGTATTTGATGTGGCCACGAGGCTGAAGGAGGTATTGTGTGATTTTACAGGTAATTATATCACAACAATCAAAAGGGGGTTAGGAGACCAACCACAGCGAATACTAGATGGATACAACAACGGTCACCATGACAACTTGTGTAATGTGTTATGTTTTGTTATTAGTTTGTTAGGGGTCCCCATGGGGGGGATGACCTCCAAATGTGACCATGGGCTATGTGTGTAATTCTTTCCCTTTTCTTTTATTTATTGTGGAGTATGTGATTTATTTTGTGATGTAATTCATTTTATCATTGTTGATTAATGTTCCTTAATTAAGTGGAATAATCATGTTTATTAAGTTAATTAGGGATGTGACAAAAAGGATTCATTTATTAGAGTAGTTGGTGCTTTGTATCTTGTGATTTAAGTTGAGTGTATTTGACTTTTGAGTGTTGTACACCCTTACTTTGGAAATTCGGATTTGGGCTTAACAACCATTTTTGGAGGCTTGTGGGACAAGTTAAGTTTGTCCCACACCTCTTAATTTATTATACCAACTATACCTATGGATTGGGGGTCAAAAATATACCCCATTATGTGTTTTTTAAGGCAAAAGGTGACATTTATTGCACTTTTCTTACATGAGTTTTAAATTATGTCCTTAGGGGGTGTGGGTTTGTGTTGAGTGTGTAAGAGGGTTGTCATTTATCTTAACCACCAATTTATTGTTCCTTGGAGTTGAGGTTTTACTTGTGATGTGGAGTTGAGGATAAGTGATGTGGCATCCTACATGGAGCCACCTCACCCTCCTCTTCTATTTTTCTATATATGTAAGTTTATTTGTTTGTTTGGGGGTTACTTCATTTTATTGTGCACTTGTATTTTTGTAGTTAGTGAGTTTTGGAGTGCTTGTTGAAGTTTTGGAGTGTATTGAAGTTGGATTGAGCTTGAAGGATCTTGAAGTGTGATTCTTTGATCAATTTTTACTATGGAAAGGTAGGAACAACACCCTTGTTTTACTTGTTTTCTTTTATATGTGTGTATTGTATGCAAGTGAATGATTTGTGTGCTTGTTGGGATCATGGGTAGAATGCCTAAGTATGGTGTAGGAGAAGGCTATGAGGATTTTATATTGTAGGGAGACATAATATTCTTGTTTCATGTTTGGGAGGGAGTTAGGTTGGGTGCCCCAGCTTTGATCAGAAAAATTCTTACTTTTCTTACTTAGTTCTTTTGAGGGAGACATAAGAGATTGTAGGGAGGCATAAGAGAATGTGGGAGGAATAAGAGGATATTGAGGGAGGCATAAGAGTTGTGTAGGGGTTTTGAGTTGTGTTTTGGAGGGTTTTAAGGTGGGCACCTAATCCCATTGGGAGGCATAAGTGATCTCCTCATAGTTCCTTTCTCCATTGGCTTTGAGTTTTCAAGCCTTGTGTATTTTTGAAAGTTGCATTCTTGTGATTGTTATCTTGTGATTGAATGTGTGTTAAATGGTTGTGAAAATGTGTATTGTGATGTGGAAGCATTGTGTTAGTTTCCATGGGTTGTATCCATTTCTTATTGCACTTTGGTTGGGGCTTGGGGGCCAATGAGGAGGATAACTTCTTCTCCTCATTGGATTATTGGTTGGGTGGAGAGTGTTGCCTACTCCCCCATTTTTTTGTTGTGATTGAAGTGAAGAAATGGTGGAGATCTTGTTGAAGATTTGGGACTTGGAGCATTTGTAGAAGTCAAAAAGGAAATCCTTCATTGTAGAAACTTTTCTTGTAGTTCCCACTTAAGGTGGAAGGCTAGTAATCTTGCATTTTAAAGAAAAGTTGTATTGTATATTTTATTTATCAAGTTGTAATGTATTGTTGGAAAGAAAGCTTTTTACATTGTAAGAAAATGAGCTATGCTCAAAAGAAAAGGAAAGTTCATTGTTACTTGTAGGAGTTTGCATTATTGTAAGAATGAAGGGAAAACTTGGAAGTTGTAAATCATTGATAATGTATTCTTAGCAAATCTAAAATGTAATATAGTTTCTTGTGTTTTATTTGAATAAATAATTATCGTTGTAATGGAAGAATGCACTAAGTGTTGTAGTTTACGGAGCCTATTTTCATGTGTGAAGTGTTTAAGACTGTACACTAAGAGTACTTTACACTTTCCACAGGTTGTCTCGCTAGGGTTCGGGGAGAAACCCACGAGAAAAAAAAATTGGCCTCAAAAAAAGTTCCCAATATACCAGAAACGTAATTTTCTTATATGGGCGAGGATTTTGACTCATAGGTTTATAGGATGGTTTTGGCCCATGGTTTTGTAATCTTTGCTTAAGAAGTTGTTTACTTATGTGGTTTTTTTCATATGGTAGATATTATGTAACATTGCAAATGTGTTTGAATTCGTGTGTGAATTCCGTATAGTTTGTTGAGCATAGCTCCAAACAGAGATATGGGTATTGTATTAAGAAAGCGGTGGCTTGTAATAAAATTTGAGCAAGTGATTCTTAGTGGACGTAGCCTAAATTCGATGAACCACGTTAAATAATGTCTCTACTATGCTATGTTAGTTTATTACGCACTTTTATTTGAGATCTATAATATTTTACTGCATATTAGTTTCTATTGTTGTGATTACGTGAGGGATTGTTACGCATATTTTATTCCTTATTTCCTAACAATTGGTATCGAGTCCAGGTTGGTTTGTTGAAGTGTTGAATCACGGGAAATTTTTATCTTGAGTGGGAGCTATGGCGAGATGATGGAATATCAAGAGTTGATAAATTCAATGGGCATAATTTTAGTCTTTGGAATATGCGAGATGGAAGATTACCTTTATTAGAAGGATCTTTATATTTCTTTGTTTGAAAAGTTGAACAAACCCTTGAGCATGGTGATGCGGGATGGGATTTTCTAGATAGGAAGGCACTTGGGACAATCCGGCTATGTCTTGGATCTTCGGTATTATTTAATGTTTCAAATAAAAGACTACAAAAGAACGGATGGATGCATTAGGAAAGTTGTCCAAAAACCCTCTACCTCTAATAAGATATTTTTAATGAAAAATTTGTTTAATATGAATATTTCTAAGAATGGTTTGGTAGTACATAATTTGAACTATTTTAATACAGTTATAGATACACTATCTTCGATTCAATAGAATTTGATGAAGAATTTAGGGCTTTATTAATTTTGTGCTCTTTACGAGAGTTGGAATAGCCTCGTAATGGCGGTAAGCAACTCGGTTCTAGCTAAATCAAAGTTGAAGTTTGAAGATGTTGTAGAGGGGATTCTAAGTGAGGAAATGCAAAGAAAAATCTACGGGAAACATCTACTTTAGGTAATACTTTGATAATGGAAACTAGAGGGAGAAAGAAGAATAGAGGAAATCGTGGAAAATCTAAAGATCGGGAAAGGTCAAAATCCAAAATCAAGGTAGTATGTTGGCACTATGGAAATTCTAGGCATATAAAGAAGGATTGTTGGGAGCTTTAGGACAAGAAGAAACAATAGGAAGAAAACAAGGTGGCAAATGTGGCAATGGGTAATGTATGTCGGGATGCTTTGATTATTTCTTTGTACAATATTGCTAAATCTTGGGTTTTAGATTCATGGGATTCCCATGTTACTCCGCACATGCATTATTTTGTTGATTATGTTTAAGGGGATTTTGGGCATGTTTTTCTTGGTGATGATGATCCTTGTAGTATAGTTGAAAAAGGTTATGTTTGGGTTAAGATGCAAAATGGGAATACATGGATATTGAAGGATGTCAGACATGTGCCTACTTTAAAATGAAATTTGATATCGGTGGGCCAGTTGGGAAGTGATGGTTGTACTATGATATTTACAGTAGACTCTTGGAAGGTTACCAAGGGTGCTCTTGTGGTGGTAAGAGGTAAGAAGGTTGGAACATTGTATTTAACCACTTATAGCACTAATGTTTGTAATCTTGTGGTCATAAGTAGATATAAAATTATGGCACTATAGGCTTGGTCATATTAGCCATAAGGGCATGGAGACCGTAAATAAGTATTTTCCTAGATATACAGAAACAAGTTTGGAGTTCTATAAGGAATGCATATATGGGAAACATAAGCGAGTAAGGTTTCTCAAGGTTGGACCTACAAAGAAAGAGAGTAATTTAGATTTGGTGCATTTTGATGTGTGGGGCCACTCGGGTATCATATCTTGGGGGTTCAAGTTATTATGTTACTTTTATTGATGATGTAAAAATGAAAGTTTTGGTTTATTTTATTAGAAACAAATCTGATGTATTTGACACTTTTTTAAATGGAAATCCTTGGTGTAGAATGAAACAAGTCTTAAGCTAAAATTTCTCACGTCGGATAATGGAGGTGAGTATTGCAACAATGAATTTGATGATTATTGTTCTAAGAATGGAATCCATGGGTAAAAGACGGTTCCCAGGAACTCCACGGTAGAATGGGGTGTCGAAATAATAAACAAAACAATAGTGGAACTTTCTAGGAGCATGAGGTTACATGCGGGGCTGCCTCTTTCTTTTTGGGCAGAAGTGGTGAACACGGTTGTGTACTTGATGAATAAAGGACCCTCAAGCTCCTTAGATGGAGGCATACCTAGGAGGCTTGGTATGGTAGGAAAATTTATTATTCATTTCTTAGATTCTTTGGATGTGAGGTGTTTGTCCATATAGATAAGGATGATATGACCAAGCTAGAGGCTAAATCGGAAAAATGTACTTTCATTGGTTATGGTGGTGATGACTTTGGATATAAATGTTGGAGCATTAAGGACGATAAAATCATTCAATCTAAGGATTTTGTCTTTAATGAGAAAGTCATGTATACGCAGCAGATTCTAGGAAAACAAGGAAGAATCCAAGAAATAATATGCGGTGGTAGATTATCTTCTCGGATGGGAAAGTGACACATGAATCAGTTCAGGAACCTCCTCAACAGGAACCCCAAACTCCTATATTGAGGAGGTATTCTAGGGTATGACGTGAACCTAAATTTTTTTCTCGTTCTCTTTATTATTTATTACTCACTTTGACGTGGAGAGCCAAATATCTTTGATGAAGCAATGCGGGTAGATGCCGGGAAGAATTGGGAGCAAGCCATGGATGAGGAGCATTAGGCTCTCATTGAGAACCAGACATGGGATTTGGTAAAGCTACCCAAAGGAAAAAAAGCATTATAGAACAAGTGGGTGTTCAAAGTCAAAGAGGAAGAAGGAGGAAAGAAAAGATAAAATTCCCATTTGGTGGTTAAGGGGTTTGCACAGAAAAATGGTATAGATTTTGATGAGATTTTTTCTCCTGTAGCAAAAATGAATTCTATTAGAATTGTTCTTGGAATAGTTGCAACAAAATACTTTCTCTTAGAAAAGCTTGATGTAAATACTACATTTCTCCATGGTAATTTGGAGGAGGATCTATATATGTAGCAACCAGAGGGGTATCACGTTAAAGGTAAAGAGGAGATGGTGTGCAAACTGAAGAAGAGCTTGTATGGCTTGAAACAAGCTCCACATCAATGGTATAAGAAATTTGATAGCTTCATGATGGAGCAAGGTTATATTAGATGCCATTTTGACCATTACATGTATACAAATAAATTTGAGGATGGAAGCTATATTATCCTCGTGTAATACGTATGTGGATGACATATTGGTTGCAAGTAAAAAAATGTAGGAATAAAAGTACTCAAGAAGAAGCTAAGTGATTGGGGCAGCAAAAAAATCCTCGGTATGAGGATATATCGGGATAGGAAGGACTGGAAGCTAACTTTATCTCAAGAAGAGTACATTAAGAAGGTCTTGGAGATGTTTAATGTGCAAGATGCTAAACCGTGGGGACTCCTTTAGTAGGTCATTTTAAGTTATCAAAGGAGCAAAGTGTCCCAAGACAGAGTAGGAAAGAAACCAAATGTCTAAGGTACCTTACTCATCAGCGAGTTGGCATTTTGATGTATGCTATGGTGTGCACCGGGACTGATATTTCCCATGCGGTGGGAACAGGTGAGTATATTTATGAGTGATCTAGGTAGAGATCACTAGAAGGTAGTAAAGTGGATCCTTCGGTATTTGAGGACCATGGGGAAAGCTTTTTGCTACGGTGGATTAGACAATAGCGTAGAGACGGTAGCTATAGATTAAGATATGGCTGGAGATGTAAACAATAGGTGTAGTGCCCACTCCTCTTGACACTTATTATATGTTGATTTTGATTCTTTGTTAAATTTAGACCTAGATATTATTTTATCATTTTGGTTTAGCATGATGTTAGACGATAGATATATTTTGGTTTCGATGGATTTTGATTCATAGTATGATTGTTTAGATTCTTAGATAGATAGAGAAACACATTATATTTAATGATGATGTGTTCTTGATATATGTATTACTTGACATTCAGAATTCTCATCGTATTAAGTAGGTGTTGTAAATATCTCCCCAGGGTAGATATAGGCAAAACAGAAGAATATGGAAATCAAAGAAACTCGAGCAGAAGACATTTTTGCGTCACCAACAAGGGAAGGCGCAAGTAAAGGGCGCTAAGAAGAGGCGCGAGTAAAGGGTGCATGAAAATGGATGTCGACATGAAAAAGGATGCACCAAGGCGCAGGTAAGGGGTGCACAAAAATGGATGTCGACATGAAAAAGGATGCGCCAAGGCGCAGGTAAAGGGCACACGAAAGTGGATGTCGACATGAAAAAGGATGTGCCAAGGCATAGGTAAAGGGTGCACTGAAAATGGATGTCGACATGAAAAAGGATGCGCAAAGGTACAAGTAAAGGGCACATGAAAATGATTGTCGACATGGTAAAAGTTACGCCTTGGTGCACGTAAATGGCACATGACACAGAGTGTCGACATGGTAAAAGTTGTGCCTTGGCGCACGTAAATGGCGCATGACACAGATTGTCGACATGGTAAAAGTTGCACCTTGGCACACGTAAGTGGCGCATGACCTACAGTGTCGACATGGTAAAAGTTGCGCCTTGGCACACGTAAATGGCGCATGATAGAGATTTTCGACATAGTAAAAGTTGCGCCTTGGCACACGTAAATGGTGAATGACACTGATTATCGACATGGTAAAAGTTGTGCCTTGGCGCACGTAAATGGCGCATGACACAGAGTGTTGACATGGTAAAAGTTGTGCCTTGGCACATGTAAATGGTGCATGACACAGAGTGTCGACATGGTAAAAGTTGCGCCTTGGCACACGTAAATGGCGCATGACACAGAGTGTCGACATGGTAAAAGTTGCACCTTGGCACACGTAAATGGCGCATGACACAGAGTGTCGACATGGTAAAAGTTGCGCCTTGGTACATGTAAGGGGATGTCGACACAAATATAGTTGCGCCTATGGCACACCTTCAGGAGGTGCAACATTTTGAGCGCTGACAGAAGCGAGACCACAGCGCAGATATTTAGATGGCCTTAACTTTTGACCTGGGAGCTCGATTCATGCAAGGTTGGACTTTTTGGAAAGATTACGAGGTTCTTTAGTCTAACTATGACTAGATATCTTTAGTTGGGTGAGAAAAATTCTTAAAAATGTAAAATACAGTTCACCACTTTTTGGGTTCACTAGGGTTCTCACCTACCATCATAATGAGATGAATTAAATGTAACCTAGAGGTGGTTGGGGTAGATTTCGATTTCCTCTCTCTTTTCTCTCTCATTCTTCCTATAAATTATAAGGAGGGGCTTCTTTCTAAAGGTTGGAAATTTTTGTTTTGCCCCTCCCTTCTTCTCTTTGGCAGGTGAACTTGTGGAGTTAAAACCTCCCATTTGAAACTATAATGCAACCTTGCCTCTTGGCATTTTGCAGTGTGTTGTATCAATCTTTGGAGAAAATTAATGCATGTCTGTGGATGATTCTCAACCCTCTCTGTGTTCATTTGCATCCTCCTGATCTTTCACTATGAATCTGGCTATCTGTGCATGATCTTGCATTGCATTTTAATGGTCTATGTTTATTGGCAAGACAGGTGTTCTTCATTCCTCGGTGCATCACCTTTGTAGTTTAGGTTTTATTTTATGCATTTTCTTACCCTGTCTCCTTGGCAAGTTAGATTAGGTTTTTAGTAAACCCTCTGCATTTTCTACGTGTGCATCTGAACAGAGGAATAGGAACCGGCCTTCATCCGGAGAGCTTTTCTATTTTCGCAAGGTCCCACACTTGGGAAAAGCTCCATGTTATGCAATTGCATTGAGAGTCTCAACCCATCGAGTTGTAGACATTCAGAAGTGATGCTGATTTACATCAACAGATTCGGCACACCCGTTGGGACCAAGAGGTTATTACATGATTTGAAGGAGTTTTAAAAAATTTTGGAATAAATATTGTAGGTTTTACAATATTAGATTTTTCAACTTCCAGGCTGAACTTTGAAATCGATTTTCAAGGGCTTAACTTGCTCAAAACAAGTCAAAATTTTGCCAAATTGATAGATCGGGGTATAATCTTCAAAAGGGTATTCTTAGATTTTGAGATTTTGACTTTCATTTCATGGTTTTTAATATTTCAGGTTTTCCCGGTTGCCTTACGTGACTGAGTTTCACTGTACCTTTTGGGGATTTGTAGCTGCACAACAAGACCCGATAACCGAATTGAAGAACTAGATCTTTCGGGTCGTTCAAGGTTTTAAATTCCATTTTCAATATTGTCAAGTTTGGTGTGTAACTTGGCGGGATCCATCCTTTTAGAGGCATATTCAAAAGCACATCGGCGACTCCATCTAGTAAATAACTCATTCTCTCGAGTTGCAACCCGTTCCATCCATTTCTTTCCATCCTTCTTTCCATCTCTTTCATTCTTTCCATTCCATGAAGTTGTGCAATCATGACTTCATTTCCATCATGGAATTCACGTTTTCAACAACGGATTTTATCACACCTCCAACATGTTTTACAAATCCTCCAAATCAGCATTTTGATCTAATTCAAAATCAGCATATCTACCCATATCAGCAGCGATGCCAAAGTAAGTTTGGTTGTGAAGCACATCAAGAACAAGGGTATGCATGCAATGAAGACAATAAAATGGAAGATGCAGATTTTGTGGAAAAAACCCAAAAGATGGAGGCAAAGATGGTGCAATCAAGAGCATCAACTCAAATGAAGGCTTTCAGAATTAGTTGCAGGACTCCTTGTCCATGGGGAGGCCCTTTTCCAAGACACTTCAGCCCTCGAAGAAGTTGGACTTCATGATGGAGATGCTGCCCCAACTTGCACAATGGACAGCGAGAAATAGAGGCCTATAAACTTGGTGTTGAACAACCTTGTCAATGGGTAAGTTCTACACCATCATCTGGTTTTTCTCTTCCCATTACTCAAGCAACATCATCTCATTTGGAATTTCAAATTCTAAATCTAGTCAATGCTGCCCCAGGAGTTAATTCCATTTCTCCATCCCCTAGTCTTCCACCACATCTCAATTCTTCTTTCCCCTTTCCTTCCAAACAGTCATCCCCTCCACAAGAGCTAACAAAAATACCCTCTCCTCCAAAGAAACAAGAGTTTCTACCTCCTCCACCACCACGAAAAATTGCCAAGCCATTTGAGTTACAATCCACTTCTCCTCTTGCATTCCCAAATCCATGTTGGGAGGATAAAAATCAGAATTCCAGTCAAGGAAAACAATAGCAAAAAGAAAAGCCAAACAAGGATGAAGAAATTCAAAGTCTGAAGAGTTGGGCTCTTAAATTTGGGATGAAAAAGATCCCCTTGATGGTTAAGCCTTCAAAAGAGGTTGGAGTTGGAGAAAAGGTGGTGGTTAAGACTGATTTTGTTACAGCAGGAGAAGAGCAAAAAGAAGAAGTAGATCAGCAGTCAGTTTTCTCAGAAAGTAGTGTCCATGTTGGCACTCTATTTGAAGGAAATATTGATTCAATTCAAGTTACACAATCAGCCATGGAGGAAGAAAGCTCAGAAGAAGATCTTGCAGTCCCAACTTGTCCTCTAGAGCAGCAGATTGAAGAGTTTGACTTGACAAACTTCATGCTAGAAGAAGAGTTCTATCAAGAGAAAGATTGCCTTCAAGTAGTAGAGGAGGAAGAAGCTGCTCCAAATCCAAAAGAAGAGGAGCACATTCTAGTTGTGGAGGAGAAAATTGCAGATCCAAGGGCTTTGAGCACAAAGCAGGCTACAGGAGAACCTTCAGTTCTTCTTTCTACTTCATCTCTCTCAAGTTCTAGTGCTGAAGAAGAGTTTGATCTCTCAAACTCAATGTTGGAGGATGAAAGAAACCATGATGATCAAGTTACAGATCAAGAGGACACCATGGAGGAAGTTGAGCATTTGCAGCAGGACAACCATGAGGTAGTGTATCATCAGATTTGGAGGATTGTTTTGATAAAGAAGAACCGGTTGAGTTTCCACCATTCTCTCTTTCATCTTCCACGTCCCAAATACTTGAGCCTACTATCATGAAGGAGAGCATTCATTTGCAGCAGCCTGCATCTTATACCAGCTCTTTGGAACCAAGATTGGAAGATTTTAATCTTTCATGTTCTTCATTGGAGGAAGAGAAAGGGCAAGAAAGGTTCTACCATTGCTTCCACACCATCCATTCAAAAGGGTTTACAAGAGAACTCCATTCTTGGAGTTGAAAATCAGGGCAATGGGTATACTCAAAGGACCATACCTTGCCCAATCAGGTATTTGGCTTCATTGGAACCAAAGGAGAAGTCACAACCAGTCATGCTTGCTCCTAAGCATGAGGATGAGCTACAAAGAACCAAGGATCAGCTGTCATACCTCTCCAATCCAAATGCAAAACAACTAAAAGAGGTAATGAATTTGCATTCACCTGATACCTTGATGATTTGGGTGGAAGACCAACTTCTTGTTGATTTTCCATTCATCCAATCAGCCATGTTCAATGCCAAATCAGTTGCATGGTTGCCAATTTTGAAGAAAGGAAGCTATTTTACACAACCAGTTGCAGGGTTTGTTTAGCTCACCTTTGCTTCCAATTAGAGTAGAGTAGGTAGGTTTGCTTTCAATAAAAGAAGTGCTTGCGCACACTCTGCATGTTCCATTTGGAGCATGTATGAATTTCAGTTTGTAAATAGTTTTGGTGTTGCTGGTTTTGCTCTTGCACGGTTGGTTTTAGTGGCATTTTGGTGAGAACAACTCTAAGTTCAATGGAATTCAAGTGGCTCGGAGGAAGTTTTCAAAGTTAAAATCAGTTTTCAAGCTTTCTTATGAATCCATGCCCAATAGATTGCTAAAAGGCCACCGATATTCTACCTACCGAGCGGGTGATCCCGTTGAGTCGCCAAATTGTTGTAAATATCTCCCCCAGGGTAGATATAGGCAAAACAGAAAGAATATGGAAATCAAAGAAACTCGAGACCGACATTTTTGCAAGGCACCAATAGCCGAAGCGCAGTAAATGGTTCCGAGCGAGGCGCAGTAAAGGGCGCACGAAAATGGATGTCGACATGAAAAAGGATGCACCAAGCGCGAGTAAGGGGCGCACGAAAATGGATGTCGACATGAAAAAGGATGCGCAAGGCAGTAAAGGGCGCATGAAAATGGATGTCGACATGAAAAAGGATGTGCCAAGGCGCAGGTAAAGGGCGCACGAAAATGGATGTCGACATGAAAAAGGATGCGCCAAGAGAGGTAAAGGGTGCACGAAAATGATTGTCGACATGGTAAAAGTTACGCCTTGGCGCACCTAAATGGCGCATGACACAGAGTGTCGACATGGTAAAAGTTGTGCCTTGGCGCACGTAAATGGCGCATGACACAGATTGTCGACATGGTAAAAGTTGCGCCTTGGCGCACATAAATGGCACATGACACAGATTGTCGACATGGTAAAAGTTGCGCCTTGGCGCACATAAATGGCACATGACATAGATTGTCGACATGGTAAAAGTTACACCTTGGCGCACGTAAATGGTGCATGACACAGAGTGTTGACATGGTAAAAGTTGCGCCTTGGCACACATAAATGGCGCATGACACAGAGTGTCGACATGGTAAAAGTTGCGCCTTGGCGCATGTAAATGGCGCATGACACAGAGTGTCGACATGGTAAAAGTTGCGCCTTGGCGCACGTAAATGGTGCATGACACAGAGTGTCGACATGGTAAAAGTTGTGCCTTGGTGCATGTACAGGGATGTCGACACAAATATAGTTGCACCTATGGCGCATCTTCGGAGGCACAACATTTTGGCGCCGACGGAGAGAGCAGACCACAGCGCGAGATATTCGAGATGGCCATAACTCTTGACTGGAGCTCGATTCATGCAAGGTTGGACTTTTTGGAAAGCTTACAAGTACCTTTATCCAACTACAACTAGATATATTTAATTGGCAAATAAAAATTCTTAAAAATGCAAAATACAGTTCGCCACTTTTTGGGTTCGCTAGGGTTCTCACCTACCATCATAATGAGATGAATTAAATGCAACCTAGAGGTGGTTGGGGTAGATTTGGATTTCCTCTCTTTTCTCTCTCATTCTTCCTATAAATTGTAAGGAGGGGCTTCTTTCTAAAGGTTGGACATTTTTGTTTTGCCCCTCCCTTCTTCTCTTTGGCAGGTGAACTTGTGGAGTTAAAACCTCCCATTTGAAACTGTAATGCAACCTTGCCTCTTGGCATTTTGCAGTGTGTTGTATCAATCTTTGGAGAAAATTAATGCATGACTGTGGATGATTCTCAACCCTCTCTGTGTTCATTTACATCCTCCTGATCTTTCACTGTGAATCTAGCTATCTGTGCATGATCTTGCATTGCATTTTAATGGTCTGTGTTTATTGGCAAGACAGGTGTTCTTCATTCCTCGGTGCATCACCTTTGTAGTTTAGGTTTTATTTTATGCATTTTCTTACCCTGTCTCCTTGGCAAGTTAGATTAGGTTTTTAGTAAACCCTCTGCATTTTCTACGTGTGCATCTGAACAGAGGAATAGGAACCGGCCTTCATCCGGAGAGATTTTCCATTTTCGCAAGGTCCCACACTTGGGAAAAGCTCCATGTTATGCAATCGCACTGAGAGTCTCAACCCATCGAGTTGCGGATATTGGGGGTGTTGCTGATTTACATCAATAGTTCTAGCACACCTGGTGTGACCAAGAGGTCATTACACGAGATTTGAAGGAGTTTTCAAAAAAATTGGACTAAAAAATTACAGGTTTTACAATATTAGATTTTTCAACTTCCAGTGTAACTTTGAAATCGATTTTCAAGGGCTTAACTTGCTCAAAACAAGTCAAAATTTTTCCAGCTGATAGATCGGGGTATAATCTTCAAAAGGGTATTCTTAGATTTTTGAGATTTTGACTTTCAAAATTTCATGGTTTTTAATATTTCAAAGAGGTTTTCCCGGGGGATGCATGCTTTGCGTGACCTGAGTTTCACCTGTACCTTTCGGGGATTAGTAGCTGCACAACAAGAGCCGATAACCGAATTGAAGAACTAGATCTTTCGGGTCCTTCAAGGTTTTAAATTCCATTTTCAATATTGTCAAGTTTGGTGTGTAACTTGGCAGGATCCAGCCTTTTAGAGGCATATTCAAAAGCACATCTGGCGACTCCATCTAGTAAATAACTCATTCTCTGAGTTGCAGAGACCGTTCCATCCATTTCTTTCCATCCTTCCTTCCATCTCTTTCATTCTTTCCATTCCATGAAGTTATGCAATCATGACTTCATTTCCATCATGGAATTCATGTTTTCAACAACAACAGTATATCACACCTCCAACATGTTTTACAAATCCTCCAAATCAGCATTTTGATCAAATTCAAAATCAGCATATCTACCCATATCAGCAGCAGTGCCAAAGTAAGTTTGGTTGTGAAGCACATCAAGAACAAGGGTATGCATGCAATGAAGAAAATAAAATGGAAGATGCAGATTTTGTGGAAAAAATCCAAAAGATGGAGGCAAAGATGGTGCAATCAAGAGCAACAGCTCAAATGAAGGCTTTCAGAATTAGTTGCAGGACTCCTTGTCCATGGGGAGGCCCTTTTCCAAGACACTTCAGCCCTCAGGAGAAGTTGGACTTCATGATGGAGATACTGCCCCAACTTGCACAATGGACAACAAAAATAGAGGTGGCCTATAAACTTGGTGTTGAACAACCTTGTCAATGGGTAAGTTCTACACCATCATCTGGTTTTTCTCTTCCCATTACTCAAGCAACATCATCTCATTTGGAATTTCAAATTCTAAATCTAGTCAATGCTGCCCCAGGAGTTAATTCCATTTCTCCATCCCCTAGTCTTCCACCACATCTCAATTCTTCTTTCCCCTTTCCTTCCAAACAGTCATCCCCTCCACAAGAGCTAACAAAAATACCCTCTCCTCCAAAGAAACAAGAGTTTCTACCTCCTCCACCACCACGAAAAATTGCCAAGCCATTTGAGTTACAATCCACTTCTCCTCTTGCATTCCCAAATCCATGTTGGGAGGATAAAAATCAGAATTCCAGTCAAGGAAAACAACAGCAAAAAGAAAAGCCAAACAAAGATGAAGAAATTCAAAGTTTGAAGAGTTGGGCTCTTAAATTTGGGATGAAAAAGATCCCCTTGATGGTTAAGCCTTCAGAAGAGGTTGGAGTTAGAGAACAGTGGTGGTTAAGACTGATTTTGTTGCAGCAGGAGAAGAGAAAAAGAAGAAGCAGATCGGTAGTCAGTTTTCTTAGAAAGTAGTGTCCATGTTGGCACTCTATTTGAAGGGAATGCTGATTCAATTCAAGTTGCACAATCAGCCATGGAGGAAGAAAGCTCAGAAGAAGATCTTGCAGTCCCAACTTGTCCTCTAGAGCAGCAGATTGAAGAGTTTGACTTGAAAAACTTCATGCTAGAAGAAGAGTTCTATCAAGAGAAATATTGCCTTCAAGTAGTAGAGGAGGAAGAAGTTGCTCCAAATCCAAAAGAAGAGGAGCACAATCTAGTTGTGGAAGAGAAAATTACAGATCCAAGGGCTTTGAGCACAAAGCAGGCTACAGGAGAACCTTCAGTTCTTCTTTCTACTTCATCTCTCTCTAGTTCTAGTGTTGAAGAAGAGTTTGATCTCTCAAACTCAATGTTGGAGGATGAAAGAAACCATAATGATCAAATTCTGAGATCAAGAGGACAACATGGAGGAAGTTGAGCATTTGCAGCAGGACAACCATGAGGTAGTGTATCTGTCAGATTTGGAGGATTGTTTTGATAAAGAAGAACCGGTTGAGTTTCCACCATTCTCTCTTTCATCTTCCACGTCCCAAATACTTGAGCCTGCTGTCATGAAGGAGAGCATTCATTTGCAGCAGCCTGCATCTTATACCAGCTCTTTGGAACCAAGATTGGAAGATTTTAATCTTTCATGTTCTTCATTGGAGGAAGAGAAAGGGCATAAAGGTTCTACCATTGCTTCCACACCATCCATTCAAAAGGGTTTACAAGAGAAATCCATTCTTGGAGTTGAAAATCAGGGCAATGGGTATACTCAAAGGACCATACCTTGCCCATACCGATTGCGGGGTTTGTTTAGCTCACCTTTGCTTCCAATTAGAGTAGAGTAGGTAGGTTTGCTTTCAGTAAAAGAAGTGCTTGCGCACACTGCATGTTCCATTTGGAGCATGTATGAATTTCAGTTTTGTAAATAGTTTTGGTGCTGCTAGTTTTGCTCTTGCACAGTTGGTTTTAGTGGCATTTTGGTGAGAACAACTCTAAGTTCAGTGGAATTCAAGTGGCTCAGAGGGAAGTTTTCAAAGTTAAGATCAGTTTTGGGCTTTCTTATGACTCCATGCCCAATAGATTGCTAAAAGGCCACGATCTTTTACCTACCAGAGCGAGTGATCCCATTGAGTCGCCAAATTGTTGTAAATATCTCCCCCACGGTAGATATAGGCAAAACAGAAGAATATGGAAATCAAAGAAACTCGAGCTGACATTTTTATGTCACCAATAGCTCTAAGGCATAGGTAAATGGTCTTTGAGAAGAGGTGTAGGTAAAGGGCGCACGAAAATGGATGTTGACATGAAAAAGGATGCGCCAA
The DNA here is from genome assembly GCA_018340775.1 of Taxus wallichiana var. yunnanensis. Lineage (NCBI taxonomy): Eukaryota > Viridiplantae > Streptophyta > Pinopsida > Cupressales > Taxaceae > Taxus > Taxus wallichiana. Next base: position 487,406,670 of record CM031244.1, on the reverse strand, counting down.
GGCGCAGGTAAGGGGCGCATGAAAATGGATGTCGACATGAAAAAGGATGCGCCAAGGTGTAGGTAAAGGTCACATGAAATTGGATGTCGACATGAAAAGTTGCGCCTTGGCACACATAAATGGCGCATGACACAGATTGTCGACATGGTAAAAGTTGCGCCTTGGCACACGTAAATGGCGCATGACACAGAGTGTCGACATGGTAAAAGTTACACCTTGGCACACGTAAATGGCGCTGACACGAGTTTTGACATGGTAAAAGTTACACCTTGGCACATGTAAGGGGATGTCGACACAAATATAGTTACGCCTATGGCACATCTTGGGGGCAACATTTTGAGCGCCGAACCCGAGAAAGCGAGACCACTCGCGCGAATATTCGAGATGGCCATAACTTTTGACTGGGAGCTCGGATTCATGCAAGGTTGGAATTTTTGGAAAGCTTACGAGGTCCTCTGTCCAACTACGACTAGATATCTTTAATTGGGTGAGAAAAAATTCTTAAAAATGCAAAATACAGTTTGCCACTTTTTGGGTTCGCTAGGGTTCTCACCTACCATCATAATGAGATGAATTAAATGCAACCTAGAGGTGGTTGGGGTAGATTTGGATTTCCTCTCTCTTTTCTCTCTCATTCTTCCTATAAATTGTAAGGAGGGGCTTCTTTCTAAAGGTTGGACATTTTTGTTTTGCCCCTCCCTTCTTCTCTTTGGCAGGTGAACTTGTGGAGTTAAAACCTCCCATTTGAAACTGTAATGCAACCTTGCCTCTTGGCATTTTGTAGTGTGTTGTATCAATATTTGGAGAAAATTAATGCATGCCTATGGATGATTCTCAACCCTCTCTGTGTTCATTTGCATCCTCCTGATCTTTCACTGTGAATCTAGCTATCTGTGCATGATCTTGCATTGCATTTTAATGGTCTATGTTTATTGGCAAGATAGGTGTTCTTCATTCCTTGGTGCATCACCTTTGTAGTTTAGGTTTTATTTTATGCATTTTATTACCTGTCTCCTTGGCAAGTTAGATTAGGTTTTAGTAAACCCTCTGCGTTTTCTACGTGTGCATCGAGCAGGAGGAATAGGAACCGGCCTTCATCCGAGAGCTTTTCTGCTTTCGAGGTCCCACACTTGGGAAAAGCTCCATGTTATCAATCGCCCGAGAGTCTCAACCCATCGAGTTGCAGAAATTTAGGGGTGCTTGCTGATTTGCATCAACGGTAGGATTTAGCTTTTGAACTAATTTTGTGATCTTGTTAAAATTGATAAAAGATAGAATTGAGATGTTGTTGAAATTTTAGAAAAATAATAGCATTATTAGTCTAAATGATGAATTAACTATATGTGGATGGTCATTGATTGATATGTGTATGTTTAATTCTTGATGTTTTTATGTAGCCACAAGGCCAAAGGAGGTATCGTGTGTGTTGTAGGTAATTATATCACAACAATCAAAAGGGGGATTGTAGACCAACAACAATGGAATACTAAATGGATACAACTAAGGTCACCATGACAACTTGTGTTAGGTTGTGGTTTGTGTGTTTTAATTTTGTTAGGGGGTCCCCATGTGGGGGGATGACCTCCAATTGTGACCATGGGCTTGTGTGCACTTTTTCCCTTTTTATTTAATTATTGTAGATTATGTAGTTTATTTTGATGTAATTTATTTAACCCTTGTTGATTAATGTGCTTCTATTAGTAATTAAATCAAGCTATTAATTGATTTAGGGATGTGACAAATGAAGTAATTTATTAGAGTTGTTGGTTTTGGACTATGTGTTTTTAGATTGAGTATAAGTAACTTGAATTTTGTACACTCTACCTTACCTTGGAAATTCGGATTTGGCCTTAAGGGCCAATTTTGGAGGCTTGTTGGACAAGCTAAGCTTGTCCCACACCTCTAAATTTCTTATACCAACCCTACCTATAGATTAGGGGTCAAAAATAGACCCCATTAAGTGTTTTGTAAGACAAAAAGTGACATTTATTGAACTTTCTTACATGGTATTTAAAATTTGTCCTTAGAGGGTGTGGGTTGGGATTGTGTGTATAAGAGGTTTGTCATTCCTCTCAACCACAAATTTATTTTGTATTGAGGTTGAGGTTTTGACTTATAATGTGGAGTTGAGGGTAAGTGATGTGGAATCCTACATAGAGCCACCTCACCCTCCTCCCTCCCTTTTACATTTATGCAAGTTCATTTGTTTGTTTGTGGGTTACTTGATTTCATTCGTGCTCTTGTATTTTGGAGTTGGAGGAGTTTGGAGTTCTTGTGGATTTTTTTGGAGCTTGTTGGTGTTGGATTGGGCTTGAAGGATCTTGGTGTGTGACTCTTAGATAAATATCTGCCATGGAAAGGTAGGACCTATACTCTTGTTTGATTTTTTTCTTTTATTTGTGTATATGTGTATGTTATTCAATGTTTTGGTATGCTTGTTGGGTTCTTGGGGAGATTTCCTAAGTGTGGTGTAGGAGAAGGCTATGGAGATCATATATGAAGGGAGGCATAAGAGTTTATTTCATTTTTAGGAGGGATTTGGGTTAGGTGCCCCACCTTGGACAAGAAAATGATTGCATTTCTTACTTGGTTTTTATGAGGGAGACATAAACGATTATAGAGAGGAATAAGAGAACGTGGGAGGCATAAGAGGATATTGAGGGAGGAATAAGAGTTTTGTATGGGTTTTGAGATGTATATTAAAGGTTTTAAAGGTGGGAACCTAATCCTAATTGGGAGGCATAAGTGATCTCCCCATAGATCCTTGCTCCATTGGCTTTGCATTGACTAGCCTTGTATATTTTGTTAGTTTCCTTCTTGTGATTGTATTTTGTGTTGATTGTGTTTTGAAATGGTTGTGAAATATTTTTATTGTGTTTTGGAAGATTTTTAATAGTTTCGTGAGTTGGATCCATCATTCATTGTATTGTGGTTGGGGTTCGGGGCCCAATGAGGAGGATAGCTTCTTCTCCTCATTAGATTAATGGTTGGTGGAGAGTTTGTCCTCTCCCTCATTTTTTTGTTATTGTGATCTATTGAAAAAATGGTGGAGCTTTTTTGGTGATGTGAAACTTGGAGCATTTGTTGATGTCTAAAAGAAATCCTTCCTTGTGAGAAAACCTTCTTGTTATTCCCACTTAAGGTGGAAGACTTGTAGTATTGTATTTTTAAAAGAGATGTTACATTATAAGTTTCATTTACCAAGTTGTATTATTATTTTGAAGGAAGATCATTGAGGAATTGTATGATTTCCTTTCTCCTCAAATTGAAATATGTAAAGGAATGAATCAAAATGAAAATTATGTTTTAAAATTTTAGTTATAATTGTATAGTGAGAAAGTAAGTTCTTTGCATTGAAAGAAATGAGTTATGATCAAGGAAAAGAAAGTTCATTATCATTGTTGAAGTTGCATTATTTTAAAAAGAAAGAAAGAACATAGAAGTTTAAAACAAAATACTAATAGTGTATGCATGGAAAACTTGAATGTGGAACAAATTTGTTAGTAGTTATTTGGAAAAATGGTTGTAGTGAAATGGAAAGATGCAATAAATTTTAAGTAAATCATTATGCTGAAATATTGCATTTTGTTGTAAGGAAAAACAATATAATTAGAATTAGATTTAGTTTTATTTCTACTTTAGAACTTGAAATAAAATTTGTTTAAAGAAATGAAAATGATCTTGTAGTTGTTTATTTACTTATTGAAATAGGAAATCCTTTTAAATTTAATAATTTAAGTATGGAATGGAAGAATGGACTAAACCCTTCAACTAGAGACTTTAGTGATATAAATTCCAGCTAAGGATGATCTTTAAAACACTCTAGTAAATTTAGTTTTTTGAAACTATCGAAATTGAAGGTCTTATTTTTAAAGAACATGACTGTCACCAATGTGCGGAGCGGTGATCTCTGAATGACCACTTAGGAAAGGTGATAGTTTTGAATCGTGACCTAGGTAGGGAGGTGGTCCCAGGACCATCGGCCTGCTTTTTGGGTGATGGTTCCATTACTAACGGTGGAAAAATTTAAATCCGCACTGTGTGCAAATTTTAAATGGGTCAAAATAGAAATTTAAGCTTGTAAAATTAAAGAGGAAACCTCTAACAAGCAATAAAGGCATAAATTCATTTTTCTAAACTTGTAAATCTTCAAAGGGGTATTTAAAAGCATACAATCTCTTGGATTCAAAATGAAGTAGGGTTTTAGCCCAAATTGAGAACTTAAAATGTAAATTACTAAATCACAACTCCAGATTTGGAGTGAAACCCCTTCAATCTTCAAATGAAAGACATTAAAATGATAAATCTATAACTTAAACTAAACTAAGCTTGAATCTAGTGAAATTCTTCATTGCTTCTTTACTTGCTCCCATGGCTTCCATTTATTCAACCTACAAATTAAACAAAAGAAAATAGACCAAATGAGGAGCCTAAGGTAAAGAAAAGTATTTAATAAGAATTCATAAGGATATTTAGGGTTAGTTTGGAACCCTAGGATCTAGTCCCCATAATTGAATTGATCCAGGGGTGGAGGATCAACCTTCTGATTGTTTGGTATGAATGAATATTATGGGTGTTTTAAATAATTTTAAAGGTATGTGTAAGTGGGTGAATGGGGCCATTTAAATACCCTTGTGTGAAAAGTCATCTATTTAGTTCATAGTATGTTCTAGAAATTAATGAAATGAACACTAATGATATTCGAGATAATGGAACTAAAGTAAATAAGTATACGGTTAATCATTTTGGGTTTGAATGTTAATGAAGGAGGAGAAAAACATTTAACCAAGTAATCTAAATTATGGCACCTTCTTAGTTGATTCTAATTAATTGACCTTGAAGATAAATTAAGAATATTTAATCATTTAACTTAGAATTGGTCCATCCTTTGTAATGTAGTGATTATTGGTGGAGATTAATTTATCATACATTAGTGTTTAAGACCCTTACGAACTTATGAATTAAAACAACAAAATAAAATTCTACAACTTTCCGGATAATTAATTAGGATTTAATGTGGTTTTAGAACGTCGATTATGTGGGCGTTACACTTGATGTTGGTTTTGAATGCTTGGACCACATGCACACTTGGAAACATAATACATAACAAGAAAACATAGTGCAACTCTAAACCTAGATCACACAAATTGAATGATAATTTAAACATAGAAAACCTAGAAAACTAAAAATAAATTCTAGAATAGTAAACTCACTCTCGCCTTGATTTGTGTAGGAGGCGCAAACAAGACGAGGGGTTCTTGCACGTTGACCTAGACTTACCACCTCCATATTAGGAAGTAGCGGCCATTTTACCTCACATACTTTAGACGTTATAGGATGTTAATTTTTCTATATGCGGAGGATCCTTAGGAGGGAGACATAGCGAGATAGGATGAAAGCCATCACTAGAGTCTCGTGCACCTTCCCAACATAGTGATGAGCATAAGGTAGAGAACTCCCATGTGCAGTCAGTCGGAGAAGATTCACCATAGAGAGGTCATGGAAACAAGGCTACAGGACAAAGGGACATATCTAGGATCCCAAGACAGCGTGATGATTGTGTCGAGAGACATAGAGGAAAACAGTCTACAGTGATAGATCATATCAAAGAGATCATCAAACTCCATCCATCCCATTTCTCTAGGGACCAGTGGATGTTTTTAGGTAGAGGCGTGGTTGATCAACTTGAGTGGATTCTTCAACCTATGTCCGTGTACCAGCAACATGAAGGCTCATGTTGTCATTCACCTTCTGAGAGATGGAGCCAAAGTTTGGTGGAGGACCGAGGAGCAAAATATCCATGTAGATTCTAAGACAATCACTTGGGATCTCTTTGAGGAGTGGTTCAAGAGCAGATACTTGTCTAAGAGGTTCATTCAACAGAGGATAGATGAGTTCCATGACCTCGTCAGGCATCTATGATAGTGGCGAGTACGAGAGTCATTTCCTAGACCTACTTCAATATGTGGACTATATACAGGATGAGAAGGTGAGGATCCACAAGTTCATCAGGGGCCTAAACCTATACATTGGAGGTTCAGACACATTCATTGCCTACTGAACTTTAGGAGAGGTCTTTGAAAAGGTTTATATTGTGGAGGAGACTAGGGGGAAGATGCAGTAAGCCAGAGATAGAGTGTGGAGCTGTATCTAGTAGATGCAAGATAGCAGATTGAGGGGTTCAACTCTTCCTCCTTATGGTGAACATGGTTTTGCACATCTTCATTCGAGACCACCACAAAGTAGCCACCTCGGCGATGCTCAATGACAGACTCATCCTCCTTTTAGGCCTCCACAGAGATTCGATGCTCGAGGTGACATAATATGGGCCTCCTCCTAGGGGACGAGTCAAGTCTCGAGCACCACCTAGAGCTCGATTAGTAGGAGCTTGTCATTAAAGAACAACCATAGCATTCCATAGCATGATTATCAGGATCCATGACACAGACCACTAGAGTACCAGTAGGAATTTCTTCTCATTATAGGGGAATTGGTATTTGTTATGGGTGCGAAGTACTTAGGAATCATTAGAGATAGTGCCCTCGAAACCTAGCAACAAGGGTAAGCCACCGGTTTTAGAGCCTACGGTGAGAAGGCATGGCTAGGAGCCATAGAATATATGTAGCGGTCAACAATCACTGGGAAGAGCACTGAGCACGGTGATTGAAATGACATGTAGCATTGATGGAATTTCTATTCCTGCCTTATTTGATTCAGTTCCTTAGATTCTTTTATTTCCCCCTTTGTAGTAGAGCGATGCATGCTTGTGGTAGTTAGGAAGAGTCATAGTTAGGATGTGGAGATGGATTCTAGATCCAAGCTCACAGTGGAATCCTTAGTCAAGGAGTGCATAGTTGACCTAGGATCCTTTTCCATGATCTTGGATCTTCGTATCCTTTCGTTGGGTTCCTACGGTATTATTCTGAGAATGGATTGGTTATCTCGTAAATAGGGCGAGTTGATTATTATGAAATTAATATCATATGCAGATGATTTGGGAGTGGAGTTAGTGATAGTGGGAGTCAGGAGACCCACCTCTATTCACACCATATCCACTATACAGCTTAAGTGATCTATGAGAAGAGGTTTCTGGTTATATGTTGTCATGGTTAGTGACAGATATGAGGATGAGTCGAGTGGGATGTCACTTGATTATCATTCTATCTTGAGAGTTTTTTTAGATGTTTTTCTAGGAAACTTCCAGGGGTTACCCCCATGTGAGATAGATTTTCACATTGATTTGGTTTGAGGAGAAGATCCTATCTCACGAGAACCTTATAAGATGACTACCCCTAAACTTTGTGAGCTCAAGTTGCAGCTTGAGGGCCTTCTAGAGAAAGGAATAATCCATCCTAGTGTATCCCCTTGGGGTGCACTTTGGTGATTTTGTGAAGAAGAAGGATGGATAATTGTAGTTGTGCATTGATTATCATTAGTTGAACAATGTAAAGGTCAAAAATCGTTACCCCCTTCCACACATAGATGATTTGTTTGATCAGATGAAGGGAGCCACATCAATTTCTAAGATAGATCTTAAGTCTGGATACCATTAGTTGAGCATCACAAAGGCATGTTTTCATAAGACATCCTTCTGTATGAGATATGGTCACTACGAGTTCATAGTAGTGACTTTTGGTCTGATGAATACCCCCACAATATTCATGAGTTTGATGAATGGGGTATTCGGACCTTTTTGGATCACTTTGTGCTCATTTTTTCTTGATGGCATTTTGATTTACTTGCATACTTGTGAGGAGAACCTTTTTCAAGTTCTGCAGGTGTCTTCGTGAGTAGCAGCTTTACGAAACACTGGAGAAGTGTGCATTCTTTCAATAAGAGGTGCAATACTTGGGTCACATCATTTATGGGAAGGTATCACCATCGATCCTTCCAATATTTGAGCTATTATGGATTGGCCTAGTGTGATCAAGGTGCGCGATTTCATGGGTGGCAATTTGTGGTACTACAAGAGATTTGTTTAGGACTTTTCTTGGGTTGTGCACCCCATCACTTCCCTTCAGTATAAATGGAAGAAGTTATTATATGGTCGAGATAGATGTGAGCATTCCTTGAGGACACTAAAGGGTTATCTTACATCAACATTGATTCTTGTAATGCCAAATCCACATGGAGAGTTCTTCATTTGTACAGATGGTTCCTTTGTAGGACTAGATGGTTTTTGATGCGGGGAGGGTCATGTGGTTACCTTAGAGTATCACAAAATCAAAGATCATGAGTTCAATTATCTGACTCATGACCTTCAGCTTACAGCAGATTATGCATTCTTTTTTCGATGGATACATTCCATTCTTGGGAGGTTATTTATTCTCATGACTGATCACTTGAGTCTTTGTCACCTCTTCATGTAACCCAATCTCAACACTCGTCAATGGTGTTACTAGCAAAAAATCACAGCACCCTCGAATGGCACGGGTGTGGAGTGGGGCATCCGGTGTGATTGCACAACATGGGACCATCTCTCAAGCTATGGGACTTGCAAAACTTGAGATGGACCTCCGAGAAAGCCGATTCTTTCCTCCTAATCTACCTACCACAAGCTACTCTAGTGTAGGAAAAACCTATCCTATCCTAATATAACCATTCTAAGGGGATAGAGAGAGAGAGAGGTGTTAAAGGAGCCTACACTAAGTGGTGATACACCAGAAAAGGAAGTGGTTGAATCATAGACCTGACCGCCTAAAGTGGAGAGAGGTGAGAAGAGGAGAGGGTGGACAATATGCACCACAGACCAGAGATAGATTTAATACAGAACACCACTTCAAAACCCATTAAACATGGCTCCCAGAACCTAAAAAAACATCAAAATATGCACAATATACCCTACAATGATGAGAGGTGAGGAGAGACAGGTAAAATAAGTAAAGGATGGACGGATGCATCACAAAAAAAAATTTATTGCTCCAAAATTTCACACAGAAATCATTAGTGGGAAAGAGGCAAGAGAATGAAATTACAGAGCCGTGAAAGGAGGCTTAGACTCCGCATTCTACCTTAAGGAAGAAAGAGAGAGGGGGTAGAAGAGGGAAGATCAACAACCAACCCTTTGAATAGACCTCTTCATTACAATATATAAGAAGAATAAGAGAGATAAGAGAGAAGAATTAGAATCATCCTTCAACCACCTAGAGATACACATTGAATCCTGCTTTGAAATCTCAACCACTATGAATCAATGCCTTTCTCAAATCCACCCCAAATATGTCGATTTTGGCTCCCTCTCGTCTCTTTGATGTATTGAATAAGAATGGTAGATCGAATTGAATCAGATCGGTAGTTGGAGAAATTAAGATCTGTATTAATGTCCTAGAAGACGTTTTCCCATTTTTCACCCCCTGGTTCCTACAAAAATGATGTTTTATGTTTCTAAGGTATAGAGGGGATCGAGACATTTCCAAAATTCTTCTCTCGCTCAAATCTGAGTTCTCAGTCAAAAGATATGGCCATTTGAATTTTTTGGGTCACGGGCACGCAATATTTAAATGAGTCTGTCTATACCAGGTCCACATGGTAGCTCTGCACTCATTTTATATTTGAATCCTTCCTTCGCTTTTGGTATAGTGCCCATGTGACACGTGGTGGCATCTGTAGGTTTCCTATTTCCTTTGTATTCTTCCTGAGTCTTTTCTGCAGGCGGAGGCACTGTATCCGACCCAAGACATGTGGAGGCTTTGCGCATGTTTAGAACTTCCCCCAAACTTTACCTTTGGAGTAGCATAGATATGACATGTGGAGACCTTCATGAGCCTTTGGAATTTTCAATGGTCGCCCTCACCTTTTCGGGCTCTAGGACATGTGGAAGGCCCGTGCTCATTTGACAACCTGCTCGGGGTCCCTCTTTGAATTTGTTTTGTTTGGACACACGATGCATTCCACCTACATTCATTACTTAGCCATTTTGGGCACATTCTCCTTTTGACCTCTGTTTACCATTGGCTACATGGAGGGCTGGTGTAAGTTTGAGTCTCCAGCCTGGATCTTGCTTTTGAATGTGCGTTGTTAAGACACTTGGCACCCTCCGCTAAGTCGAAGACTTTTCAATGGTCGGTGCAAATTTTTGGGGCTCTACATGCATGGAAACTTGGCACTTGTTTGGGTTTTCCCCTTTGTAATTAATCTTTAGAGGTGTTCCATTTGGACACTTGGCTCCCTCCACTGTCTCCTCCATACTTAGTTGTTTTTGGGCCCGTTCTGAACCATTTGCGAAGCCCGAAGACTTCAAATATTCATCGTTTCTTTTCCTTTGAGCCTCTGGTTCTTTTGACACTGCTTGGCCTCCTACCCCAACCCTGCTAGTCCATTTCTAAGATCACCTGTCTGCATTAATGGATTTGAAGCATGGGTTTTCTCTCAGAGCAAGTTTTTTTCTTGAATTTCTTCTTACATGGGGTCGTTTGATCTTTTGTAGGCCTTGCCACTCCATTATAGAGTTCCTCTATTTCTTGATCATAGGATTTGAACGTGAATTCTCTGGCTTCTTCTGCAAGTGCGGTCGTGGTGATCAATTTTTCCAAGGGGAAAAATATGGATAACAATTTGGCAATTCGCATGGGTATCTAGCTACTAGATGAGAGGACCAGTTTCCTTGAAGCATCCATTGGGCATGGACTCACAATTAATGTCTTGGTACTAACCCTTCCTTCAAAATGGAATCCCCAACTGCCTGCACTTTCTATGTTTTGCTTGTCCCTGAGCCTACTCGTGCATCTGCACTCTCAATTTTCATAAGAAAATCTTGAAATGGAGTTTCTGAGAGTAGAAAATTGTATTGACCTAGGGCTTTCATTTGTCCCTGAATGGACTGACTTAAAAAAATGTCCTTTGGTTTCTCTGCATTTGTTTCATTTTTTGGAACTAGCAACTACTACAGATAGCTATGGATCTTTCTGCCATGAATACTGAAGAGCCTGGCCTTGGTCTATCCCAAGAATGGACTATTACAATGTTTACTCGGGGCACATTGAACTTCACAATGACATAACCTTGGAGCAACAAAACACAACAACAACACTATGTACAAAGAATCAAATCATACATGCCTCAAATGAGACATGTAGAGTGTGCACAAGCACTTCTTCTGCTAAAAATAAAATCTAATCCTACTCCTATACTAACCAAAAAGAAAGAAAATCTTAAACAAATCCCGCTACAAGCAAGGAGAAATAACTTCCCTTTCTCAAAAGGGGCAGCCATGTAAATGATTTGACACTGAATATGGCTTCCTAGATGAATAAAAAACTGACTTTAAGCCTATCCTCCACCCAAATCATCAAGGTATCTACATTAACCAAAAATACCTCCTCAAGATGATTGGCATTGGACTCCTAGAGGTGTTGATGATGACCCTTGGTACTTTGATGCTCATCCTCATGCCCTGAAGTAGGCATGACTGGTTTTGGCTTCTCCCTTGGCTCCAATGAAGCCAAATATCTGATTGGGCAAGGTATGGTCCTTTGAATTTGCCCATGGTTCTGAACTCTAACTCCAAAAATGGAGTCTTTTTGTGGACCTTCTTGGATGGATGGTGAGAGAGAGATGATGACATCTCCTTGCTTTTTCTCTTCCTTCTCTTGTGAAGAACATGGAAGACCATGATCTTCCAACCCTAGTTCCAGAGGGATGTTGTGAGACACAAGCTGTTGTCTTTGAGTTCCCTCCTTTATGGCAGTAGGCTCATGTGCTTGGAAGATGGATGGAGGAGGAGTAGATGATGTAACCTCCATGGGCTCCTCTCCATCAAAGCAATCCTCCAAGTCAGACAGATAATTTGTCTCCTTGTTGTCATGTTGCATGTGGTCTACCTCCTCCATGGTGTCCTCTTGATCTGTAACTTGATCACCATGGCTCCCTTCATCCTCAAACATGAATTTTGAAAGCTCAAACTCTTCTTCAACATCAGATCTTGAAGGGGATGAAGTGGAAGGAATAACTGAAGGTTCTCTTGTAGCCTGCTCCACACTTGGAACCTCTAAAACTATATGGTCCTCCTCCATCATGGGTTCATCAATCAAATCAGGCCCTTGAAATGAAAGCAAAAAATATTCAATGATGCCTTCTTCATTGAGTGGCCTCAACTCTGATTCGATCTCTCCCAGCTGCTCCTCTTCAATGGGACTTGGAGCTGGTTGTTCTTCCTCTTCAATTGGTTGTGTAGTTTGGATCAGCGTATCATCCTCTTCGCATAAAGTTTCATCATGGACACTTTGCATCCAAAGTAGCGATGTTGATCTTCTTGTTGTTGTTTTTGTTCCTTCTCTGTTGCAAACTCAGTCTCATCTATCACTGGCTCTTCAACTTTGACCTTCTCTATTGGCTTGACCATCAAGGGGATCTTTATAAACCCAAATTTGGCAGCCCAACTCTTCAGATTATCCGTCATTTCTTCTCTATTGGGTTTCCCTTCTTGCTATTTTCCTTGACTATATTCTTGAGTCTCTTCCCAACATCGACTTGGGAAAGCAAGAGGAGTGACAGGTTGGGGTTCAACCAGCTTTAAAATTGTTTGTGGTGGGGAGGGAGGTGGAACTTCTTGTTTATTTGGAGGGGATGACTATTTGGAAGGGAAAGGAGGAGAGGAACTGAGGTGGGATGGGAGATCAGGAGATGGAGAAAATAAATTAACACTTGGGGCAGAAGATGAGGGGCTTGACTCATGACACTGCTGAAATGATAAAGCTTGAGAAAGAGAAAATGAAGGACAAGGAGTTGGTGATTGACTTACCCATTGATAAGGTTGTCTCACACCTTGCTCATAAGCCTCAATGTCCTCAATCCATTGTGTAAGTTGAGGTAGCACTTCAACCATGAAGTCAATCTTCTATTGAGGGCTGTAATGTCTTGGAAAATGGCCTTCCCATGGATAAGGTTACTGCTGAACCAATATTGAATGCCTTCATTTTTGCTATGCCCCTTGACTGAACCATGTTAGCCTCCATTTTTTGAATTTTCTCCAATAAACCATCATCTTCCATATATTTTTCACCATTATATGCATCCCCTTGTTCTTGATAAGCTCCATGGAAAAACTGACTTTGACCTTGCTCATATGGGTAAGCATAATGGTCTTGGATGTGATTATAATGCTGATTTGGAGGAGTTGGGAAATGCATTGGAGGTGGACTGCATTGCTTTGTTGTAAGTGTGAGTTCCATGAAGGGAATGAAGTCATGATTTCATAACTTCATGGAATGGGAGAAAATGAAAGATATGGAAGAAGAAAATGGATGAAGATGAATGGAAAATGGATGGAAAAGCTATGTAACTTAAATAATAGGTTTTTGACCATATGGAGTCATCATATGTGCTTGCATGTGCCTCAAAAGGCTGAATCCCACAAAGAAAACATCTACTTGATGAAATGAAGTGGTAAGGTACCTCAGACCTATCCCACCGAGTGTGCCAAAACTATTAGCACAAAATCACAACACCCCGAATGGCCCAAGTGTGGAGTGGGGCATTCGGTGTGATTGCACAACATGGGACCATCTCTCAAGTTGTGGGACTTGCAAAACTTGAGATGGACCTCCGGAGAAAGCCGGTTCTTGCCTCCTAATCTACCTGCCACAAGCTACTCCAGTGCAGGAAGAACCTATCCTATCCTAATCTAACCATTCCAAGGGGACAGAGAGAGAGAGAGGGTAAAAGAGCCTACACTAAGTGGTGATACACTAGAAAAGGAAGTGGTTGAATCACAGACCCGACCGCCTGAAGTGGAGAGAGGTGAGAAGAGGAGAGGGTGGACAAGATGCACCACGGACCAGAGATAGATTTCACACAGAACACCACTTCAAAACCCATTAAACACAGCTCCCAAGACCTACAACAAACATCAGAATATGCACAGTATACCTTGCAATGACGAGAGGCGAGGAGAGACAATAAAATAAGCAAAGGATGGATAGATGCATCACAAAACATATTTTATTACTCCAAAATTTCACACAGTACATCATTAGTGGGCAAGAGGCAAGAGAATGCCATTACAGAGCCATGAAAGGAGGCTTAGACTCCACGTTCTACCCTAAGGAAGAAAGAGAGAGGGAAGAAGAGGGAAGATCAACAACCAACCCTTTGAATATGCCCCTTCATTACAATATATAGGAAGAATAAGAGAGAGAAGAGGGAATAATTAGAATCTAGCTTTAACCACCTAGAGATACGCATTGAATCCTACTTTGAAAGCTCAACCACTATGAATCAATTCCTTTCTCAAATTCACCCCAAATCTATCAATTCTGGCTCCCTCTGTCTATCCGGTGTATTAAAGAAGAATGGTGGATTGAATCAAATCAGATCTGGTAGTTGGAGAAATTAGGCTCTGTATTAATGGCCTAGAAGACATTTTACCATTTTTCACCTATCAATGCCAACAAAAAATGATATTTTATGTTTCCAAGGCATAGAGGGCATCGAGACGTTTCCAAAAAGTCTTCTCTGCTAAATCGAGTTTTAATTCAAACGATATGGCCATTTGAATTTTTGGGTCGTGGGCGCGTAATATTTAAATGAGTCTATCTATACCAGGTCCACATGGAAGCTCTGCGCTCATTTGATATTTGACTCCTTCCTTCACTCTTGGAATAGCACCCATGTGACACATGGTGGCATCTGCAGTTTCCTATTTCCTTTGTATTCTTCCCGAGTCTTTTCGCAAGCGGAGGCACTATATCCAACCCAAGACACGTGGAGGCTTTACACATGTTTAGAAACTACCCCCAGACTTTACCTTTGGAGTAGCATGGATATGACACATGGAGACCTCCATGGGCCTTTGGAATTTTCAATAGTCACCCTCACCTTTTCGGGCTCTAGGACACGTGGAAGGCCGCGCTCATTTGACAACCTACTCAGGGTCCCGCTTTTGAATGTGCGTTGTTTGGACACCTGGCACCTTCCACCTACATTCATTACTTAGCCATTTTGGGCCCATTCTCCTTTTTACCTCTATTGACCATTTGCTACGTGGAGGGTTGGCACAAGTTTGAGTCTCCGGCATGGATCCCGCTTTTGAATGTGTGTCGTTAAGACACTTGGCACCCTCCGCTAAGTCAAATAATTTTCAATGGCGGTGTAAATTTTTGGGGCTCTGGACGCGTGGAAGCTTGGCGCTCGTTTGGGTCTGCCCCTTTGGATTTAATCTTTGGAGGTGCACCATTTGGACACTTGGCTCCCTCTGTTGTCTCCTCCATACTTAGTCATTTTTGGGCCTGTTCTAAACCATTTGCAAAGCCCGAAGACTTTGAATCTTCGTTGTTTCTTTTCCTTTGAGCCTCTAGTTCTTTTGACACTTCTCAGCCTCCTACCCCAACCCTGCTATTCCATTTCCAAGCCCGCCTATAATGTTTGCTAGATTTGAAGCACGGGTTTGCTCGACAGAGTTGTTTCTTGAATTTCTTCTTGCATGGGGTCATTTGATCTTTCGCAGGCCTTGCCACTCCATTATAGAGTTCCTCTGTTTCCTGATTGTAGGATTTGAACATGAATTCTTTGGCTTCTTCTTGTGCGGGGTCGTGGCTGATCAATTTTTCCGGGGGGAAAAATATGGATAACAGTGTTGAATAGAGTTTCTTTGCGAGTACGACATGGAGATAGATCATGTAAAAGGGAAGGAAAATGTTGTTGCCAATGCCTTGAATAGATAGGGACATTTCTCTTTGGCTACTCAAGTGGATATATATTTGAGAAGCAAGATTTTCTAGTAGCATCCTCGTTATAATTTTTGACTTACGGCTAAAGTAGATATTGAGTCTCGAGACCCCTTGAGAGGAAGTTTGATGGGTTTTCTTTATATTCGATGGACTTCTCGAGACACACGAGTTAGATTTATGTACTTAGGGATGGAGGTTTGAGACAGGATATCTTGGCATAGGCTCATCGTGCACCTTATTAAGCCCATCTAGGGGTGAAGAAGATGCATACCACCTTGAGATAGATTTATCATTCGAGAGGTCTTCGAAGAGATATAACTCATTTTGTGTCGTAATGTTTCGAGTGTCATAGGGTGAAGGCCAAGAATCGCATCCAGTGGCCGTCTTTACTCACATGCTATCCCGAAGTGGAAATGGGATGCCATTTCCATGGATTTCATAGTAGGGATACCGATGTCAAGATACCACAACGATGCCAACATGGTCACGATGGATAGATTGATGAAAGTTTCTCATTTTTTTCTTGTGAAGACAACATATATAGCTAATGCAAGTAGGGAGAGTGTACCGGATGAGATTGTTAGATTACACGGATCCCGTAGAAGGTCATTTGCGACCATGACCCTTTGTACACATAACGCTTATGGAATACCATGTAGCATACCCTTGGGATAAGTATCAACTTCAACATAGCTTATCACCCTAAGATAGATGAACAAAAAGAGCAGTGAACCATTTTTTAGAGGATATTCTTCATATGTATGTCATGGATCAGCAATCGAAGTGGGAGGAGTACTTGTATTTGGTGGAGTTTTCCTACAACAAAATTTTTCATAGTTCTATTGGGATAACACCTTTTCGGTAATTTTATGGTAGAGAGTATAGGATACCATTGAGTTTGGACAGTTGGAGGATATAGTACCTCTTGGCCCACCTTTTCTTACAAGATATGGAGCATCATGTTGTTTTGGTTTGTCGAGAGATTGTTGGAGGCACAGGATAGGCAAAAGAAGTATGCAGATCAGAGGAGAGTTGACCATAGTTATGAGGTGGGCATGAAGGTGTTTCTTCCCGTCGGACCTCATAAGAGTACTTTCATTACGGAAAAAGCTCTAAGTTGTCTCCTAGATTCGTGGGTCCATTCAAGATCCTGGAGCGGATCGGTCCCTTAGCTTATCATCTAGCCTTATCACCATGCATGTCTCATGTGTATTATGTGTTTCATGTATTTTTTCTTAGGAGATATATCCCAGATCCATCTCATGTATTTGATTGGACCGCATTACAGGTGCAGAAGCAAGGGAAGATGATGGTGGAGCCCATACATATTTTAGAGCACAGGACCCTAGGCCTTTGAGGCCGATAGATTGATCAAGTGTGAGTCCATTGGGATAGGTATTATGAGACTGCTGCTACATGGGAGGATGCTACGTTGTTACGAGTGAAGTTTTCACACCTATTTCAGTGAATTCTAGGAGGAAGTCGAGTCTAAGGGGAGGGGAATGTAGTGCCCACTCCTCTTCGACACTTATTATATGTTAATTTTTATTATTGTTGACTTTAGACCTAGATATTATTGTATCATTTTGGTTTAGCATGATGTTATATAATAGATATATTCTAATTTTGATGGATTTTGATTCATAGTATGATTGTGTGGATTCTTAGATACATAGAGAAACAAATTATATTTGATGATGATGATGTGTTGTTGATATATGTATTACTGACATTCAGAATTCTCATCGTATTGAGTAGGATTTAGCTTTTGAACTAATTTTGTGATCTTGTTGAAATTGATAAAAGATAGAATTGAGATGTTGTTGAAATTTTAGACAAATGATAATATTGTTAGTCTAGATGGTGAATTAACTATATGCAGATGGTCATTGATTGATTTGCGTATGTTTTATCCTTGATGTTTTGATGCGGCCACAAGGCCGAAGGAGGTATCGTGTGTCTTACAGGTAATTATATCACAACAATCAAAAGGGGGATTGAGACCAACCACAACAGAATACTAAATGGATATAACTAAGGTCACCATGGAAACTTGTGTTAGGTTGTGGTTTGTGTTCTAATTTTGATAGGGGGTCCCAATTGGGGGATGGCCTCCAATTGTGACCATAGGCTTGTGTGTGCACTTTTTTTCGTTTTATTTAATTATCGTAGAGTATGTAGTTTATTTTGATGTAATTTATTTAACCCTTGTTGATTAATGTGCTTCTATTAGTAATTAAATCAAGCTATTAGGGAATTTATGTATGTGACAAGTGAAGTCATTTATTAGAGTTGTCATTTTTTGGACTATGTGTTTTTTAGATTGAGTGTCGAGAACTTGAGTGTTGTACACTCTACCTTACCTTGGAAATTCAGATTTGGCCTTAAGGTCTAATTTTGGAGGCTTATGGGACAAGCTAAGCTTGTCCGACACCTCTTAATTTCTTATACCAACCCTAACTATAGATTGGGGGGTCAAAAATAGGCCCCATTAAGTGTTTTGTAAGACAAAAAGTGGCATTAATTGCATTTTGCTTACATGGTTTTTAAAGTTTTTCCTTAGGGGGTGTGGGTTGGGATTGTGTGTGTAAAAGGTTTGTCATTCCTCTTAACAACCAATTTAATGTGCATTGGGGTTGAGGTTTGACTTATGATGTGGATTTGAGGATAAGTGATGTGGCATCCTATACGAAACCTCCTCACCCTTATCCCTCCCTTTTCTAATTATGTAAGTTCATTTGTTTGTTTGGGGGTTACTCAATTTCATTGGTGCTCTTGTATTTTGGAGTTGGAGGATTTTGGAGTGCTTATGGATTTTGTTGGAGTTTTTTGGTGTTGGATTCTTCTTGAAGTAAATTGGTGTGTGACTCTTGGATTAAGATCTACCATGGAAAGGTCGGAGCTACACTCTTGTTTAATTTTTTTCTTCTATTTGTGTATATTTGTATATTATTGAGTGTTTTGGTATGTTTGTTGGGTTCTTAGGTAGATTGCCTAAGTGTGGTGTAGGAGAAGGATATGGGGATCATATATGTAGGGAGATATAAGATTTTATTTCATGTTTTGGGAGGGATTTAGGTTGGGTGCCCCACCTTAGAAAAGAAAATGTTTGCATTTCTTACTTGATTTTTATGAGGGAGACATAAGAGATTGTAGGAAGGCATATGAGAATGTGGGAGGCATAAGAGGATCTTGAGGGAGGCATAAGAGTTATTTAGGGGTTTTGAGATGTATATTGGAGGGTTTTAAGGTGGGCACCTAATTCCTATTAGAAGGCATAAGTGATCTCCCCATAGATCCTTTCTCTGTTGGCTTTGTATTGTCTAGCCTTGTATATTTTATTAGTTTCCTTCTTGTGATTGTATTTTTTTATTGTGTTTTTAAATTGGTATGAAATATTTGTATTATGATGTGGAAGATTTGTAATATTTTCCATTATTTGGATCCATCCTTTATTGCGTTGTGGTTGGGGCTCGGGGCCAATGAGGAGGATAGCTTCTTCTCCTCATTGGATTATTTGTTGGGTGGAGTATTGTCTCTCCCCCATTTTTTGTTGTTGTGATCAAGTGAAGACATGGTGGAGCTTTTTTGGTGATGTGAAACTTGGCGCATTTGTTGATGTCCAAAAGAAATCCTTCCTTGTGAGAAAATCTTCTTGTTATTCCCACTTAAGGTGGAAGACTTGTAGTATTGTATTTTTAAAAGAAATGTTGCATTGTAAGTTTCATTTACCAAGTTGTATTATTATTTTGAAGGAAGCTCATTGAGGAATTGTATAATTTCCTTTCTCCTCAAATTGTAGTATGTAAAGGAATGAATCAAAATGGAAATCATGTTTAAAAGTTTAGTTATAATTGTATTGTGAGAAAGTAAGTTCTTTGCATTGAAAGAAATGAGCTATGCTCAAGGAAAATAAAGTTCATTATCATTGTTGAAGTTGCATTATTGTAAAAGGAAAGAAAGAACATAGAAGTTGAAAAAAAAATACTAATAGTGTATGCATGGAAAACTTGAATGTGGAACAAAGTTGTTAGTAGTTATTTGAAAAAATGATTGTAGTGGAAATGGAAAGATGCAATAAATTTTAAGTAAATCATGATGCTGAAATATTACATTTTGTTGTAAGGAAAAACAATATAATTAGAATTAGATTTAGTTTTATTTCTACTTTGGAACTTGAAAGAAAATTTGTTTAAAGAAATGAAAATGATCTTATAGTTGTTGTTTGTTACTATTGAAATAGGAAATCATTTTAAATTTAATAATTTAAGTATGGAATGGAAGAATGGACTAAACCCTTCAACTAGAGACTTTAGTGATATAAATTCAAGCTAAGAATGATCTTTAAAACACTCTAGTAAATTTAGTTTTTGAAAAATATCAGAATTGAAGGTTCTATTTTTAAAGAACAAGATCGTCACCCTATGTAGAGTGGTGGTCTCTAAATGGCCGCTCGAGGCAAGGTGATAATTCGTGAATCGTCACCTAGGTAGGTCGGAGGTCCTGGGACTCGCCGACCAACTTTGGCGATGGTTCCGCCACCGACGGAAAAATTTAAATCCGCACCTGTGTAAATTTTAACTGGGTCAATCTAGAAATTTAAGCCTATAAAATTAAAGAGGAAACCTCCAACAAGCAATAAAGGCACAATTTCAGTGTTCTAAACTTGTAAATCTTCAAAGGGGTATTTAAAAGCATACAATCTCTTGGATTCAAAATGAAGTAGGGTTTTGGCCAAAATAGAGAACTCAAAATGGAAATTACTAAAGTAGAACACCGATTTGGAGTGGAAACCCCTTCAATCTTCAAATGAAAGACATTAAAATGATAAATCTACAACCTAGACTAAACTAAGCTTGATTCTAGTGAATTTCTTCATAGCTTCTTCTTTTCTTGCTCCCATGGCTTCCATTTCTCCAATCAGTAAATCAAACAGAAAAAAATAGACCAAATGAGTAGAATAGGGTAAAGAAAAGGATTTAATAAGAATTCATAAGGATATTTAGGGTTAGTTTGGAACCCTAGGATCTAGTGGCCACAATTAATTATATCCAGGGTTGAAGATCAACCTTCTGATTGTTTGGTAGGAATAAATATTATGGGTGTTTTAAATAATTTTAAAGGTATGTGTAAGTGGGTGAATGGGGCCATTTAAATACCCTTGTGTGCAAAGTCATTTATTTAGTTCCTAGTATGTTTTAGAAATTAATGAAATGGACATTAAAGCCATTAGGATAATGGAACTAAAGTAACTAAGTATAAGGTTAATAATTTTGGGTTTGAATGTTAATTAAGGAGGAGAAAAACATTTAACCAAGTAAATTAAATTATGGAACCTTCCTAGTTGTTTTTAATTAATTGACCTTAGAGATAAATTAAGAATATTTAATCATTTAACTTAGACCTGGTCCATCCTTTGTAATGTAGTAATTAATGGTGGAGATTAATTTAACGTACATTAGGGTTTGACACCCTTGCAACCTTATGACTTAAAACAACAACAAAAATTCTGCAACTTTCTATATAATTAATTAGGATTTAATGTGGTTTTAGAACGTCGAAAAATGTGACCAATATCTTGGGAAATGTACTTTTCTCATATGGGCGGGATTTTAACCCATAGGTTTATCTGACACGCTTTTGGCCCATGGTGTTAATACCTAGGATTTTGTAAAAGCGCTTAAGCGATTGTCTACTTATGTGGTTTTGTGTATATGGTAGATATTATGTAACATTGCGGATGTGTCTCGAATTTGTGTGTGAATTATGTACGCTTTCTTGAGCATAGCTTCAAATAGATCCGGGCATTATATTGAGAGAGCGGTGGCTTGTAATAAAATCTGAGGAAGTGATTCTTGGTGGACGTAGTCCAAATCAGGTTAACCACATTAAATATTGTCTCTTTGTGTTGTATTATTTTATTCTCGCACTTTTATTTGAGATATTTAATATTTTATGCATATTAGTTTCTACTATTGTGATTCTTTGAGGGATTGTTCGACACATTTTATCCTTTATTTCCTAACAATAAGTTATAGTGAATTACCTTGTTGAAGGAATTACATTTTGTTGTGGAAAAGAATGCAATGATACTTAGAAATAGATGGAATTTCATTTCTTCGATTAAGCTTGAAAGAAATTTCATTAAAAAGTATTCTTGTAGTTGTTTTCTTGTATATTGTTGAAATAAAAAATCTTTTTATGTAGTGGTTTAAGTCATGGAATGAAAAAATGGTTTAACCTTTCAACTAGTGACTTTAGGCACCTAAATTCAAGCTCAGGTTAAACTATAAGCCACCCTAATTTAAAAAAATTGAAAAATTGTTGAAATGACGGGTTAATTTTCAAACAGACCGCCGCCCTATGCAGTGGCGTTCTCCTGATCGCCATCCCGATCGGAGCGGCGGTCTCGAACCGCCACTCGGGGCAGTGGTGCAACGATTTATGAATCGTCACCTGGGTAGGGTGGCGATCATAGAACCACCGCTCGCTTGGGCGGCGATTTCATTAGTGTCGTGAAAAATTAAAATCCATGACTGTGCAAATTTGAACTTGATTTAATTAAAATTTGAGCCTATAAAATGTAAAAAGGAAACTACCATGCAAACTATATGGGAATAAACTCATTGTTTAAGTATGTAAATCCTTGAATGGGCATTTAAATGTATTAAATCTCATAGATTAAATGAAAGTAGGGTTTTTCCAAATAAAGAACTCAAGAATGGAAATAACTAAATAACTACTCGTAAATTTAGGGTAGAATCTCTACAATCAACAAATAGAAGACATTGCTTTAACAAATCCATAAAATAAACTAAACTAAGTTTGATCTAAATGAATCCCTCCATGGATTCCCTCCTTGCTTTCATGACTTCCACTCCTCCAACCTACAAATTAAAGAAAAGAAAAGAGACCAAATGAGGAGGCTAGGGCAAGGGAAAAAGATTAAATAAAATTTCATAAGGATGGTTAGGGTTAGCTTGGACCTCTAGGATCTAGTGGCCACAATTGATTTAATCCAAGGGTTAAGAATCAACCCTACAATTTTTAGGTGAGAATATATATATTATGGGCTTTTAAATAATTTAAGTGTATGTGAAAATTGGTGAATGGGGCCACTTAAGTACCCTAGTGGGTTAAGTTAGTTATGTAACTCTCTTAGTAGGTTTTACTAAATGATTCAATGGACATTAAAGCTAATAATGTTGGGGGCTAAGCTAACTAAGGTAAGGGTTTAATAAATGTGGGTTTGAATGTTTATTCGAGAGGGGGAAACTATTTAACCAAGTAAAATAATTAATGGACACTTTTCTAGCAGATTGCAATTGTATTGACTTTAGAAATGGGTTAAGAATATTTAATTATTAATCTAGACCTAATCCACCTACTGTAATGTAGATGATTGTTGGTAGAAGTTAATTAAACGTATTATAGGTCCGACACCCATGCAATCTTTTAAAACAAAAAAAAAAATTTGCCGCAACTTTCTAAATAATTAATTAAGATTTAAGGTGGTTTTAGAAGGTCGGATTTGTGGGCGTTACAAAATAATTCAAGATGTCTATTTGCAAAACTATTTCGAGAATAATTTTCAAATAAAATAAATGTTTATAAATGAAGTAAAGAGAAATTTCTAGCTTAAAACATTTGACCATACTTTCTTAACACATTTTTATTCATAAGTTTGATGAAGCCTTTTCAATTAAAAATAAATGAAGTTTACAACTTAATATCTAAAAATATATTTTTTAAAAAAATTCCTAAATTAAAAGAAGTTTAGAAGCTTGTATACAACACTTCAAAGTTTGACTTAAATATAAAATATGAATAATTCAACTTACATAAAAATTCAGGGATTGAAAAATATTAACAAAGAACATATATGTGGAGGCTATCACAAATATATTAAGAAAATATAAACAAGAAATAACTTTTAAAAATACTACAAATGAGTCATGGATATCTATATTTATACAAATTTACCTTTTACAAAAAAAATTTATAGAAAATAAATGTACATTTTTAAATATTAATTCACGTAATCTCTAATTTTGATGTTTATTCGGAGTAATGATTAAATCTTTTTCAATATTCAAGTAAAGATATCATTTATCATATGACCCCCTAAAAGTAAGTATCGACGACAAAACTGCAACTTATTTTCACGAGAATTGAAAAGGTAAACTTGAAAATCTAATTGTAAATAAGAAAAAATAAATACTAATTCTCCTAATCTATATAACATTAGATATGCATATTTAATTTTATTGTTTATTCTCACTACTGATTCAAGTATAAATATCATTTATCATATAGTAAAAACAAGCACGGACAACATAGCAACTTATTTTCACATAATGAAACATTGACTTGAATACATGGACAATGGCTAGGGGAGAAGGGCCAGTAGTGGTACACCCTAAGTTAAGGGGTCCACAAAATCAATTATTTATGATATGGGATTGTGATTTTTTCACTAATATGTAGTTTAGATTTGTGTTAACTTATATTTTTTGTTTGGAATGTTCAATTGGAGGGAAAACCATATTTTGAATTGATTTAAAATAATATATGTGAAAATGCTACAACCATGGTGGAAACCAATACTTGAATATAAGTGAAATTGCTTGAACATTGACTTTTTTGTACTTGTACATGGGTGAAAACTCTTACATGTCATGATGTGATTGGCTACTTGTACAAATTTTTGAACTTCAATAATCAAAATTTTGGTTTTTATTCCATCAAGTATTGGATATTTTAAATGCAAAATACTGTTCAAGTATTGGGACGTGTTCACATACTGGCCCTTCTCCCTTATATGAAGATCGATTGCGGAAATCAATAACATAATAGGAAGAAATAAATGGATCGGCGCAAATAAAGAGGCGATAGCAAGTTGAAGGTTGAAGACATACAATGATCACATGCAAACGAAAAATTAAATCTAAATAATGTGAAACACTTTATATCCTCAACCCTATACAGGGTAAATTGTATTTAAAAGAAGCTTGCATTTGTTATTTAATAAATTTGACATTGACAAATTTCAAAAGCACGTGGCTGAACAGTTTAAACTTATTTAAAGCATATAAATTCGAGAGCATAAAACCGTGATGATACCTTGTGCAATCGATGGCTCGAAAGCATGTGGCTGAACAGTTTAAGCTTATTTAAAGCATATAATTCGAGACAATAAAACCCTGAAATTTAATAATATAGTTTTATGCCAAGGGCTTGCATTTGAGCTCCAATTCTTTCATTTTGGCTCTCAGTTGATGAATTCCTGCAACCCCATTCGCATCCAGCCATTCTTCAGCAGCTTCCAGGGTTTTGATGATATCTTGTGCAATGGATGGCTCGATCATTTCGTTGTTCCTCGCCTCTAACACCCTGCTTTTCATGTTGCAAGTAAAACACTCAAGTTTGTTTTTTTCGACATGCTTCTGCTTAGCTTCCTCGTCCTGTTTACGAAATCTCTCTGCATCGCATACCATTCTATCAATCTCTTCCTTGCTCAGTCTCTCGCCTTCATTACTAATGGTAGTTTCGTTGCTATTCCCGCTTTCTTTGTCCACCGCTGAAACTTTCAGAATTCCATCCACGCCTATTTCAAAGCAAACTTTAATTTTGGCACTCCAGATTTTCCCAGTGGAACTCCAGACAATACAAATTCTCCCAGTAAATTGTTGTCGGCAACGAATGGCCTCTCGCCTTCGTGAACTCGGAAGTTTACTCTGGTCTGATTATCATACAGGGTGGTAACTGATGACTCTTTCCGAGTAGGAATCGGAGTATTTCTGGGAACAATCACACTCATCACCCCATTGTCAACTGAAATTCCAAGACTGAGAGGAGTGACGTCCATCACAACCAAGTGGACTTCATCCTTGTTCAACGACGCCGCCTCAACAGCAGCACCATAAGCCACGGCTTCGTCCGGATTCACAGTTTTTGAGAGTCTCTTCCCATCGAAGAATTCCCCAGTAACTCCTGGAGCTTTGGTATTCTGGACGAACCCCTACTAATACAATATCTTCTATCTGGTCCTTTCTCAGCTTAGTGTCGTCCAAGCATTTCTTGACGATCTCCATGCACTTATGAAAAAAATGAGCGTTCAGTTCTTCAAACCTTGCCCTGCTAATTTCTATATGGAAGTCTCGTCCTTCACAGAGGCTGTCTATATCAATTACGGTTTGTATTGTGGAAGACAGAGTTCTTTTGCCCTCTCACATTCTGCGCGAAGTCTCCTTAAAGCTTTGGCATTTCTAGACGGATCTATCTTGTATTTATTCTTGAACTGTTCAACACAATAATCAACAAGTCTATCATCAAAATCTTCCCCTCCCAAGTGCATGTCCCCTCCCACAGCTTTTACCTGAATTTTACCTGTTTCCACAGTGACAATGGAAACATCAAAGGTGCCTCCACCAAGATCAAAAACTAAACGTTCTTTTTCTGGCCTTGAGGCGCGTAAAAACCATAACAGATTGCTGCTGCTGTAGGTTCATTGATGATGTGCATGACATTAAGACCTGCGATTTTACCCGCATCTTTTGTAGCCTGTTTCTGGGAATCACTGAAATAAGCAGGAACGGTAATTACAGCTTTATTCACATCGCACTTGAGGTACTGCTCGGCTATCATCTTCATTTTTGTGAGCACAACTGACGAAATTTCCTCGGCCGCGAATAATTTCTTTTCACCTTTATAACAAACCTCAATCATTGGTTTGTCATTTTTCCCGGCTACAATAGTGAAAGGCCAGAGTTTCATGTCCGCCTGCACTAAAGGATCACTGAATCTTCTTCCAATCAGTCGCTTGGCATCAAAGATGGTGTTGGCAGGGTTAGTAGAAATTTGGAACTTGGCAGCGTCGCCAACAAATCTTTCATGGTCGGTGAAAGCAACAATAGAGGGAGTAGTTCTGTTACCTTGATCATTAACAATAATTTCAACCCTGTCATGTTGCCAAACACCCACACAGCTGTAAGTGGTTCCCAGATCGATCCCAATTGCTTTGTCTTTGCCCTTTCCGTCCATCTTGTGCGGTTCTTCTTCTTATACCTGGTTTTTGAATATTGCATTAAAACTCTAGTTACATCGAGTCTATTTAATACTTAGTAAAAAAATTACTACATGTGACTGCTGCCCCTTTTCCATTTATTGTGTGCTACAGGGACAGAGGGTAGAAAGCTGGGTGGGAAAGAAGAACAAACGACGCATATCAAAGAAATGTTGGAACTGGGATACGTATGTGCAGAGCTCTTTACATAAAAACTGTTAGAATTACCCTGATTTGCTAAACAGGAGAAGCTCTGTATACTAAAATAGAAAAAAACATGTATATGTAATGATGACATTATATTAAAACTTTCATCGTAATAGCTGCTGCTGTGTTCGTCTCATTACTGCTACTCTGTTCAGCTTCCTTCGCTGCTCCAGTGTTTCTTCCGTTGCTGCTTTTTTTTCGTACCGTCTGCCATGTTCTTCTACCAATAAATTCATCTTCTATGATCTGTTTTACATAGAATTGTGGTTCGCTTTTTGTTCTCCTTTTACTCTCAAACTACTAACTTTTTTCTATGTTCTATGTCTATTTTCTCACTTCTCTTACAGCTGCTCTGTAATTCAAAACTGTGGTAGTCTTTCAAAAATTATTGAACTCCCTTGTAGTGCCCAACCCAAAACCAAAACAAATAAACAAAATAATTTTTAAAAAAACTTACAGTATTGCGCGTGTGGCAGACAGCAATGCGTGTGGAGACGCCTTTGTCAGAAATATGACAGGCTTGTGGCAGGGTAAGGGGTGCCATGTCCAGCAGGTGGAGAGCGACTCGTCCTAAATGCTTTTTTTTACCTGTCATTTCCTTGCAGAATAATACAGGCACTTTATGTTGAGATCCCGAGGCCTTAACCACTAGGAATCCCAAGTTAACGTTGGTAATTTAGCAGCAATTGGATACTTGCAGTGAGTGGAGAACTCTCATCTCTAAATAAACAGAATGTGTCTGGGAACTATGCAAAACGGAGCTCTCCCATAAGACGTCCTAAAATCAGTTCCATTGTGGGTTCGATCAGTCCTTTACATGGAGATGAACCTGCAACAAAATACCTCCTCATTTTTACTATATACAAAAGGATTGATCTGGATATGTATCTGTGTCTGAAGTGGTTCTTTTTCCTTTGATAAGAAAGAAAACTTCTGCCTGCTGTTGTTTTTGGTGCTGTATGCAGAAGAAGGAAAAAGATTGAATTTTATGAGGTGCTTCTCTCATGTGTAATGTTTAGGCGTATTGATTTTGCTTCTACTTCTAATCAAATGTGCTACGTGGACTGTAACTGTTGTTGCACCACTTCATTTCCTACTCTTTATCTTTGTTTTTGAGTAGTTGTTGCATTACTTAAGGTCATGAGCGTGCCTTTCCTGCTATCCCACTTATGTCTCTGCAATGTTTGTCTCTTTCACTCTTCCTTTGCATGAGATCCTCTATTTTTTTCCATCCTCAGCATAATGAAAAGTGGGTTTTTGTCAGATGTTGTAATTGCAAGTTCTTTGGTTGACATGGATGCAAAAATGTGGGAGCATGCACATTGCATGTGAACTGTTTGACAGAGTGCCCCAAAGAAATGCGTTGATTTCTTGATGTGCTGATAATGGTGTTTATGATCAGACTTAAGTGCCTTTCCTATTATTCTGCATATGTCTCCATAAGATTTGTCTCTTTCACTCATCCTCTATATGCTACCCTTCTTTTGTCCATTCGCAGCTCTATGTAGAGAGAGGTTGGTTCACAGATTACATGGGATGGTGGATATGCACAAAATAATGTTCATGATGAGGCTCAAAAGCTCTTCAAAGAAATGCCTCAGCCAGATGTTAACTACTGGTGTGTCACGGTTCTAAGTATGCACAAAATGAATCATTGAAAGGACCTCTTGGAAATGTTGCTCTTGAGATTTGGCTGTGGAAGGCATGGGTATGGGCTATTGGAGGCAACAAGGAGTAGAAATCCATAATAAAAGAATGGTATTTTGGCGTATGGTCAGAGGTCACTGCTGAAATGCCTTTGGGAACCTTACACAAATGATGTGGCTAGTCTATTGTAACGACTCAAGGAAAAGACTTTAAAACCATTTGATCAAATGCCTCGAAGATACATGCTCATATGGAATGTGTTGATGGCAGGTCATGCGGAAAGTGGAGTTTTGAAAAGGAAGGATAAGAAAGACCGCAAAGTGTTGCAGGAATGCCTGAAGTTGATGCGGTTTTGTCAAATGTGGGAATTACGAGTTCGCGAAAAAACAGCATGGTTTTCCCCTTTTTGCTTGCACTAAATTCTGCTTTCATCATTTCTTGCATTTGGAAATTATTTGTTAATTATTAGGAAATGTAACTCCAACCAATGATAAAAACCTTACTTCATTTGGAACTGTCAAACATAAAAAAATTATGACCCCGAAAGTTATGCACATGGAGTGCCACACCAAAATATACCGCAAACCTAAAACTCCTTGCATGACCCCGGTAACATGAGACACTATGTGGAAACTTAACCAAGTTGTTTGAACTTAATTAATGCCCTTGCATGTCGAATTTCTAAGCCCACTTAGCTTATCAGTCACTTGTAGTGACGTGCTCTTTTTAGTAAAATGTGGTCGGTTTCAACCTACGGTTCTTTGCTTAGTTCGAGTGAAAATGAAAACCATTTCCACCTATCCCTAGACCGCTAGCAAGAGAATCATAATCCATCTACATTTCAATGAAAATGCCTTCGGAGACTAGTTTTTGAGTGGGTTTTGGGGCCCACTAGTTGTTGAGTGACAAGAGTTGATCTGCTGCAATTACAATAACTAACCTTGGAGTTTCCTTGTAACTTGAGCTTTGCTCTTCGTAATAAACTTATGTCAAACACGATGAATTCTATGTATATGGGAGAGTACGCAAGAATCATCAACATTTGTGTTCAAACTTAAAATGAGTGTTTTCAAGGCCCAATTTGTGAGCACTTTAGATGTTTCGCCCACTTGCACCAAAATTGCAACTTTAGCTAAACACACCTTCTAAGGGTTTTGTTGACTCCTAACTAACCGTGGAACCTTGTACATATCATTTCCACACTTTATAGAGTATGAATTGATCAAATTATTATATGAATGCTTTTTGGGAAATTATGATGTTTCTCTCTCTTCCCTTTTCTCTTTCTAGAAGTAACTCTGATATTTTGATTGGTTTTAAAAATGTAAATGAGTTATAAATATCATGGGTTGGAAATGAAATGAAAATTTGATAATGTATGTGATTATGATATGATGAATAGAAAGGAAAATGAAATCTAGACTTTCTCTCTCTTCCCCTTTCTCTCTCTAGAGATAATTATGAAAATATTGATTGGGTTTTGAAAATGTAAATGGGTCAAAATGTATATGATTTGAAATGAAATGAAAATTGGATACAAGATGTTACGGTGATTTGAAAAGAAAATGAATCCTAGATTTTCTTCCTCCTTCCCTTACTCTTCTCTCTCTCTCTCCTATCTTTATCTCTCTCTATTGTCTATTCTCGATTGTTTGAAATGATGGATGCGTGGAATTTATGCTTGAGTGTAGGGGATTTCCATACTCAGTCCTAGGATTGACGCAACATTGGTTGTAGGTACTCCAAACAAGAGGAATTTTCTAGATGTGATATGTTGTAATTAATGAGTTGTCATTGTAATGTTATATTCACCTTGCAATACATGTATTACCATAGAATAATGATATGTATTATTGTTTGAAGAATTGTTCTTTATATATTTTAAAAGAGAATGCCAATGTGGCTATATTTTATAGTGTCGAATTGGATGTGAAATTATACTCAATGTTGTACCTATGTTATAAAGATATCAAACTAATCTTTTGCTATGTTAATTATTGGTTTATTTCCTTAACAACCACAATGCTAGGTAGAATCTCCTCTCATCAAAACTAACTAAAATAAAAGAATGAGCTATAATGCCTATTGTACTTCCTCCTCCCATTTGAGTCTATTTCTAGGGTATGAAACATTGATTGTGTTAATAAAATACTCTAACCTCATTAATTATCTTCTTGTTTCACACCTAAGACGTCTTATTAAGGACCTTTTACCGAATATTTTATGAGGTGGTGATTTTACATTGTGAACCCTATCATATTGGGATGAGTGAGGTGATCATGTCTAGGTGTTGTAGGTCTAACCATATCATGAATAAGTTTAACCCTCTTGTGCATAATTTCCTTTGGTACCCTAGTGGGTCGCCAAAGCCTTGCAAGATAGTTGGTGGTTGTACCTACGATTGATCTCTTGTGAGATATAAATTATGTGAGTGGATACTACGTGTCAAATTACTTGCATATTTACCCAACAATTGAAATAGGCCCTTAAAAGGATTTGGTAATGCATAAGATTATTTGGGATATCTCTCTTGCAATATACACTCAATACTTCGTGTCTAAGAGAAATGAAATGAGTTGTCTTGTGCGAGGTCACATTTCTTGAAGTCTTAAATCCCTAATTATTATGCAAGTGTTATAGGAATTATATTTGTTCCAAAATGATGTTAATACAAGACCAAAGTAACTACGTAAATGTAGTTAGTAAAAGGGTAAATAAGATTAAACTAAGTAATGACTGCTACAAAAATGGTATGCCATTGAATGATGTCAAAACCAAGTAAAAATTCAAATGTGATCATAAAATGAATGTAATAGAGTAGAGATCCACGACTAATACAACAACCTAATAAATCAAAAACCCAAATATGATGCATGATCACATGCTTTGTTTGCATAAATATGAATCAAACAATGATGCTAATGAAATAATAAAATGTAACCTTGAGAATAGGATACCTACAAATGTAGCCAAGGTCTTGTGAGTTAAGGAAATTACACTCTAGTTG
The DNA here is from genome assembly GCA_018340775.1 of Taxus wallichiana var. yunnanensis. Taxonomy (NCBI): domain Eukaryota; kingdom Viridiplantae; phylum Streptophyta; class Pinopsida; order Cupressales; family Taxaceae; genus Taxus; species Taxus wallichiana. The sequence continues at coordinate 487,375,079 of CM031244.1, read as the reverse complement.
GACTTGTAAAATTTTGTAGAACCATTGGCGTAGATAGGAATATATTAAATCTAGGATCACCCAGGAAGTGGAATTTATGGTTGAAACATATAATTAACCCATTGCTATTAGGAGTAAATCCTGAAGATGATGAACCAGAAGTAGTTTGAAATGTGAAATTCGTCACTTAAATTCAAAGAAAAATCTCTATAATGGGAACACAGTGTAATGTACCCTTCCATGCACAATATGATTGTGAAAATATGAATTCCTAATTGGAGCAACGGATTGTGAATCAAGAATGATAAAACTTAAGTAGTTAACCTACATAGTTGGTTGTAATAACTGGAAGATGAAAAGAGTGTAATGTTATTATTAAACAATGCTATGAAATGAACTTGGGATAGGTTTTCTATTGATCTAGTAACCTTCCTTTTTCTTCCTGTGAATTTTCCTCCTTGTAACGAGATTATTTTTCCAAACCAAGTAAACACGGCTCTCTCAAACAAATCCTTAAGTCAAATATTAGAATGCACGTGTGTGTATCTATGTTCCTAATCAAATCAAGCTATATAAATTTATTTCTATAAGAGAAACGAGCTAATTCTAAAGGAACGACTATAGGTGAAATGTTAAACAAAAACATGTAGCCTAGTTGTAAAGGGACGAAGGGCCCCATGTTTTTTTGCTTGTTCAAATAATTTTATTAAACTAATAAAATAAGGATTGAAATAAATATTTCACCATGAATAATGATGTGTTGTGGGAAGTGCCTGGGAGTAAGTGTATCTTTTCATGGGTCATTGTTGTACTTTTACATTTTTGGACATGTGGCTTTGATGTTCATCAAGTGTTTTGTTTTATATATGTGGGTCCATGGTTATGCAAATGTCTCATGTGTTATACACTATCCTAAGTGAGCCTATGTGATGTTATACACATTCCTCTTTTTTTACTTAATACTTGTTGGTTGCAAATTTCAAGTGATGGTCGTGGATAGGCCAATGAATTTGAGTGCATATGTCGAATAAAGTACTACTAGTTGTTTCAATTAAAATGAGCACATGTCACTTTCAAAATTAAAAATTAAATATAAACTATGCAATAAAACAAGTCACATCGGATCAAATCAGTTCATTAACTAATTTAATGGTGACATATAGGTAGTCCATAAATGGTGACTTTATTCCTAAGTAATAGGTCACCTTAAATTTCTTTGTATTAAAAAATACTTAATTTAAATCCCTTAAAAACATGCTTTCCATAAAATTTTGATTCTCAAAAGAAAATTCGTATATTGAAAAAATATTGATCTATTAAAGAATTTTTAAATAATTTTTTTATGATAATTTAGTGGCTTTAACAAACCTTTAAGTTAGGGCTCACGATAATTGGCTTCTTTCCCTAAACATACTTAAACTAAACCTAACATTCCTCCCCCGCCTCCCTCTCCTCACCACCCCCAATTCCTCCCCAATTTAATTCAACATGATCACAAGTGAACAAGAGAAGTTCTCTAATGACTCAAATTATTCATGCACATGTGGCTTAGTGAATACATCTACACATTCTTTTGTCGTGAAAAATTAGACTGATATTGTGTTGTAGAACATATTCACGTACAAAATGTATCTATATCGCAATGTGCTTTGTTTGTTCAGAAATACCTTGGATTGTGAATAAGTTTGAGAAAACAATCATCGTCAACATATAGGGTAGTTGATTATTTATGCGGCATTGCTAATCCTCAAGTATGTGCCATATCATTTTGTAGATAACTCCTCTTACAATGTTATATTCTACATCTATTTAAGAGTGTGAAACGAAATTTTTCTTCTTACTCCCCATGATATCGATTCGAGATACCAATAAGAGTACAAATCGGAAGTGGATCTTCTATCATCGACTTTACCTACATGCTCGAATCTAAGTAACATATCAAGAAGAATTGATTGTTCTTGTACTCTAGGGTGAAGTCCATGGCTCCTTTAATGTATCTTAGAATTATCATTTCTACTTTTCGGTTACTCAATTTCTATACTGCCAAAAATCTTAATAGGTAGTTCACTAAATAGGTTACATTTGGCTCACTGTAAGTATTGAGTAGATGAGACTCTTGATCAACTATCAATAAAGGGCTGCATGTACCTAAGATGATGGATCTATTTGAGTCAATGAAGCTTTACCTCCATGGGTGTAGCAATAGGCTTGCAGTCCATCAATCAAACTTCTAGAGCAATGTCATGACATGTTTCATTTGAATAAAAAAGATGATATTTTGTTTCTTTCATACTTCTAGTTGAAGACAATATTGAAGTAGCTTGAGATTTGTCATGACAAACAATTGTTTAAATTTGTTGTGTCTTCTATCACTAACTTTGAACTTCTTATGATTAATAGATTGTCGACATAGACAACTATGATCACCATCTCCCGCCTGCCACGTGAGGCGGAGATTAGGATCATAAGGGTTATTTTTACTCCAATATGAACGGGATGCTCATATTTATTTTGACCATCTTTGTCAGAGTGTGCTTGAGCATATCAATGACTTCATAAGCATAAACACATTTTCTACTTGGTTGGGTGCACCAAAACCATCTAGTTAATTCATGTATGGTGTAGAATACACATCCAACATTGTCATTTTCTACTTTGGGATCAACATTTGGGTGGTTCTTTCAAAAACTTGAAGATGAGCAATATAAGGTTTCTTCCTAATGATGCTTCTTGTGGAGTCATGTTGTCATGTGGAAATGTTATTGACTTATTGAGCATATAGACTAATGTTCTCATTACTTCCTCCTTGTAAGTTGTGTCCAAGCCTTCATCCTTAACCATACACCACACCATTTTCATGATTGCGTGGTTTTGTTGTTCTACAACACTATTTTGTTGTGAAGGGTAGGGTGCGGTCATTTGATGATGAATTCTCCAATCTTTTAGGTATGAGAAGACTGCATTAGTTGTGAATTCCCCCCTCAATCTAAGTGAAGGACCTTAATGTGACCGAGTCTATTTTGCAACAAGAGCTTTGAACTCTTTGAATGCTTGATCCTTTGTCTTAAGCGGTATATTCACATCTTTATGGAATACTCATAATAAAATATTAGAAAGTATTGATAACCTAAATAGGTTTGCGTCATATTATCATAAAGATCAGGTATGAAACAAGTCCAGGTTTCCTATGGCTCTATTCAATGTTTTTTAAAAATCTGCATGATTTTGTTTTCCTACTAGACAATTGATGTGTATAGTTGTATTTTTCTTCAACTATGGTAATCTGAACCATTTGCTTCTAAGTGAGACTAAGCACCCAAAACTAACATGCTTGTACCGCCACAATCTTGTGGATTTGGTGTGCTTCACAATGAGTGCTTAATTATTACGTGGTATTTGGAAGTAAACTAAAATGTCCTAGTAGTAATAAGGGGCACTTGAGCAATAACTGCTCGTATAATAGGTTGACTAACAAGTAAAAGGATTCCAAAACCAACAATAATAAACAGTCTTCTAATAAACTATCCCATGAATATAATGAAAATTAGAAGAAGCAGCAGCAACATCATATCAATCATGTCACCGATAAAGAAGAAACCTCTGATAGGGATAGCTTGTTTGCTGCACAAACAGTGGAAAATTCCTCAAATCAAAGTGTTATCTAGTATGTAGACCCCGATGTAGTTGGACATGTGATAGGACCAAATTATTGGTTCTCCATAATTACTGCATCTGCCACAAAATTGTTAGTTTCATAGGGCAACGATTCTTCCTACAATTTTTTGGGTACTCAAGATATAGTGTTGCAACGATTTTTAGTGTTGCACACTCACGAATGTCTTGTATGTACCGAGTCTAACAAATAATCCTCTATCTGTCAGCTAGTGTTTAGATCACAATCTGAAAGTTGAGTTTGACTAAACAAGTGGCAAGGAAGAGTGCTTCATACGGGATAAAGTCACGAAATCCCAAATTATTGTTCGAACATCAGGTATCAACAAAATAATGTATACACATAATCAAGATGCAAGACTCAAGTTCGATTGATCTTTTATTTATTGAAAAAACATGATATGTGACAACTTTAGAAACTAGACGCTCCAACATACTGTGATTAAGATACGATGAATAAGAGGAAGTACAGAGGTGCTGTTGCTAGTAATAATAAACTTCCAAGAATGATTTGGAAACATAAGTTTTCTGTATTCATTACCTACAAAATCTCCCTTATAATAGAGATCCAAAAAAAGGTAGGACAAAATGTTAAACTCCGCTCCTAATAAAATAAAATCATGTAATACGTACCTTGGTCTCTTCCTCCTGCTGATCTGGTTTGTCTATTGTCCTCGCCTTCACTCCTGCACTTTCAGCTGCGCGTATAAACAGCCTGGCCTTACTCCTACCATTTAACAAACTAATAAAATAATAAAATATGCTCATTGAATGTTTAATGAGACAAATTAACGCGCTTAACATTAAAAAATGCCACCGAATATAAGTTCTTCCTTATCTTTTTTCGTATCCTTCAAGGAAGATGGTGTTAAACCTAATAAATATGTAAACGCCATTATCAAACACACCACCTCTTTTAAACGAAAAATTAAGCCACGTAATTATTTAGAAAAATCAGTACGACTTTTGTGTGTTATAATATTAAACTGCGAAGTATTCTCTTTTGAAAGTGACTTGTCACTTAGCGGCCGAAGAGAAAGTCGTCTCTTGAAAAAGAATGAATGGCCGGAGAAACATCGTATTGATTTCCAGCTACCCACCATGCATAGACTAAATTATAGTTCGATAAACTTTAATTTCTTGCGTCTTGAACATTGATTTTTACAGCTCTCCCATATATATTTAAAAGCCGTCATCCAAGCTCGGAAATAGGTACGAAGCTTCACATCTCGCATTTTCTAATCTACTAACAATTCACCATTATTTTGTCACGAGTAATTTCTGGTATAAGGTTTGTAGTATCAACAAACATTTCTATAATGTATTGAAGAGGTATGTCTGACTTTGCTAGTAAGACAATAAATATATGTATCTTGCAATTAATCAAACATTATGTTAGTGAGACCACAGCCACTTCCAATTTAGCTTTACCCCTATTGAAATAAGGATCAAAATATATTACTGCGGTTTAGGCCAACCAACCAAAGTGAGATTGATGACATCCCCTAGTTGAAGATGGAGGCATAAGGATTGTATTTGATCATACTCTTACTCATGTGTGCCAACTATGTGTTTGTAGAAAATGTTAAACTAAAAATGTTACATTACTTAACTTTTTGTTTTTCTATGATACATGCGATAGAATATTTTATGACACGTTATATTTTTAGGGTTTAGCAATAGGCTTGTGGTTATATTTTAGAGTTTAGAAAAGTGAAATATGAAGACTGACGTGGAGAGGACAATTGACAAATCCATTTGCCAAAATATTTTTTAAGATTAGAGAACTTACACTAAATTCACCATTTCATCCACAACTATTTTTTTTATGATTTTTTCTATTTTCGCTACTGGTTCTATGGGCTCCTTAGATAATTCTCCAACAAAGTGAATACTACTTCAACAAGATTTGCCACCTTTTGTACATTTTTTTCATGGATTGCTAATTTTTCCCTACTTACTTTAAATTTCTGATCAAAATGCACACTCACTTTGTATCTTCTTCTAGCATATTACAAAATTCTTCTCCACCATCATATAGATTTTTTCCTTCTTTTGTAAAGTTCAAAGAAAACATGTTGGTGAAAGAAATCTAAGTGATAGAAATGTGGACCGTTTTATTATCAACAAAGTGTCTAGAGAATGCATACATTTTAATTTTCTTGGAGGTCAAGATACGTTTTCAAAACATTATGCAATCCCTTGGTGACGGTGATTTTCATCTACAATGTTGTAATATTTTTTAGATCTCTACTTTTAGATTTAGTGTATGCAGCGCCATCCTTTATTGTCAAGGAAAGATTAACAGGGATATAGATTGTAAAGTCACTGAGATGCCTAACATGATGGAAGTGTAGCGAAACTCTTTTCATTTTGATGTGAAATCCACACTTACAAAACTTGTGCCATTTTCAAATACATTACGTATAGATGGAAAATATTTGATTGATGAAAAAAGTTGTTGTAAAGGCTCAACATTTTCTAGGAGAGTCTTCTCACAATATTAAGAATCCTCCGGCATAATAAATCCATATGCACCATTTGATAATGTTTCTAGTATATATGGATTGGGAAGGCGGGGTGAAAATATTTGTTTAGTGCATAAATAGTGCTTTCTCTCCATTGGTTTCGCAAAGTTGACTTTGATTCATTCCTCATGGGAAGTTTCTTCCGAGAAAAGAAATCAGTTGGAGATGGTTGATTCCTTACGATTACAATACAAAGGCCTTACGAATTTTTAAATAAAAATATTTTTATTTATTTTTATTTTCGTACTTATCGATCTTTATCACTCATCTGCCTTGAAAGTACGAAAATGATAAAACGGACGTACTTAATAACTGTAGTATGTTTTGGTTGAAAATTCACTGATTATGCCGTCAGGCTTCACCTGTAAACGGAACTCTTTTAATCTTTTAAATATTATAATGTTAATTTAAGCAATATTTCAAATGGTAATAGGAAGACCCGGCCGGTCATACGCATGGTCGAATCGATCAGGCTCGGTAGAGGACTAAGAAGAAAGCGAGGTATGTATTTCAGAAAATATGAAAAATACTACTGTACAAGCTCCTTCTATATAGTAATGAAGTCTGACCTATTATAAGAGAGATTATAAGAACGGGATCGTGGGATTATTGGCATGTTGAATTAACAGGGATAGAAAGAGGGAGCAAATAAGATGGACGGAAAGGGCAAAGACAAAGCAATTGGGATCGATCTGGGAACCACTTACAGCTGTGTGGGTGTTTGGCAACACGACCGGGTCGAAATTATTGTTAATGATCAGGGTAACAGAACTACTCCCTCTATGGTTGCCTTCACTCCCAATGAAAGATTTGTTGGAGACGCTGCCAGATTCCAGATTTCTACTAACCCTGCCAACACCATCTTTGATGCCAAGCGACTCATTGGAAGAAGATTCAGTGATCCTTTAGTTCAGGCTGACATGAAACTCTGGCCTTTCACTATCGTGGCGGGAGAGAATGACAAACCCATGATTGAAGTTTCTTATAAAGGTGAAAAGAAATTATTCGCAGCTGAGGAAATCTCGTCTATGGTTCTCACAAAAATGAAGATGATAGCTGAAGAATACCTCAAGCGCGATGTGAATAAAGCTGTAATTACTGTTCCCGCCTATTTCACTGATTCTCAAAAGAGGGCTACCAAAGATGCCGGTAAAATTGCAGGTCTTAATGTCATGCAGATAATCAATGAACCGACTGCAGCAGCAATCTGTTACGTGTTAAACGCACCGAGCGCCCAGAAAAGAACGTTTTAGTTTTGATCTGGGCGGAGGCACCTTTGATGTTTCCATTGTCACTGTAGAAACAGGTAAAATTCAGGTAAAGGCTGTGGGAGGGGACATGCATTTGGGAGGAGAAGATTTCGATAATAGATTGCTTGATTACTGTGTAAAACAGTTCAAAAGAAAATTCAAGATGGATCTGTCTACAAATGCCAAAGCTCTTAGGAGACTTCGCACAGAATGCGAGAGGGCCAAAAGAAGTTTGTCTTCAACAGTACAGACTGTAATTGATATCGACTCCCTCTACGAAGGAAAAGATTTCCATACGGAGATCAGGAGAGCTAGATTTGAAGAGCTGAACGCGGATTTATTCGAAAAGTGCATGCAGATAGTTAAGAATTGTGTGGAAGATGCTAAATTGAGCAAGGATGATATAGAAGATATTGTGTTGGTTGGGGGTTCCTCTAGAATACCAAAGCTCCAGGAATTACTTGAAAGCTTCTTTAGTGGAAAGCAGCCCTCCAAAACTGTGAATCCGGACGAAGCCGTAGCTTATGGCGCTGCAGTGCAAGCGGCAGTGTTGAACGAAGAGCGCATCGAATTAGTGGTTGAGGACGTTACCCCTATCAGTCTTGGTATTGCAGTACACAATGGAGTTATGGACGTGATTGTTCCAAGGAATACTCCAATTCCTGCAAGGAAGGAGGTTTCATTTACCACTCTGTACGACAATCAGGCAAGCGTACTCTTCCGAGTTCACGAAGGTGAGAGATCTTTGGTTGCCGACAACAATCTACTTGGAAATTTCAGATTGACTGGAATTCCTCCCGCCCAATGTGGATTTCCAGATATTACAGTCTGTTTTGAAGTAGGCGTAAATGGAATTCTGACGATTTCCGCGGTCGACAAGGGAAGTGGGAATTGCGGTCAGATTACTATTGACAATCGTGAGACCCTGAGCGGGGAAGAGATTCATAAAATGGTGGGTGACGCGCAGAAATTTTGTAGGGAGGACGAAGAAGCTAAGAAGAAGCATCTGGCCAAAAACGAGCTCGAGTGTTTTATTTCCAACATGAAAAACAGGGTGAAGAGGTGGATGATTATTGAGCTGGTAGAGGGCCGTGTTGCAAATGATATCATGAAAACACTCAATGCTGCTGAGAAATGGCTGGATGAGAATAGCAGGGTAGGTGTTCATGAACTGGAGCGCAAATTGAAAGAATTGGAGCTCAAATGCCAGCCAAGGCATTAAATTATATTCTGAAATTCTATGGGATTTATTCATCTAATTAAATGTAGAGTATTAGAGCTTTTCCCTTCTTTAATGAGATTGTTCAGTGCCCTTAAAATTGGTCAATGTTAAAATTGTTTTAAAAATGACAGAGCGGTGTTGAGGAGGAAAGTCCATGTGTGTATTATAAGTCCGCAAACCCATATCTTACGGGTGTTGTGTAAGGGAATTTTTCAATGGTAGTTGAATAAATAGTTGGCTGTTACCTACTTTTTACAAACATGTGCTAAACGAGGGACGACCAAGGCTAACTTAAATTCAGCGGGTATTATAACATTCACATTTACTTTAATTTGATTTAATTGGTTATTATTATTTTCTACTTTTTTTTAGATTAGGTAAATAGGATGTTTTGAAAGGGACCTTAAACCTTGTACGAAAAAAGTCGAAAGATAAGACATGAAAACCTTGACATGAAACATAAAATACGAGATGGGAAGGCAAGAGGATCAATAAATCTTGATCCAACAAACACTTCTCGAGACAAGCCGAAAGACACCCCAAAAGGACTAGAAGAGACAACAAAAAGTCAACGAGCTTACTTGAGATAGCCCCTAGAAATACTTCGGTGACCCTATCGATTGTGTAGAAGCTCTCATTAGTTTCCAACCTTCATCCTCCTCCTTACTTCCACCTTCCTCCTTTAGAATTTCTTCCATACCATACATGGACTTGACATACTCCTTACAACACTCATCGATTGTTAGGATAAAAGGGATCAAACCCTTTTGTAGTGTGAGTGTCCGCCTCCGCTAGGGTAACTTTGAAGCATGATTTCAATATTACATGTGGGAGCGAGATAGAAGGGGGAGGGGGAGGTGGCAATACGCCACATCCAAATCCTCCATGTCGGTGTTACTCTTAAGCTTTCTAGACCCCCATCGGGGATCCATAATAGGATCACTCGAGGCCGACCCCCTACTCGACCCACAACCGAAGTCACGCCTCTTAGCATAAAATTTGTCTAGGTCATAACATTCAACCACGTAAGACATCAAGATAATCATATTAAAAAGCTTCTACCCTCCAAGGGTGTCCTAAGAAGTTGAAGAGTGTATTAAGACCCAATTCTCTTGTTATATGATCTAGCGAAAACGACTATAGAAAGGGGCCTACCAAACAAGTACCGAATACTCAAATGGTAAAACAAATGCTTCCACCAATTCTCTATTATATAGAGAGTCAACCAAGACATACAACTCTCAAAACTGGCGAATAAATTTTTAACTGAAGCACCTTCTCGGGGCCAACTATTAAAGTTTTGCTATTGCATTTCAACAGATTTTTAGAAAAATTGGCTATGAAATGGGTTTCGAAACAAACATTCACAACTCAAAAGCATGTTATATCAACTCTCATCTATTCTCCTATATATAGAGAATTCGATGCAACTTACAAAATATAATTCTGATAACTAGAACTCTAGTTATGACCTCGTTTTCAGAGAAAATTAATGTGATTGACTAGTTTGTTTTTGTGCTAGAATGACTAGAGGCCTCCAAACATGCTTGAAAAACTAGCTCCTAAATCCGTTTTCTCAAAACTAATTGTTGCAATCAATTGACATGTAGAAATACTAAAGGTTAAAAGTGGTAGAATTCAATTTTGAACTAAAGTTCCCTAAACTACGGGCCCAAAATGGAAATTGAAATTTCTTAGATTTCATTGTCGTCCATGCAACAATGTGATCAATAGGGATTCCTAACTAAATTGCCTTCATTTAAACAATTCTATGCTCTTATAAATTGGGTTTAAATGATGTTTTGTGACTTCCTGTGTCACTAGATGGACTTGTTATAATCGATGATCAACCTAACCAACCTCTTCTATGGAAGTCTAGGGTCATTTTGTACGCTAACTTTTAAACAACTTTTCCTAACTTTACAAAGTGTTTTAAACTAAAGAATTTGAGCAAAACTTGTATTCCAATCATCCAAAATGTCGATTGTTCTATTTCTTAACATTTCCCACCTAAGCTGGTATTCGATAGCAATCCCATCCTAAGAGTAGGAACAACGCTCCAAAGTGATTGTTTTTATTGTGCGACGCCCATCACCTCATTATGGCATTTGAGACAACATAGGAAGGAAGTTAATAAGTTTATCAAAAACATTTTTGGGGAAAATGGGCAACCAAACCAAACTTATAAATCTATTATATGTTCATACCCGGTCAGGCGTAAGGTGTTGGAATCGAGCTCTGATACCAAATGTAATGCCCCAATTTTAGCACACTTAACCCAACTAGAACCATATCACTAAAATCCAAAAAGACGGATTTTATTTTTATTTTTAAAAATGTAGTAACTTAATCTAAGTTTATTTCCCACAAGTGTTACATCGGATTCAGTTCACCCCAAGTCCACATTTGAATTATTTAATTTAATTGCTAATTTAATATTTAATCCCCCAAAGTATTTAACACATTCACTACAACATACTAGATATTTTACCACAATTTTTCAACAATATTTTTGTGGTTATATAGTATTTCAAAAATTAAAATTGTGGCATTAGAAGTGTAGTTAATCCACATTTTGATATATTATTGTAGTTTTTCTACAATTTATTATAACGTGATGGTAGAAACCCTCTCCTTTGTTTTGCATATTCACAAAATTTATAGCTAATCTCCATTTTTAAAATTGTACATTGTCCATATTTTGTGATATTTGTAACATTTTTACATTTTTTTGTTTTTGTTAGTATTCTACAATTTTCACCAAAATGTAGTTTTTCTATAGATTTAATCTTTGTAGAAATTCCACAATTTAAATTTTTGTATCTCTCATCAATGGTATATTTGTAGAAATTTCAACAATTTTTTTCTACAATTGTCATTACCGAGATAAAATTTGTGTAGGTGGAAGCTTTCTCTTTATTTGATTACACTTGTATAATTAATTGTGAAATTATATTTTTGTGTGTAGAGAAATTACTATTAACAACCAATTGACATTTATTTAAATAATTCTTTATGTAGACTATCTACATTTAAAACACAAAAATCTATTATTTTATTATTAAACGAGAATATTTTTTTTGGGAAAACTAGTTTTCATTTTTATATATTGAATATATATTATATTGAAATGTATGATCAAAATAAAAAAATTAACAATCTATATATGTTTTTTCCTCGAATAATTTTAATAGATTTGTATGTGTTCTGCACAAATGTGATATACATAACATTACTTGGTTCAAAATTTGTGAATCTATGAAGAAGCAATTTATCATTATAGTTGATTGGTATAATTTATCAGTAAATTCAAAATACATCTATTTTATGCTTGTGAAGGCAAGATCTTAAATTTGTTTGCACAAAAGCATGTGCTTTGAAGTTAGTGTTTTATTGTTAGAAAAAGCCATCTATTTATTAGAGGAAATTGTAAGTTTTTTATGTATATACAACACATTCGAGAGAGATTGTAATGCTGAAGCTCGATATCCAAGGAAGATGAAATATATACACAAAAGTGTTGATCTTCCAGTTTGCAAACTAACTGCTTTATTTGCAATTCTTTATTTTATTTAATGTTAGTTGTTATTTTATGTGCCTAATTTCTACACGATCTTCTATGTAATAAGTTAATCTTGCATGAATCAATTGAGGTCAACATAGAATGATGCATTTAGTAATGGGTTGAAGGGCCAAAGTATTAAAGTAAAATAAGAGGGATGCTTAAAAGGAAGATGACTCTTGAAACACTGGCTAAGTAATTACTAGCTCGAAAGAGCGATGTGACCGTATGAAATGACTGCGTCTCGAAGAGAAGGTGAAGATTTTTAGAGTTGAAAATAAATAAATAAATAATACTCATGAGATGAGGAATCGATTGTTAGACTTAGGCTGTTTGTATGTGCCCAACAATATGTCGATGTCATTTCCCATGGCCACAAAGGGTTTTGCATTCACGATGGAATCCACAATGCACATCATGTTGCTTTAAATGGTGGGAAAGCATTAGGGATGGCACTGGCGTATATTATACATAATGTGGATTTTGATTTTCTTGGGCGATGCATGTCAAAGATCAAAAATGTAATGCTTGCATTTTTACCACATAAATCTCAACAGTCTGTGAAACCCGATAAAAAATAGGAAAAATTATGGAATAATTTTTTTGAAGTGATACTGAGCCTTAGCACAAATATATCTCGATTATAAACTTTAAATAATTTCAAGGAAGTCGTGTCGGGACTAAAATAGTGATTAATATTTTTAACCCAATTTTGGAATGATGTTATAACTTAATTTCTTCTCTTCTAGACCCAAATATTTTATTTTAAAAAATCCTTATTTAGCTTTTCATTGTTTAACTCTATTAATCCCTTTTAAATTCATTATTTAAATGCCCATTAGCAATTTTAAAATTTAATCAGGCAAGGCTAGCAAACCTCTAGTGTTAATGGTATGCACATAAAAGTTAATTCATTCCTTAAATGGCGGCCAGATGGCAAGTGAGCACAACTTAGCCTAACCCTTTAATGGTGACGGGTGGTTGTGGAGATCCCCCCCACTTTAAGAATGGTTGAAAATCTTCCCCCAATTTGTCCCTCACATTTTTTATTTAATAACATTCCCACTTAAAATTGAAAAGGGTTATGCCCATCACTTAAGTGATGTAGGGTTCATCCTACACCATTAGATCTAATATTTCCTAGCCCTTTCGAGATTTAGGTTTGAAACCCAAGTAACCGAAAATTGAATCAATATTATATTGTCATAAACATTCTTTTTCTAAATCTAATCTCTCATATTCTTTTATTTTGTTTTGCAGGATGAGATCGAAAAGATGACTTTTATCTTTTCTATGCACGCATTAAAAGATGTTAGTTACTTCTTTATTGATATATATTTGTGTCATTAGTTACACCAATAATACTTTCCCAGTGTGTATGTTGATGCTTTTATAGATGAATCAAGGCAAGGATCTAAATATGATGAAATGTATGGCCTCTTACAAATAAGAATAACTATTAATACTTCAAAGTTCAATCTTACCCTAGTACTTTTCTTTTGGAACTGGATGTAGTTATGAGAGCCATTGACCTCCTTTGATCACTCGGGATAGTAACATCATTTCAAAATTCCTTTCTAAACATTGTAATTGTATGTATTCTTAATTCAAGATGGCATAAATAGCACAGAATTCAATCTTCGAACCTTTTAGTAACTACCAAGACCTTGATCGGCAGGCAAGGACGTAGGTGTGTAGAATTATTTAAAGTCGGGTATAAAAAAATAAAAAAAAAAAAAAAAAATTTGTCGCATTTCGGGTTGTTCGCAATGGATGTGGCGTGAGTGTGGCGTCGCCTTTTTGGGGCTACGGTTTTTGTGCTAGCATGATTAGAGGCCTCCTAAACACGCTTGAAAATCTAGCTCCTAAATCCGTTTTCTCATAACTAATTGTTGCAATCCAATGACATGTAGAAATGCTAAAGGTTAAAAGTGGTATAATTCAATTTTGAACTAAAGTTCCCTAAACTACGGGCCCAAAATGGAGCGAAATTTCTTAGATTTCAGTTGTCGTCCATGCAACAATGTGATCAATAGGGGGCAATTGCCTTCATTTAAACAATTCTATGCTCTTATAAATTGGGTTTAAATGTTTTTGTGACTTCCCAGTGTCACTACGGACTATGATCAACCTAACTTGAACCTCTTACTATGGAAGTCTAGGGGTCATTTTGTACGCTAACTTTTAAACAACTTTTCCTAACTTTACAAAGTGTTTTAAACTAAAGAATTTGAGCAAAACTTGTATTCCAATCATCTGATTGTTCTATTTCTCAACATTTCCTACCTAAGCTGGTATTCGATATAAAATCACATCCTAAGAGTAGGAACAATGCTCCAAAGTCATTTGCTTCAGGTTGTGCGACGCCCATCACCTCATTATGGCATTTGAGACAACATAGGAAGGAAGTGAATAAGTTTATCAAAAACATTTTCGAAATCGAATGGGCAACAAACCAAACTTATAAATCTATTATATGTTCATACCCGTGTGTAAGGTGTTGGAATCTGAGCTTTGATACCAAAATGTAATGCCCCAATTTTAGCACACTTAACCCAACTAGAACCACACTAAAATCCCGACGGATTTTATTTTTATTTTAAAAAACGTAGTAACTTAATCCTAAGTTTATTTCCCACAAGTGTTACATCGATTCAGTTCACCCCTAGTCCACATTTGAATTATTTAATTTAATTGCTAATTTAATATTTAATCCCCAAAGTATTTAACACATTCACTACAACATACTAGATCTTTTACCACAAATTTTCAACAATATTTTTGTGGTTATATAGTATTTCAAAAATTAAAATTGTGGCATTGGAAGTGTAGCTAATCCACATTTTGATATATTATTGTAGTTTTTCGACAATTCATTATACCGTGGATGGTCCACAATTCACAAAATTTATAGCTAACCTCCATTTTTAAAATTGTACATTGTCCACATTTTGTGATGTTTGTAACATTTCTACAATTTTTGTTTTTGTTAGTATTCTACAATTTTCACCAAAATGTAGTTTTTCTATAGATTTAATCTTTGTAGAAATTCCACAATTTAAATTTTGTATCTCTCATCAATGTTATATTTGTGGAAATTTCAACAATTTTTTTCTACAATTGTCTTTACCACATAAAATTTGTAGGTGGAAGTTACAATTTGATTGCCACAATAATTAATTGTGAAATTATCTTTTTTTAAAATGTAGAAAAATTACTATTAACAACCAATTGACATTTATTTAAATAATTCTTTATGTAGATTATCTACATTTAAAACACAAAAATCTATTATTTTATTATTAAACGAGAATATTTTTTTGGGAAAACTAGTTTTCATTTTTATAATATATTTAATATATATTATATTGAAATGTATGATCAAAATAAAAAAATTAACAATCTATATATGTTTTTTCCTCGAATAATTTTAGATTTGTATGTGTTACGCACAAATGTGATATACATAACATTATTGGTTCAAAATTTGTGAATCTATGAAGAAGCAATTTATCATTATAGTTGATTGGTATAATTTATCAGTTCTATTCAAAATACATCTATTTTATGCTTGTGAAGGCAAGATCTTAAATTTGTCTTGCACAAAAGCATGTGCTTTGAAGTTGAGTGTTTTATTGTTAGAAAAAGCCATCTATTTATTAGAGGAAATTGTAAGTTTTTTATGTATATACAACACATTTAGAGAGATTGTATTGAGTGAAGCTCGTGACAAGGAAGATGAAATATATACACAAAAGTGTTGATCTGAGTTTGCAATAATCTATTTTATTTGCAATTCTTTATTTTATTTTTGTTAGTTGTTATTTTATGTGCCTAATTTCTACATGATCTTCTTGTAATAAGTTACGGCTTGCTTGAATCAATTGAGGTCAACAAGAATGATGCATTTAGTAATGGGTTGAAGGGCCAAAGTATTGAAAGTTGAGGGATGCTTAAAAGGAAGATGACTCAGAAATGGCTAACCTAGAGCAATGTGACCATATGAAATGACTACTGTAGTCGAAGAGAAGGTGAAGATTTTTAGAGTTGGCCAGAAGCAGACGAGGAGACAAGGCTCGTATTGCCCAACAATATGTTGAAAAGTCATTTCCCATGGCCACGTGGGTTTTGCATTCACGATGGAATCCACAATGCACATCATGTCGCTTTAAATGGTGGGAAAGCATTCCGGAGGGACAACGACGTATGACATAATGTGGATTTTTGATCTTCGACGCATGTCAAAGATCCAAAGTGTAATGCTTGCATTTTTACCACATAAATCTCCGCGAAACCCGATAAAAAATAGGAAAAATTATGGAATAATTTTTTTGAAGGATACAAGGCCTTAGCCAGGGTTTCAAATATATCCGATTATAAACTTTAAATAATTTCAAGGAAGTCGGACTAAAATAGTGATTAATATTTTTAACCCAATTTTGGAATGATGTTACAACTTAATTTCTTCTCTTCTAGACCCAAATATTTTATTTTAAAAAAATCCTTATTTAGCTTTTCATTATTTAACTCTATTAATCCCTTTTAAATTCACTATTTAAATGCCCATTAGTAATTTTAAAATTTAATTAGGCAAGGCTAGCAAACCTCTAGTGTTAATGGTATGCACATAAAAGTTAGTCTATTCCTTAAATAGATCAAGTGAGCACAACTTAGCCTAACCCTTTAGGTCCCCACTTAACATTACCCACACATCTTTTATTTAAACATTCCCACTTAAAATACCCCATCACTTAAGTGATGTAGGGTTCATCCTACACCATTAGATCTAATATTTCCTAGCCCTTAGATTTAGGTTTGACAAAAGTAACCCTAAGAATCCTTATGGATTGTCATATATTCTTTTTCTAAATCTAATCTCTCATTTCTTTTATTTTTTTTGCAGGTTAAGGAAGGAGGAGAAGAAAATGAATCCATGGAGGCCATTAGAGAGGATTGGAAAACTCTCATTTGTTAAGTTTTCGTGATTAGGGCAAGGATCTACCCATTTCCTTTGTGGGTTTTGGTCCCTTTCCTTTATTTGTTTTCATATGGTATTTTCTTGTAGGTTAATTGTATATACAATGAGTATATACCCATTTGGGTAAAACTCAAATAAGAAACCCTACTTATTTAGGTTGAGCAAATTTGTAATTTTATGTATAGATACATATACATATTTAGATTTGTCTTGTATATTTATTTATTTTTTAAAAAAAAATCTATTGATTTTAGAACTAAAACTCTCAAGGAAATATATATATATATATATATATATATATATATATATATATATATATATATATATATATATATATATCGAATAAAGAAAAGAAGTCGTTGTGAAAACTCAATACCATGCCCCTATAATGGACTGTGTAGAAAATGAATTGGGCCGCATTTTATTTTATGCACATGGCTGCATTTTATTTTATTGACATGGTTTCATTTAGTTTCTTTATGGAAGGGGTTAGTGTTGGGGGGATGGACGCCCCGCACCCCCACCCCATATATTATATGGTTGGGGTGGGGTCGGTGCCCTCCCCCAACCTTTATTAATCTAAACTTCAATTACAGCCCTAGCCGCACACACCATAGTTACTCTAATTTATCAATCAATTTTTTATTTTATTTTTTCATATATATTTAAAAAAATTAAAAGGCCAATTTCTATACTTAACCAATTCAATTAGTTTAGCCAATTTCTATATTAATAAGTAAAGTATACACACACACACACACACACACACACACACACACACACACACACACACACACACACACACACACACACACACACACACACACACATATATTTGATACGGTAAACATTAATGTTTAATTATAATATTTATATTGTGATGTCGTAAATTTTTAAATAACCAAAGTGCATTATTAAAGTATATTTATTATATAATAATAATACGAAATTATTCATTTAACAACTTTTCCATTTAAGTAGGAATTGTAAAATGAATAGGTAACTAGGTTTGTGGTTATAGGCTTAAATTCATATGAATTTTTAGAAAAAGAGGTGTTTATAGTTGTAAGAAAATGTGTTTCACATTTTAGCCCAAACAAATTATCCAACTCCAATTCGTTTAGGTAACCTCTAAGAGTGTACATTAAATTTGATTTATTCATTTACATAGGGCAATTTCTATTGCAACAAGGGAGAACTATATTATAAAATTAATTTTAATCATCCCTCTTGTACATCATTGGAATGGGAAATATGAAGCATACTTAGTCAAAATTTTACCTCATTCAAGGAGGATTGCCCATAATGTAAAAATGACCAACACTCACTTTTCATTCAACTTTAATAACATTCCTACTTAAAGGACCTTTATTTGCATTTCAAAATAGTTACAAGGTTCCCATTTTGATAAATGAATGCAAGCCATAATAAACCATTTCCAAGAATGAATGAGATTACATCCAAAACCATTGATACAATTTACAAGTAGAAGGATCATAATAACACAAGGTGCAACTCTACATGTCTTCCTCCATCAAGAGAACTTTCTCCATTGAGCTCACCATCTTCATCAAGTCATGCACACAACAAAATGGGGGAGTAGGAAACACTCTCCACCCAACCAAGATATCCAATGAGAGAGAGAAGCCTTCTCCCTCATTGGCCCCAAGCCCCAACAAGGAAGCAATGAGGGTTATTTAGACAACCATGGAAACTCAAAATGGCTTCCACATACACATTCAACCAAGACAATCAATGTAATAACACAATACCAATATTACAACAATTCCATAAATTTTAAAACACAAAGGCTTCATACTAAAGCCATAGAGGAGAAAGGAACATGGGGGTTCTTCTTATGCCTCCCAAGGGCTTGGGTGTCCACCTATGAGCCTCCAAAATTTTCATCACAATACACACAACACTCTTATGCCTCCCTCCAAGAAGATACACCACTCTTATGCCTCCCTCAAGAAATCAACCCACTCTTATGCCTCCCTCAAGATAATAACAAGATAAATACAAAACATATTTATCAACAAGGTGGACATCCCAACCCAACTCCCTCCTAAAATCCCAATAACATTTCTCTTATGCCTCCCTCAAGTTCTACCCCCATTTCCATATCTCCCACAACCTAAGGAACAAGCCTATTTCCAAAAAGCATAACCAATGTAACAATCAACATCTACACACAAGAGCACCACAAAATAACAAGGTAAGAAAAAAGGTGGAGATCTACCTCACAAATGAAGAGTATCAATACACAACAAGCTCCAAGCCTTCAAAAATCCTAAGCAACCACCATCCACTCCAAGCTCCATTCTCAAGCAAGCTCTCCAAAATTGCAAGCATTCCCAAAACCAAAAAAAAAAAAAAAAAAGAGCAATTAACCCCCAAAACAACCATTAAACATGCATATAAAGGAAAGGAAAAGGAGAGAGAGGGTGAGGTGGCTCCATGTATGATGCCATATCACTCATCCTCAACTCCACATCACAAGTCCAACCCATATTCCAAAACATAATTAATAAGTGGTTGATGGAATAACCTTTTACTTATAAACACAATCTAAGCCCACACCCCTTAAGGACTAAAAATAAATATATGTAAGAAAGTGCAATAAAAACAATTTTTCTTCCTAAAACACATAATGGGGTCTAATTTTGATCCCCCAACCCATATATAGGGTTGGTATAATAATTTAAGAGGTGTGGGACAAGTTTAACTTGTCCCACTAGCCTCCAAAATTTTCCCTTAAGGACAAATCCAAATTTCAAAGGAGAGGTGGAGTGTACAACACTCAAGATCTTAAGCACTCAACTTAAACACATAAACCAAGGAGCTATCAAATCCAATAATAAATTATTTTGACCCATTCTTAATTAATTTATTAAACTAATTAATTTACTAATCTAGACATGAAACAAGTGATTAACAAAAGGAGAACACATCACTATAATTTCACATACTAAAATTAAATTAAAGGAAACAAAATAAAAGAACACACACACCCCTTGGTCACATTTGGAGGTTTTCCCCCCCATGGGAACCCCTAACAACAAAACACACACCACAAAACACTAGTTGCCATGGTTGGGTGACCAATGTTTTCCATCCATGGCCACTATGTTGCCTTTTGTTGCCAATACCCCCTATTCCTTCGTTGTTGGTCTCCTACCCCCGTAGTTTATTGTTGTGGATTAATTACCTGCAAAATCACACGTTACCTTTCTGGCCTCATGGCCATATTAGTAATATCGAACAAATAAAATGCTTATATCTACATATCAATTTCAACGTCAAATATGATAATTATTAATTTCTTAAGACCAAGCATTTCAACAATTACTCCAATTCTCAACATTTTAATTCCACTAATACATCAGTTTGCAATAAACCAACTAAATCATCTAACTTAAGCAATACTTTCACTTGTTCAAAATTTACCAATTCTCCAACATCAAAGGAATCACAAAATAACCTTGAACATAATAATAAAGATCAATACGAAAATACTTTGAAATATCAACATACATATAAAATGACAACACATCTTTTCTTTCATACCAAAAGTCTATCAAAATTTAATCAGTTCAATTAGAGATGTCTATCCTTCAATTTTCATATCACAATGTGTTACTATCATTTGTTTATTAATATTTCCAGGTACCTTGTGCAATGATGTTTATGCATCCAGTCATAGAGATAGAATAAACAAAACAATATTGAAGAGTAATGCAAATCAAAATCAATATATGACAACGTAACCGTTCTAGCTAATTGTCTTATCCCTAGATGCCCATCAGGGTCTATAGTACGTCATAGAGTCAAAGTAATAATAATAACCAAAACACAATAGAAATCTTGATGTCCACACATTTTATTTGCATGCTAACTAGAATACAACAACTAGGTTTACAATTATAAAAATTTGGAAAAGATAATTATGGTTCATTTAGTGTCGAAGGGAAGTGGGCATTACATCCCCCTCCTTAGACTTGACTTCCTCTCGGAAGTCACGAGAGAAAGAGGTAATAATAATGCAAAAGAAATAGGATCACACCCTTTGTGGAATTCCTCTACTTCAACAAGTGTGGGTCAACAAAACCCACGTTTGGTCCAATGCAATTTAACAAGAAGAGGGAGATTGAAAGGGGTGAGTTCTAAAATTTCTTCATTTGAGGTTGCGAACATTTAATTTTAAGGAGTATTTACTTTTCAACAAGGAGTAGCATTCAGTTACCAAGGAACTTACGTCACTCTTTCATTTCACGAGGTTGCGAACATTTAATTTTAAGGAGTAGCACTTTACGTGATCAACCAAGATACAACACATAGCATCAAAACATGAAAAGGTCAAAGGGGTCTCAAGAATAACTACCAAGCAACAGAATAAGAGGGGGAGTTTCGTGAACTTGAAAAGACCACATAGTTTCCCATGGATGCAACATACTGCAATAAAAAAATGTTAAGGCTTCCACTAAGGTTAAGTTATGCTTCCAAAGTTCATTATATAGACAAGGATAGAAGGTATTAACCACGACCATCAATTTATACAAGAAAACATGTCTACTCAAAGGTCTCACAATTTTGAGATCACACAAGATGGGTTTGACAAGAAGGAAGGACCCTTAAATTAGCAAAACATTTACAATTAAGAAAAACTATTCATGGAGAGCACTTAGATAACCCGAGAGGGTACAATCAAATTTTCATGGTAATACTAAGAAAGTCATGACCACAAGGTTTCCTATAGTCTGATTTTACACTTAAAAAAATCGAACACACAACACTAACCAAATTTAGAGGTGACAATGCTTAGCACATATCTCCACTAGCAACTAGCATATCAATACAAGAAGCACCATTCACTATGACACAATGGAATTTATTTATCCTAAATCCTGCCCAAGCTCGAAATAATCATAAGGAGAGCACATGCATAAATCGTAACACCAAAGAGCACTCGAGGGAGATAGAGAGGAGAACAAGTAACAAGGGGGCCCAACTACAATCCAAAGGTGCATCGTACCAAAAGTAAGTATCCGCTTACGAATTTAACTTACTCTTTCTTTCCCGATGAAAAAAGGGAACACACAATGACAAGGTGTCTCAAGAAAGGAAGAAGAAAAGGAGGGATTCCCAAATTTATTTCATATCCTTAACATATGTTGCCTTAAAATTACAAATAACCTAGGTCACCAAGGACTAAATCAGCACACAAGGAGGCTTCTTTTCTTAAACACAAGAGATAAGACCTAAACTTAAAGGCCCCAACTCACACTCGTCGAGTTACTAGGAAACAAGGGTACGAAGAAACAAACTCCTACAAGGGAAGGGCACATACGTCTATGAATAAGGGAGTACTACGCAATTAGAACACATCACTAACAACAAGGTGTTTCACAATTTCGGGTAGGCGACAGAACTAAAGGTTCAATTATACATTGCACTCAATACACATAAATCTTACTCATTTTATAAATCAACTATTAAGTCAAAAGTTATAGTTTCACTTGCTAAGCACATTCCTTATGAGTTTTCTTAATTAAATCTTCCTTTTATTATGATATCACATGTTGGCGTTATAAGGGGCACCACTAAGGTGGGCATGATATCTCGCCATTCTGTAGGTGGGAAAATTATTTATTTTACTGTTAGGGAAGATAAAAGGACAAGTTTCCTTTCCAGTTCTAACATAGTTTTATTTCTTCTATTACTCTACCAAGCTTATAACAAGGAACCATTTTCCTTCTCCTAATGTTCTAGTTTTACTTGTCAAGTTCCAAGTCCAAGCCCCCTCAATTAAGGTTTTATTGTGCTCAATTTAATCATTTTACCAAATAGGTCTTAATGCAAAGGAAGAGTCAACCTTATCACATGATTACTTTTATGGGAATAAGAGATAACTCAACATATCACATTTTTATTCTAAAGGAACAAGAGACATTCAACAAAGCAACACATCATTAATTTTGTAAGAGCTAGTGATCAATCAACCAACATGTCACACACCAATATTTAAGGGTTTATCAAGGAATTACAAGCATAATTAAACACTTCTAGTGGATCTCCGCAAGTCTCAAAAGAAGTTATAAGAAAAGACCCATTAAAGAGGTATATTTACTTTTACGAATTTAAGAGGTTTACAATTGTTTGTTGTTTAGGATCAAACATTTCACTCACATAAAAGACAAGGCGAGTTTTCAAACAACACTCACACTTCCACAAGATATCACTAATCAAGCAACAAGATGGCAATGAAAAATTTTATTCCAAGACACCACACCTCCTATAAGTAGACATCAAATGTAAGAGGACCATTAACTAATCCATTTAAACATGGACTTTACGAACAAAAGTTGTAGTTTTTTTTTTTAAAGAAGAACAACATAAGCACCACTGAGATTAGAATATTAAGATCTACCAAACTAACATCTCTAAGAGCAAGGTCCAAAAGACCCAAAAGCATCCATAAGTGTCTCCATGTAACCCAAAGATTAATAGGTCATAGAGTGTTATTCATTGCAATTTAAAATGTTAAGGCAAGGGTAGGCTTATTTATAGGTCGTGAGAGAGTAAAATAAGCACACTTAATTAAACACATTGCTTGAATGGGCTTAAATATATTCATAATTACCAAGACACATACAATACACAAGTCAATACTTTTTATAATGAAACACGGAAATCATGATAAAACTCAGCATGTCATCATGGAACATCACTACCAAACAAACACTTATCCACTTAAAATATACAGTCAACTAAGATTCAATCTGATCCTAACATAATCCATAAGCCCATAACCAAACACATCTACTCTGATGAGGATAAAAGCTCTTACCAGGTTGTAAGAGAATCACCACCACCACTATCAAGCTTCCAACTAGACCACACTACACAACAAACTCTCCAAGATCCTAGACACACTCAAGGTTCCGTCTTTCCAAAACCAAGGCATAACTTAAAGCACCTAAGAAGACATTCCAGGCAACCTAGGGTGTACCCCCATATGACAAAATGTCACAATACAAACAGCGTAGAACCAACTCAACAACATGCAAGAAAGAATCACGTAACATTTAGCTAAGTAGCCAATAGATAAACGAGCTCTGAGTCACCAGTCAAAGTAAAATCCAAGGAATATTGGCAATCAAGGAAAGTGGCTAAGTAGCCACATTGCAATGTCTGAAAATTCTCACAAAAATATAAATAACTAAAAGAGCCTCAGAGCTTCTCAATCCAATCGTAAAATAAGATGCTTTGGTTCTTGATAAAATAACACAAGTTTACGAATATAAAATATAGAAATCCACATCACAGTCACTTCGCAACCCTTCATGGCCGCCAATAGGGTACTATACCTCGAGCTCCGTTCTAATAACACATATGCACAACTGGATCAAAGCGACACCAAGACCTAATATCCACTTACTCACACGGGGATTAAGTCACCAAAGCGGCAACCAAAACTAACTCGTCTAACCACTGAAGGAAAAAGGGGAGATTTAGACGACTAAACAACTTCTATTCACTCTTCCTGACTCCTGAACACAGCCACTAGCACTAGGCCACAAGAGTTACACCATACAATTTATCATTCCAACAAGGAAGAGTCTCATTGGATTTATCGCATCATACGACCAAAGCAAGAGTTAGGACTCATTAAACAACATCTAGCAAGGGAACCAAGTTCTTGATACACTAGGAGTTCACCAAAAATATCAATCTTGTTTAACCTTCAGCTTACCCGGGTTCGACAAAATGCCACTAGGCGAGTACAACAATTCAAACAAATTTATTATTTTATTATTATTTTAATCATGGAGGTTCAAATATTGCTCGTATTCCCCAACAATATGTTGACAAGTCAATTCCCATGGCCACGTGGGTTTTGCATTCACGATGGAATCCACAATGCACATCATGTCGTTTTAAATGGCGAAAGCATTCCGGAGGTACGATGACGTATGACATAATGTGGATTGTTGATCTGCTGATGCATGTCAAAGATCCAAAGGCCCTTTCCCATTGTAAAAACACCTTTGGAGTAATAATAAAATTAACTTTTTAAAGTAGTACAAAAGACTTATAGACATCCATATCTATGGGCCTATTGACTTGACCTTTGCACAAAATTCTTTTATAATAAGAAACAAGTGTGCATCTTTAAATACTAATTCGTGTATATAAAAATATATACAGAATTAGAAATACAATAGAGCTTTATGCATCTCTAACTTTGATGTGTATTTACCATAGTATTCCCCCAAAAGCAAGCATTGAGAACAAAGCCGCAACTTGTTTTAGAGAATTGAAAAGAAGTTTCCTTTGATAAAATAAAGCATGTGACTGAAAAGTTTAACCTTATTTAATGGATATAATTTCAGGATATAAAACCCTCAAATTTCAGAATATTGTTTTATGCCAAGGAGTTGGATTTGAGCTCCAATTCTTTTATTTTGGCTTGCATGTGATGAATTCCTGCAAGACCATTCGCATCCAGCCATTCTTCAGCAGCTTCCAGGGTTATGATGATATCTTGTGCAATTGATGGCTCCATCAGCTCACTGTTCCTCGCCTCTAACACCCTGCTTTTCATGTTGAACGTATAACACTCGAGTTTGATTTTTGCTACATGCTTCTCCTTAGCTTCGTCGTCCTGTCTACGAAATCTCTGTGCATCACATACCATTTTATCAATCTCTTCCTTGCCGAGTCTCCCACCTTCATCACTAATGGTAGTCCCGTTGCTATTCCCGCTTTCCTTTTCCACCGCTGAAACTCTCAGAATTCCGTCGACGCCAATTTCAAAGCAGACATTAATATTTGGCACTCCAGATTGTCCTGGCGGAATTCCAGACAGTATAAATTCTCCAAGTAAATTGTTGTCGGTAACTAAGGTCCTCTCGCCTTCATGAACTCGGAAGCATGCACTGGTCTGATAGTCGCATACGGTGGTAACTGATAACTCTTTTCGAGTAGGAATGAAAGTATTTTTGGGAACAACCACACTCATCACCCCATTTTTGACTGAAACTCCAAGATTGAGAGGAGTGACGTCCATCACCACCAAACGGACTTCATCCCTGTTTAACGCCGCCGCCTCAACAGCAGCACCATAAGCCACGGCTTCGTCCGGATTCACAGTATTTGAGAGTCTCTTCCCATTGAAGAATTCCCCAAGTAACTCCTGGACCTTTGGTATTCTGGAGGAACACCCAACCAATACAATATCTTCTATATCGTCCTTGCTCAATTTAGTGTCGTCCAAGCATTTCTTGACGATCTCCATACACTTATGAAAAAAATGAGCGTTCAGTTATTCAAACCTTGCCCTGCTAATTTCTATATGGAAGTCCCGTCCTTCATAGAGGCAGTCTATATCGATTACTGTTTGTATTGCGGAAGACAAAGTTCTCTTTTCCCTCTCACATTCTGCGCGAAGTCTCCTTAGAGCTTTGGCATTTCTAGCCGGATCAATCTTGTATTTTCTTATGAACTGTTCAACACAGTAATCAACAAGTTTATTGTCAAAATCTTCCCCTCCCAAGTGCATGTCCCCTCCCACGGCCATTACCTGAATTTTACCTGTTTCCACAGTGACAATGGAAACATCAAATGTGCCTCCACCCAGATCGAAAACCAAAACGTTCTTTTTCTGCCCTTGAGGCGCGTTAAATCCATAACAGATTGCCGCGGCAGTGGGTTCATTGATGATGTGAATGACATTAAGACCTGCGATTTTACCAGCATCTTTTGTAGCCCTCTTCTGAGAATCTCTAAAATAGGCAGGAACAGTAATTACAGCTTTCTTCACATCTCGCTTGAGGTACTGCTCGGCTACCATCTTTATTTTTGTGAGCACCACAGACGAGATTTCTTCAGCCGCGAATAATTTCTTTTCACTGTCATTTTCCCTGCTACAATGGTGAAAGGCCAGAGTTTCATGTCAGCCTGCACTAAAGGATCACTGAATCTTCTTCCAATCAGTCGCTTGGCATCAAATATGGTGTTGGACGGGTTATTAGAAATCTGGAATTTGGCAGCGTCTCCAACAAATCTTTCATGGTTGGTGAAGGCAACCATAGAGGGAGTAGTTCTGTCACCCTGATCATTAACAATAATTTCAACCCTGTCATGTTGCCAAACACCCACACAGCTGTAAGTGTTTCCCAGATCAATCCCAATTACTTTGTCTCTTCCCTTTCCGTTCATCTTATGCGGTTCTTGTTTTTATCCCTGGTTTTTGAACATGCCAATAAAACCCCTGTTATATGGATAGGCCTATTGAATACTTGCATACAAAAAATAGAATAGAATGTCATCGTGTAAAAAAATTAACATACGTTCCTTTGGTAAAATTGGTATAGCTTTGGACGATTTGGATCAAGCTATTTGGATCCTCTATTTTAATGTTCTGTTGAAAGTGGGGTTTATTTTTCCAAAGGTTTTATTCGATTACTTTCATAATCCAAATCTTTTAACTAACAAAACTAACATAAAATAAATAAATATTTGATTGCTGCCCCTTCTGCATTTATTGTGCACCATATGTATTAACCCGTAAGGTGGCGGGCCAACATTTATATACATGGAGTTATACTTAGTTTCTTTATAGCATCTTATAAGTAGTGAACCATATGTTTGTAAAGGTGACTGGTCAACCAATTAATGGGATGTTTACCATTTTTGGAGTGGATTTATCATTGGTTGGTTGACCAATCAATCTTGTAAGCATATTTGATGTTTAAGCTAAAGCTGAAAACCTCTCCTTCGTTTGGTCACTAGCTCGTATTCTCCAAAGAAGTCAAAGCTGACCCATAGCATTGAATGGGCACCCGCTCTATACCTATATGGTGGCATAAAAATAAAATAGTTTAGAGAGGTGGGTCAATTGAGCGGAGGGCAAAATTTTGGGTGGGAAAAAAATACCTTAAAATGTTGGAAATAAAGGGAACTTCCGATGTTAATTTGTTGGTGGTATGGGAGCTCATTCAATATTATATTAAAGCTTTCTTCCTAACACTACTATTGTGTTAATCTCTTTGTTCGTTTTTTTCTCTCATAGAATCTGTTGTTCAATATCTAGTTTCCCTTATTTTTTACTGCTACTATTTAATTCAAAAATGGGCATTATTTCAAAATTTATTGAATGTCTCTCTTTTTAGCTAGTTCAACCAATGGGCATTTAATTTTAACAATTGTTGGTTGCAATTTCAGCTCATCTAATGTTCACAACTCACAAAATTGGATATATTTAATGAGTGTAATTTCAGGTTTGTTTTTCAATAAGATAACTTTAAAATGTATGAAAGAAGAAAAAAAACGCATATCAAAACACATAAGATATATACATTCTAATAGGGTTAACAATAGAAAATGGATAACAATATTACGGGTAGTAATATTTATAATGATTGTCCACTACTACGTTAGAGAATGTGTAACAATAGAGAATGGGTAATAATACTATGAGTAATAATATTATATGAATTACATTAGAGAAAGGGTAACAATATTATTAATAATATATCCATGTGATAATAAATACTATGAAAAACACCCGTTCTAAAAGAATGAATAATTCTGCAATGTAATAACGGTTTTTTTCAGAATCTAATTACTCTTTTCCCATTCATACAAATGTAAAAATAAACTCAGAAGGTTATTTCACTTTAGTCTAATGGGTATTTTTTGCGCGTCATTCCATGCGAAGTAGCATTTAACACATATTGGAATAGGAATGAGAATTTGCAGATGCTTGACGGCCGTTACTGTAATCTAGTATTGTTTTTAATGTAACTTTCCGGGTTTTATAAGAGCACAAATTGATATTAATGATCCATTGCATATAATAGGGAGATTGCCAAAAGGAAAAACACGAGTTGTCAAATGTATGAAATGTAATTAAGACATGATGAATAAGGAAAGGTACAGAAATTCCTATCGGCATTACAATGGCACCAACAGGTACTGTTAGTGGTAATAAAAACTTCCAAGAATGTTGCTCCATGATTCTATCCTGACGATCTCCTTATAATAGAGATCCAAAAAGTTAGAACTAGTTACTAAAATTACATACTTTACTGCTAATACGTACCTTGGTCTCTTCGTCCTCTGCCTCTGGTTTGTTTATCGTCCTCGCCTTGCTACAGAATATCTTTCCACATTACTTAATTGGCCTGCAAATTTAACTACGGGAATAAACTCCTACCACTTAAATAATGGTAAAATAAGGATTGTTATAGAGAACAAATGAACTAAATTATATACCGATTGAATGTTTCAACAGATGAGCCAAATTAACGCGCTCAATATAAAACAGCCGCCCAATATAAGTTCTTCATTTCTATATTTCTCCGTGTCTTTCAAGGAAGATGGCTCACCTATAAATTATCGCGCTGAACATTAAACACACCGCCAATATAAGCAAGTTCTTCCTTTCGATTTTTGTTCGTATCTTGAATTATCGAACACAGCATCTTTTGCAACGAAAAATGAACCATTTTTATTATTTAAATGTTAGTACGACTTCTGTATGTTATAATAGTATAATACGAATGAATTAACCTACTCAAAGGATTCTCTTTTCACAGCAACTTCTCCACTGGCGGTTGAATAGAATGTCAAGTTTTCAAAAAGCATGGATGGCGGCCGTCGAAACATCTTATTATGTTCCACCCACCGCACATCCATAGATGAAAGTATAGTTCCATAAACATTAAATTTTTATGTCTCAAACATCAAACTTAAAAGCTCTCCCACATTATATAAAAGCTCCCGCATCAGCTTGGAGAAGGTGCAAAGCTTGGTGCAGGCTATTCTAGTGCCGTAATGCACCACCATACAAGGCAGCTAACATATTGTTGGTCGTCAAATAGGACTTTTAAGAAGAGCAACAGTCAGGGGACAAGAAGTCCCTCCTCTTTAATGGGAGAGGTTCCCTTATTCAGAAACGAACTTATTTACAAATGTACAAAACATTATTTGTTGGTTAAACTTGGATATTATGAAAGTGTTTTCCACAAGGATCATCAGTTACAAAAGGACTGAGGAAAGGGAATACGAGGGTGAGCAGAAGAGCAACATGCAGAATTATAGATAGTAGAATAATCCTTTATGTATGCGAAGTTGCAGTGAATTTAAAACAAGATCGTTTGCATTGGATGAACAAGATGAGATTACCAGACACAAAGTTCTGTAAATAACCTTCTTCAGATTCATTAATCAAGGACACAAAGTTCCTTCTTGGTTGTACAAGATCACTATACTCACAATATTTGAAAATATGCAATCAGTGAGACTAACGAACTAGAAACAAATGATCTTCACGAAATTAAATGAAAACACAGAGATAACAAAGATTAGATAGACAATGAATGGAAAGCCCTTTTGTATTGATTTCTCTCTGATCTATTTACACTTCCGAAAATATGCCCGTTCTTCCTTCTTCGAATGGCGTAGAAAATACCATTATATAGCTTACAATTCAGTTACTCTTCGTAACCGTTTCTTTTAACTAAAGAATAGTTAAGGACCGCCAAATCGCAGTACCTCAACCTATTACAAAGAAAACTGAAAAAGAAAGGGAAGAAGAGAAACGTATGGGGAAGAAGGCAATGGCGGTCACCGAGAGGGACCCATCAACTTGAAAACGCATTGAATTTCTTCCACGTCTCGGTTATGTTTTTGCCACGAGGGACACACTAGAATTTTCATCTTGAAGATGACAATGGATATCTTTGAAAACCGATATAACCAACGTCTTGAAAGCTTCGTCTTTACGCGGTTATCCCTTGGAATTTGATCTTGGATTGATAGTATCGAGACGCAACTTAAATTCATATTTAGCATATTCGGGTGGAGCGGGAAAAACTAAGTATGAATTGCATTAGGTTCACTTGGGACATGTGAGACGCGAATGCGCGCGGCACGCGGCTCGGCCAATTCGGGTGAAACAGGAGAAAATGCATTTTGGGACATTTGGGGCGAAAAACGCGTGCGAATCGCGCGTTCGGGCGAATCGGCCGAAAATGGAGCGACTTGCACTTTTGATTTGGGACAAAGAGCTCAAGTACGCGACTCGGCCGGTTCGGGTGAAAATGGAACAACTTCACACGGAAAGTTTGGGACACTTGGGACAAAAAGTTCCGAAGTACGCGGTTCGGGTGTTTCGGTCGATCGGGGAACAGAGAGCAATTTGGAACTTGGGACAGTTGGGACAAAATTGCGCGAAGGACGCGATTCGGGCGAATCGGCCGAAAATGGAACAACTTGCACAATTCTATTTGGGACACTTGGGACAAAATTGCGCGAAGGATGCGGTTCGGGCGAATCGGCTGATCGGGGAACAGAGTGCACTTTGAGTTTTGGGACACTTGGGACAAAAACTTCCGACGGGCCCGAAAATGGGACAACTTCGGGGATTTCGGCCGATCGGAGAACAGAAGACCCGTTTGAACTTGGGACAGTTGGGACAAAAAGTTCTGACAGGCCTGAAATACTTACAAAATGACCCAAAACACAGATTTTCTCAATTTCACGGCCTTTTTCACACCACCAGCTCGACAGAAAAGACACTTAAACTCAAAATTTTGAAATTTTTACTTTTATCAGAGCGGGGAATTTTGAGTGGACAACAGCTGGCTCCTTCTGGGGATGACTTGGCATAAATTCAAGGAATGAGACAAGGCAAGAACTTAGACAAACTCGGTGAAGCAGACCAGTGCCTTATCCATTGGGCAACGGAGTCAAAAATAGACCAATACAGAGGGCAACACACCAAAACAACAGAAGGGAAACACACCAAAAGCAGAGAAGCAAAAACACTGTACAAAATATACAAAGGACTCCCTAGTCACCTAGGACTTGAACAACTTGAGATACTGCCCACTATAAGGAAGTGGGAGGGGAGAACCATCCATGTAATCAAGATAGAAAGAATTCTTACCAGCAAAGTGTCTGATCTTGAAAGGCCCGAGCCAAAGGGAATCAAACTTTCCATGGCTGCCACGAGGTTCATGTCTTTTATCCCATAGCAACACAGTGTCTCCAACTTGGAAATCTCTGAACCTAGCTTTCTTGTCAAACAGGGCCTTTACCTTTTGCTGGTGAACAGATATCCTATCAGCAACCATCAATCTGTCCTCATTCAGTTTGTGCAGGTACATAATTCTCTTATCCAGAGCATCGCTGAAACTAGTATCCTCAATGGCCTTCATTAGGTGCAAGGCTGGTAGTTCCACTGTATCCTTTGGCAATTGAGCTTCTACTCCATACACCACTTGAAAAGGAGACATTCCAATGGCTCTTTTAGGTGTGATCCTGTCTGCCCAAAGAGCATCATAGAGCTTCTTGTGCCAGTTTCGTTGAGACTCATTGACCAACTTCCTTATAATTGTCACCAGATTTTTGTTGGTGGATTACGCTTTGCCCATTACCACGGGGTAATAATATGAAGAATGAGGTGAGATGCCATACCCGTGCAGAAATCCATTATCTCAGTTGAGGAGAAGTTTGAAGCATTATCTGTTATAATCTTGTTAGGTACACCATACCTTACTAAGATGTTCTCTTTGATGAAGCTGCATACCACTTCAGAAGTGGTGCTCTTGACTGGAATAGCTTCCACCCATTTGGTGAAGTAGTCGGTGCGCGGTTAGCACATGAGTGTGACCAGCACTAGAAGCGAGGATTAAGCGTACCAGAAGTCCAAACCCCACTGTTGAAATGGTTCCTCAATCACAACTGGCTTGAGAGGCAACGACGCCAGTTTAGGTCTTCCCACAAAAGTCTGACAGGCCTCACATTTATCCACCCACTTAGATGCATCTCTGAACAAGGTAGGCCAGTAATATCCTCCCCGGAGTATCTTATGAGCTGTGACTGTTGAGGAATAGTGCCCTCCACATGCCTGATCATGAAAAGCTGAGAGCAATTTTCTCTGTTGTTCCTTGTCTACACACTTCAAAAATCTCCCATCTAAGCCACGCTTGAACAAAGCATTTTCCCACAATACATATTGTGCTGACCTCAATTTAACAGTCCTCTTTTCCTTGGCAGTTAAATGAGAGGGGCATTCCCCATAGGTGAGAAAATGGGTGATGTCAGCATACCATTCATCGACTGAGCTAAGGAACAGAATAGTAGGAATGTCAGCTTTCTCCTCCAGCAACTCATGTTTGGCTCCTTCAGCAATGAGCTCACAAAGACCTTTTCCACGAACCAGCTTGGTCGGTTTGATATCAATGTCATACTCTTGGACCTTAGCCACCCAGTTCCCTCTCTTGGATCCAAATTCTTGCTGTGTGAGAATCGACTTGACGGTTATATCTGAACCAAAGGCACCATGGGTGAGAGTTGAGGATGTAAAAGCAAAAGCTCGCTTCACGGCTTTGACCACTGCAAAAGCATGCTTCTCCATCATGGTGTATTTCAACTCATGATCCTTCAGAATATAGCTCATGAACGCAATTGGAAGTTCATGCTCATTAGAGTCTTCTTGAGTCAAGACAGCAGCCTGAGGGTATTATACGCAGCAGCATAGCAATAGATGATGAAATCTTCTTTGAAATCGGACAGAGCCAAAACTAGAGTTTTAGCGATAGCTCTCTTGATACCTTCAAAGGATTCCTTTCCTTCAGAAGACCAACCAAATGTTTGCTTCCCTTTCATCATTTGAGAAATATTCAAAGTTAACTCTGCAAAATCAGGGATGAACCTTCTCAAAAAATTGATCTTACCGAAGAAGGAGTGCACGCCC
This sequence comes from Taxus wallichiana var. yunnanensis, assembly GCA_018340775.1. Classification (NCBI taxonomy): domain Eukaryota; kingdom Viridiplantae; phylum Streptophyta; class Pinopsida; order Cupressales; family Taxaceae; genus Taxus; species Taxus wallichiana. The sequence goes on along the minus strand of CM031244.1, from coordinate 487,341,117 downwards.
TTTTCTACTGGTTGGGAGAGGAATTTCTGGATGGCTTGAACTCGTTCAGGATCAATCTTAATACCATCCTTGGAGACAATGTGCCCTAATAGTTTTCCCTCTGTAACACAAAAGACAGATTTTTTAGGATTCAAAGAAATCCCATGCTCTCTCGCATCTTAGCGAATCATCTCGGATGATCAAAATGATCTGCTCTTGTCTTGGAGAACACTTTGTCGAGTCATCAAGGTATATGACAATACACTTCCCTTTCAAGCTTCCAAAAGCGAGATCCATAGCTCTCTGAAAGTGGCACCGATTAATAAGCCCAAAAGGCATTCTCTTGTAGGCAAAGGTACCCCAAGGAGTAGTGAAGGCTGTCTTGTGTTGATCTGCAGTATCAACCTCTACCTGATTATATCCAGAAAATCCATCAAGCATAGATAACATTTCCGATCCTGTTACTGCTTGCAATACTTGATCCATCATAGGCAAAGGATAATTATCTTTCAGAGAAGCCTGATTCAGGTTCCTGAAATCAACACAGATGCGGATCTCACCATTCTTCTTCCTAACAGGCACAATATTTGCAATCCATGTTGAATGGTGAATGGGAAAGATGATTTTAGCCTTCAACAACTTCTGAATCTCCTGAAAGATGGTGTCAGCTATTTTGGGATTATACTGCCTCTGTTTCTGCTTGAAAGGCTTAATTCCAGGCTTAAGAGGAATAGAGTGCTGCATATCTTTTGGCTTGAAGGCTTTTAGATCTTCATAAGAGTAAGCAAGAACATCCTTATACCTCCTTAGAAGATCAATTGCTTTTCTCCTCTCATCTGCTGTGCAACATTTTCCGATATTCACGAGCTTGGGGTCAGTAGAACTCCCAATATCAATCTTATCATACTCAAATTGATTCTTTGAGGTCCATAAAGCTTTAGATTTCACATATCTGTCATGTTTATCAAACAATTCCTCCAAACTCACCAAACCCTTAGGAATCTTATTCCCCTTGAGTTTAATGCACCCTTCACGATCTGTTTCTTCTCCTTGGGTGACGGCTTGGTCAAAGGACACACTTTCACGAGGCGGGTTGTCACTTCCCTCAAAATACGATTGTTCAAAATTACCTTTAAGTTCCAGGAAGGAAAGCAAATGCTAATCATTATTGAAAACTTTCCGATTATTGGTGTTGTCGGTACACTAGGCCGATGGACCATTTCATGGTGAATTTGTCTGAGAGAAATCGGGATGAGGAATCGCGGTGACCACGAGAGGCGACTAGTGAATCAGCCCTACATTGTTCTTTTCCCTAGGTATTGCTTCAATAGAGAAAGCATCAAGGAATTCAATGGAATCCCAAACCTGATTCCGGTAATGCTTCAGCCTCCCATTTTTTACCTGAAAGAGGTTTCTGACTTGCTTTACAATCAGCTCTGCATCACCACGAGCCAGGAGGTTCTTTACACCTTGTTCTTTGGCCACCTGCAATCCGAGAATGAGAGCTTCGTACTCTGCTGTGTTATTAGTATTCTCAAACTGTAACTTGAATGAAAAGGGGTGTAGGCTTCCTTCAGGTGACACTAGCAGGACACCAGCTCCAGAACCAGCTGAGGAACAACTTCCATCAAATTCTAAAATCCAAACCCCGTTAGGATCTCTAGGAGACACTTTGGGGGGTGGGATTTCATCAGGGGACATAATCATGTAATTACCATGACCCATATCCTCATAGAGTATTTGTGCTTTAGGATCATCCGTCTTCTGCACAATATACTCAGATTGTTTCTCAGGCAGCAGCTTCTTCATTTGTCCATTGACAGGCACGAGTGCATGCGACCAGTCCATTTGAATTTCTCCACCCACATCTTTGCAGAAGTTCCTACTTAGCAACATCCCATATGAAGGAGGGATATCTGCTACTAAGATGGTAGCCAACACTTTCTTTTCAGGCAAAGCAGCAAAAGCCACTTGTGCATCTTTAATTCTTCCAACCAGAGGCACTTCCTTACTCTCCATAGAGTAGCAAGATCCATAAATGAGTGAGGTTAAGCCTAAGGCATGAGCTACTTTAGCTGGCATGACATTGTCTGAGGCTCCTGAATCTATGACACAATTACTGAGCCTATGGCCAGCTATAAGAAGTGTTACATAAAATGGTTTAATTTTGTCATTAGGCGAGGTGACAATGCGTCAGCCTTCTGTGGCCGGGGTGTGTGCGAGAAGGAGGAGTAGGTAAAAGGCCTTTAGAGGTGGTCTTGGAATGGGAATTAACAAATTGAATCATCTTGGCAAAAGCTTTGGGATGGGTCTGATAGTACTCAGCTTCTGAGATTTGGACCTTGGTCTTTTTCAGGTGATCAACAATATCAAAAGACCCAGAAGTGGACGGGCCATCATCATTTGAAATTCTAGGCTTATCAACTTTAGGAGAAAAAGAAGAAGCAACTTTGGTAGCAGGATTGATAGGACTCACCTTTGGTGTAGACGAAGTAGGGATAGGAGATCCTCTTTTTGCAATCACGGGAATGGTTGTCGACTGCTCCTTGGATTTCTTGATAGGCTGTGTCACTTTCTCCCTCTGACGTGTCTGCTCTCGAGTCATGACAGCAAATGATTCGCTATTCATGTCAGCTACCACTTCATCATAATCATCTCCATCATCAATACCCTCGGTGGTGAAGAAATTCACTCGAGATCCCCAAGTTCTTGACCTCATCATCAAATTCCTCCACAAATTCCTCATGCTTCATTAGCCTCATCATCATCCAGGCTCTTCAACTTCACGGTTGCATTCACAGGAACCTTAATAGGAGGTCCTTCAAGTGCTAGTCTTGTTTGAGAAGCAGGTAAACGATTCCTGGGCTGGAAATTTCTTCTTGGAACATCTACATAAGGGGCATGCTGAGCCAATTGTTTCTTTATAGCAATAAGATCATTCGCAAGTTTCTGAACTAATGGATCAGTGTTAGGTCCAGGGGTGGAAGAGGAAGAAGCAGCAGACTTAGATTTGGGAGGGTCTCTTCTCAACTTCCCTGACATGATCAAGTCATCTTCGACACTAACAGCCAGTTCTTGATCTAGAGCTAACGTTGCGAGATTAGCCCTTCTTAGTGCATAACTAACTTTAGGTGATTGGGCATTTAGAAAGAAACATTTTTGAATCCGATCAACAGGTCGAGTGTTTGTTGGAATTTTATTTATCAACCTGTTGAACCGGGCCACAAATTCTCTCATGGGCTCTTGTGAATCTTTCTTTATCTGAGAGATTTGGGCTAGCAAGGCATGTACATCTTCTGCCGGCTTGAAATGATTCTCGAACTGGGTTCTCATTGTGTCCCAGTCGGTTATAGCACCAGCCGGAAGGTGAAAGAACCAATCAGCAGCATTATCTTGTAAAGTCTCCACGAACAGTCTTACGGAGACGTCTTCATGTTCAACTCCCAAAACTCCACATGCAACTATGAAGGCTGCAATATGTTCATCAGGATGTACTTTGCCATCACCTTTGAATTTTGGGAAGTTCTTCCGGTTACCTCTGGGTAACTCATGTAAAGGCTGAGTAAGGGCCAGGGGCCCGACACGTTGACCCCATGGTAATGGTGCCGCCATTCTTGGAAATATGGCTTGGAGAGGAACTGTAACACCAGCGAGGATCAAAGCTCGTAGATTGGGACTAGCAGGCTCTGAAGGAATACCACCCGTAGGACTTCTATCTTGAACAGGTGGAGTGCTTGTCGAACGAGTCCTTCTATCTCTTGTTGAAGTTGAAAGGAAAGGAAAACCTTGTCGCTCTAAAAGCTGAAACTGAGAATCTTCAATACCAAGGGCCCTTCTCCCTCGAGTGAAACGCGGAGTCACGCCGATCAAAGGATGATCAAAAATTACAGAACTGGAATGCGATTTTCCCCAGCGGAGTCACCAAAAACTGTTGGTCGTCAAATAGGACTTTTAAGAAGAGCAACAGTCAGGGGACAAGAAGTCCCTCCTCTTTAATGGGAGAGGTTCCCTTATTCAGAAACGAACTTATTTACAAATGTACAAAACATTATTTTTGGTTAAACTTGGATATTATGAAAGTGTTTTCCACAAGGATCATCGATTCAAAAGGACGAGGAAAGGGAATACGAGGGTGATCGGAAGAGCAACATGCGAATTATAGATAGCGAGAATAATCCTTTATGTATGCGAAGTTGCATGAATTTAAAACAAGATCGTTTGCATTGGATGAACAAGATGAGATTACCAGACACAAAGTTATGTAAATAACCTTCTTCAAATTCATTAATCAAGGACACAAAGTTCCTTCTTGGTTGTACAAGATCACTATACTCACGATATTTGAAAATATGTAATCGGTGAGACTAACGAACTAGAAACAAATGATCTTCACGAAATTAAATGAAAACACAGAGATAACAAAGATTAGATAGACAATGAATGGAAAGCCCTTTTGTATTGATTTCTCTCTGATCTATTTACACTTCCAGAAAATATGCCCAGTTCTTCCTTCTTCGAATGGCGTAGAAAATACCATTATATAGCTTACAATTCAGTTACTCTTCGTAACCATTTCTTTTAACTAAAGAATAGTTAAGGACCACCAAATCGCAGTACCTCAACCTATTACAAAGAAAACTGAAAAAGAAAGGGAAGAAGAGAAACGTATGGGGAAGAAGACAGGTGGCCGGTCACTGAGAGGGACCCATCAACTTCAGAAACCGCTGCTTGAATTTCTTCCACGTCTCAGCTATGTCTTTGCCACGAGGGACACACCAGAATTTTCATCTTGAAGATGACAATGGATATCTTTGAAAACTGATATAACCAGCGTCTTGAAAGCTTCGTCTTTCTGCCAGCTATCCTTGGAATTTGATCTTCGGATTGATAGTATCAGAGCCGCAACTTAAATTCATATTTAGCATATTCGGGTAGAGCGGGAAAAACTAAGTATGAATTGCATTAGGTTCACTTGGGACATGTGAGACGCGAATGCGCGAAACACGCGGCTCGGCCGATTCGGGTGAAACAGGGAGAAAATGCATTTTGGGACATTTGGGACGAAAACGCGCGAAGTACGCGGTTCGGGCGAATCGGCCGAAAATGGAACGACTTGCACTTTTTGATTTGGGACAAAGAGCTCTGAAGTACGCGACTCGGCCGGTTCGGGTGAAAATGGAACAGCTCGCACGGAAAGTTTGGGACACTTGGGACAAAAAGTTCCGAAGTACGCGGTTCGGGTGTTTCGGCCGATCGGGGAACAGAGCAATTTGGAACTCGGGACAGTTGGGACAAAATTGCGCGAAGGACGCGATTCGGGCGAATCGGCCGAAAATGGAACAACTTGCACAATTCTATTTGGGACACTTGGGACAAAATTGCGCGAAGGATGCGGTTCGGGTGAATCGGCCGATCGGGGAACAGAGTGCACTTTGAGTTTTGGGACACTTGGGACAAAAACTTCCGACGGGCCCGAAAATGGGACAACTTCGGGGATTTCGGCCGATCGGAGAACAGAAGACCCGTTTGAACTTGGGACAGTTGGGACAAAAAGTTCCGACAGGCCCGAAATACTTACAAAATGACCCAAAACACAGATTTTCTCAATTTCACGGCCTTTTTCACACCACCAGCTCGACAGAAAAGACACTTAAACTCAAAATTTTGAAATTTTTACTTTTATCAGAGTGTGGAATTTTGAGTGGACAACACATATAAAACCTATTATACCGTCCCCGCGTACCATTTATGCTTGTGTGAGCCCTCCTAATTGCTGACTTGGTTGAGTGAATGATAGGTTTGATTGTGTGGCATCTGCCAACATTTGAAATAGTAACTAGCATAGATGTGACATTCTTGAGCGCCAAGTTACCATAGATTGTTTATGGAAACATGAGATTTAGAATGGATAGATTTGAGAACCAACTCCCAATGAGTTTGAAACCAAAACAATGGAAAAAACAAGAATCCACCATTAGAGTTGTTTGTTAAGTATCCATGAACCATCGTCATTGCAAACTCCGAGGCCAACGACATGTGACACCAAAGGCAAACATTTAGTAGGAGGCCAAACCGATCACGATGCATTTTTAGATGACAACAATAAATTAGCAAGGACCCTAACCAAGAAGGTTGTGCTCAAAACAAGTATGGTATTTATTTATTTAGCATGAGCCATATAATCTGGTTTTATTTGTTATATGCCCATTGTCTTCTATTTACACACGAAATATTCCCCTTCCTCTACCATTCCCTGCGTCTAGCAAAAACTTGCATGTAGTATCTAGGAACCTATAAAATACAAAAGCGTACTAGAGTTTTCCAAATTATTTTCAAAGTCTGAAAAAAATTGTAAAGAGTTGAGAAAACCTAATATGCACTATCATGGCACCCATACTCCATCCATGAGAAAATGGGTTCGTCGAGGTTTTCATGTCCGTTTACCGACATTTAGCATGTTTGGTGGGTGGTTGCATTCGAACTTCGCATGCCCTCTCTCTTTCCCTCCTCTTTCTCTCCGTTTCTCTATATGTTTTACAAATCATTCATTTATAAAGAGTTGGACACCTCGAATGCTAAGGCACCATGCCAAAATAGTTTCCCAAGTGTTTCTAAGTTACGAGACTTCCATTTGGTATCTCGTAATGTGTTCTTGTGCCTTCTACTTCAGTTGTAATGGTCTGTGGATACTCCATTGGAAATAAAATCATGTATTATGGCTATTTCTCTACCTTAGATGTGTTTTGTTGCATTCTTGCCTCTCTATTTGTTGTAACTATGTTGTGAATGTATTTCTCCTTTGTAGGTTTCATTTTGGAAGTGTTTTGCGGGTGAAATACGCTTTTATCCCATGTTACACTTGTTTGACCTCTCTTTTTGTATTTCCTGCTTCATTTTCCCTCATGGAGACTGCTCATCTCTCTTTCATGGTGTTATCACCCTTCTCTTGGCTTAGTGTGTTTTCATTGGTCTTTGTGAATGACTAGTTTAAACTTAGATAGTTTTGTTTTCAGGTTGTAGGAGTAGTTTTAACATTAGGATAGGTAGATGAACCAACCTTCTCTAGAAATTTGTCTCAAGATGCAAGTACCACACTTGGAAACAAACCCATGTTATCCAAAAATATTGATATTTCATGATCAAATCCTAGGGTGATACTTTTGCACATTAACAAATCTAAAATAAACCATATGGTCAAGATAGTGGCACTTTATTACATAAAATATGAAAAATAAAAAAATTGTATAATCTCTTTCTATATAGTAAAGAATTTTGTCCTATTAGAAGAGATATTACGAGAATATGATCATGTGATTATTGACATGTAAAATTATATTAAAACGTTCTTCCTAATAGCTACTCTAATCTTCATCTCTTGAACTCACTCGTATTAAGCTTCCTTTGCTAATCCTATGTTTCTTTGCTAGAGTTGCTCTATTTTTCTTCTGTTGTTGCTCCTTTTTGGCTAAAATTTATGCCATGTTCTTCTACCAATACTTTAATATTATATGCTTTGTTTTTCATTTAATTTCCATTTGATTTTTGCTCTTCTCATTTTTCCTCAAACTCGCTATTTTTTTTTTAATTACTCTTCTTGTGGACAAAAAATCTATGCACTTGGGTACATTTAAAGGTCCTAAACCATACTAATGTGTACATGATTCCTATGCAAGAAAATTAGTGGTTGACAACTCCTTTGGGCATTTTTATTACTCTTTCTTGCATTTTATTGGCCTTACACACCTTACATATTTGTCGGAACTTGATTGATTTATCTTTTATGGACTTGGACACTAGTGTCGTTACAAAAAAGCACTTAGGTGCTCATGTCCCTCTTGGTACTCCTTCCCTTATTTATCTTCCTCTTACTCCTTTGGGTATCTTATACCTCTTAGTCACCTTTTAAAAATTTGGGTTGGCCTTTCAATTGTCAATTATGAAATTCAAACAAGGGAATCATATATATACTTAGTTATTGCTCCCAAATAAGGGGCCAAGAATCATAATTATTATCAATCACCACCTAAGCTTACACAAAGGTACAAGAGCATTATAAGTCATACATCTAGCACATCCATACAAAGGACAAGGGTTGAATTTGATTAGCTAAAATTAACTAACTATGTAGTACAAGGGGATGGTTAATATAAGATATGAACAACTATAAATGAAGTAAATAAATGAATTAAAGAAGTATGTAAATAAGATAAAAAAATTATGTAAAAGGAATTGCTAACCCTAACATGTAAGAGAGAAGAGGAAATAACTAGATTGAATAATAGATGCTCGCAAAAACATGTCGTAGTGATGACCGGAAAATACAAAAGTATAAATGACTATGCAAAAGTCCCAAAAAGGATGGATATAGATGGACTGGAGTGCACGAGAGGAACTAGGGCACTTGCGAGCACTCGGTCTACAATCTGGGCACTCTAGTTTATGGAAAAGCTCTAAAAATATCTTCACTATGTTGGGGTTAAACCATATAACAAAGTGTTGCACATATCTATAATCAGATAAAGTATACAAGCAATGAATGCGGAAATAACTAGAAGAAAAAAATTAAACAAGAGAAAGATAACACTAGATTTAACGTGGTTCACCCAAAGGTGGGCTATGTCCACCAAGAAATGACCAATATTATTATTCTATGCTTTACAAAGGAAATACAATGAATATCTGTTGTCTTCCAACACCACACAGGTGTTGTTCAATGCTTTTCCCTCACTCAACTAATCTTTCTTGCTGAAAAAGAAAACTAACATGTAAAACAATTGCTATTTTCTTCTTTCATGCCCTCATATAATGCATACATGCATATATCTATTATGGGCAATTAAATATTCTTTTACAATCAATAAATCATCTTTAAAACAAAATATTTATCCTTATTCTTGACCAAACAATAAAGCACCTTCGCATAGGTGATGATGCCACCACTACTCGACCAATATCGGTCACTTCTTAATCGATGCCGGCCATTTGTCAAAACCAACAACATGTAAAAGCAAGTTTCCTGTGAAGCATTTAAACTCCACACTCAACAATATCCCACTTAGAGATCAATCGCTGCATTGTATTGTACATCACCATTCTTGGTTCCTTTTCCTTGGCCTATTTCTTCCTCTTCAAGTCTCAAACTTGAAGACCAATAGAAGTGGAGTGAAGCTCCTAATTCTCCCTTACCAATGGATTCATTAGCATATGTGGAGGTTTCTCATCCATATGGATTTTCTCTAACTTCACTTGGCCATCCTTTAACACCTGCCATTTAAAGTGATACCTCAACCGAATATTTTTGTTCTTGAATGAAATGCTAAATTATTTTCCAGATGGATCGTGCTCTGACTATCACTGTATAATCTACAATCCTCTTGCTCCTTTCCCAACTCTTCCATGAACCTAATCATCCATATAATCTCTTTACTAGCTTCTGTAGCTGCAACGTACTTTGCCTCTGTAGTAGACAAAGCCACAACCTTTTGCAATCTTGAAATCTAGCTAACTTCTATTCCACCTAATGTGAAAACATATCTAGTGGTGCTCCTCTTGTCATCCAAATCTCCATCCATATCTGAATCAACATAGCTGCATAAAGAAGTATCTGACCCTCCATAGCATAACTCCATGTCAAATGTCCCTCTCAAGTACCTGAGAATCCATTAGAATGCTTTCCAATTTTCTTTACTTGGATTAGCCATAAACCTGCTCACAACTCCCACTTCTTGTGCAATGTTTGGTCTAGTACAAACCATGACATACATAAGACTTCCTACTGCTGAAGCATAGGGAACACATGCCATGTACTCAACCTCCTCATGTGATGAAGGAAATTGATCTTTTCTCAATTTGAAGTGTCTAGCCATAGGTGTACTAACAAGTTTTGAATTTTGCATGTTAAACCTTTCCAACACCTTATTGATATAAGCTTCTTGAGACAAATACAACCTCTTTTTTTCCTATCTCGATGAATTTGCATGCCAAGGATTTTCTTTGTAGCTCCCAAATCCTTCATTGCAAATGTGTGAGCTAACATTTATTTAAGTTTACCAATGTCCTACATACTAGATCTTGCAATTAGTATATCATCCACATACAATAACAAAATAACATAGCTCTCATTCTCAAGTTTCTTAACATAAACACAATGGTCAGATTCACATCTCATATAACCATCCTCATGCATAAAACTATCAAATCTCAAATACCATTTCCTTGGAGCTTGTTTGAGCCCATATAGGCTCTTTTTCACTTTACACACAAGTTTCTCCTTACCCTTAATTTTATAACCAAGCGGTTGCTGCATATAAATATCTTCCTCCAAATCACCATGAAGAAAAATCCATTTTAACATCAAGCTATTCTAAATGCAAATCCTCTGTTGTAACCAAACTTAGAACAATATGAATAGAAGTCATCTTAACTACAAGAAAAAAATCTCATCAAATTCAATACATGCTTTATGTGCAAATCCTTTTACCACAAGCCTCACCTTGTACCTTTTTAGTCCACCCTCTTCTTCCTTGATTCTATAAACCCATTTGTTATGTAGATTTTTCTTACATGTTGGCAACTTGACCAAATCCCATGTCTGATTTTTTCCAAGGAGTCCATCTCCTCATCCATGTCATGCTCCCAACTACTCATGGGTATCTACCTACATTTCTTCTTCAAATCTTTTTGGTTCACCACTATTATTCAATAATAAATAAGAAAATTAAGGTGAAAATATCTCTAGAGGTCTACTTACCCTTTGTGACCTTCTCGAGATTTGGGAAGTCTGGGCTCATTCTTGCCTATTGCACATTCATTTCAATCTCTGTCGGTGATCGACGTTGGTCACCTATAACCAACCATGATTCCTCTATCTGCCATCGACTACGATTTCCTTACCAACATCGGTTCAAGGAGTACCGACACTTGGTTCCACTAGTTGTCTATTGTCAACCCAATCATGTCATCGATGCAAGTTATTATGACTCCGACATTTGTTTTTGTAGAACTGACGTTAGTGTTCAGGATGTTTGTGTTGACAATTTTGGCACTTGTGTAAAAATGGGCAACTCGAAACTTCGTCATTATGATGAAAGTCATGGGTGAAGTATACCTAAGCTAAGGAGGTTCTGATGTTATTAGTACTACTGAATTAGTTAATGATTAAGTGAAACCTAAAGTTATGTGCACTCTTACAAAACATAGTAGATCACATAGTATGTAAATTCATGATACCTTTAGCAAAAGAACACAAAATCCTGAAGGAAAGTCTGTGTTTTCTGATGAAGACACCAATTGCAGTAGTAGGTGAAGTGTTCGGCTTTGGACATCAAAAATAAGTGTAGATTACAGGAAATCAGAGTTCATTACTGAATGTTACAAGTTCTCATCAATGTTATTTCCTTTATGATTAAGACATTCAACTATGTTACTGAGTTGTTTAGTTCATTATACATTCTATACAGAGAAGCTAGAATGCGAAAGAAATATACAACTCATTTAAAAATTTAATGTTTTATTTATAAGGAATTTTCAAATGCTTCCCACACAAGCCATGGGATGTAACTGAAAAGTAAAGTCAAGATACTGAAAAGAAAGGTACACATGCATGAAAGAGAAAGCAAAGGAGTATGAGTGAACCCATCATTTCCTTGGGGTTTTCTTTCTTCGATCGAAGCATCTCTACTCCAGCCCTTTCTTCATCTCCATTGAAGAGGCCCCTGTACTTGAAAAGAAAAGAGGTTAACGTCGATTCACGAGCTCTGTGGGATCAAACCATATTCCTACACTATCCTACTTCGTGCATATGAATCTTCTCCTAACAGGAGATGTATTCTACTTGAAGAACAAACCGCATGCATGATTTATTCACTCAGAAAGAAGAAAGAGAAAAGAAAGAAGAAAACATGGACATAAGAGAGGCCAAAAATCCTAATTATTTTTTAACTATTTTCCTAAGTGTGCGGTACATGTCATGCGGTAAAAAAAAAAGACAAGTCATAAGTGCATGCAATAAAAGGAAGAATGTAACTCAAAGTTCCAACAACTATTCGAAATGGAAGAAGTTACAGTGCAAAAGAGAGAGTGGAAGATAGAAACACTTGTTTTAGTTGCAGCAGAAGAGGGAGAATCAGATTTCAAGAAGTTGAAGCTAAATGGAAAGAAGGGATTACAACTGAAATAGGATGAGAGAGAATATTATGGGAAACTTTTGGCAGGGCTTTGCCATTTAAAATGAACATTTACAACTTTTAATCATGTTGTTTTCAATTACTACATGATTTAAAGGAACTATGCAAATCAAATAAGTGATACAGAAGCGAAAAACATCACATGATCAAAATAAACAAAATACTAACGTATTTTCGGTCCTTAATTGCTATATCGAAGACAACAAGAAAAGTGTTACTTTCTATATTCTAGATCAGAAAATACAACTACTATTCCAAGAAAATGCATTATAGAAATGATTCTAGAAAATTTTTAGAGGGCTTCGCCATGTTAAATCAAATTTTCAAATTTTCGAAATGCTTGTAAATACTACTATCAACGAAATGAAGTATCTAAGGAAAAGAAATAAGTTCTTGTATGTCAAAAAGCATCTAAATCAAGGCTTATGCCTGAAAATGGTGTTACAATAGATAAATAATTATTTACAAAATTCTAGAAATTTGTAAATAAAAAAATCAGATCTTAAAGTCCCCAACAATGGTGGTCTACGAAATTTTGCCAGGATTCACCCGCAAGTTCAAGGATCGAATGAAATGGTCGCAAATGGGTCCGATCTACTCAACAACAGAGTTTGAGAAGGTGATTCAATAAACCCTAATGACATCCAGGAAGAATCGATGGCTCGAATTGCCAAGTACAAGGATCAAATGGCCGAAGATCATGATCATAACTCAAACAAATAACCATAGTTAGTCCCCCACCGACCACAATCAATGCATAATCAGAAACCCTAACCGTGAGTCCAAGGATCGATGACGTCAAAATAAAGGTACAAAGATCGATGGCTAGGAGCATCACCAAATTTCCAACAAACTCAACTTAGGTTATAAATGCCACCACCAAGTTACCAAGGGGTGAGTCACCAGTGGAGAAGGGGACAGCCCACATGTCCATCAAACAAATAATCATCGCAAAGACTTTCAAAGTCTAACCATAGAATACACTACCAAATATGCAAATACCAACACATATATACATGTTTATATTTATCAAAGGTGGTGAGAACTATAGTGATGTATGCAAAGTAAAATGGTCTACCCTTATTCTTGCTAAACCCACAAAGGTGGCCAACCATGTTGAAGTGCAGGTGGTCCCCTCGGTTGGAGGAGTTAGAGGTAATTGGTCAGTATGTCACTATTGTGACCTTTAGAAGCCAAAGATATGTTAGCATCATAATATGTACACATGGTAGGTGGCCCCACATTGGATGTTTGCCTTGCAAGTATTAAAATATTTTGATTTATTTACTCACAGTGGAGAATTGATATTTTCATGCCTTCACAATAGACAGAATAGAGAAAAATACGAGTTTCATGTTCATGGAGAGATACTTTCCAAATAAGTAACCTTAAGTTTAAGTAAATCATTCACCCTTATTTTCTTAAAATAGAACAGTCAAACTTCAGTTTGACTGTAATGAAAGTAAGGCTAATAATGCCTATTTGTAATTGCATGCTCTATTTTTCCTTTATCTATTATTAAATAAATGATTAAAAATAAGAGGCATGGGCGAGTACAAACCTTAGGCTATTTTTAGAGAGAGGGTGAATTTTATTTTTGCTATATATTGTGTGCCTTTGCAAAGCACAAGAGAGGAATTTTTGGATATAGGAGTACTGAAGAAATTTTTGCAGTTTTGCCTTTTATGTGTTTGAAGTATTTTCCACCTTTCCAATTATTTGCAATCTTGTGTATGTTTCTATTAGTCTTGTGAATGAAAATTCCCTTATTAATCATCTTACCCTGCTGCAAAATTCAATATTTTCTGCTTAATTTTAATGTGCATGTTAACTTATTAGTACTGTTGTGATTTTCCCTCAGTATCATCAAGAGTTTGCCCTTAAATATTCTGCAGTAAACTGTTGGCTCGTGCATAAAAAAAAATCCTTCCCAAATTCAGTTGTGCATATACTCAGTCAAAGTCTCCATACAAATTTGGTGTATCACCTTAGTTTTAAATACTTTGCAACCATCTTTTACTTTTAAACCCCGAATCAGTTAAGATACACCAATAAGGAACCGACCTTTTAATCCCGAGACTCACCTCAAAATAGGTATACCCACAGAACTTGAGGTGTTTCCATTGTATCTATGAAAGAGAGAGATCAATTTTGCAAGAATAGAAAACATGCAGCCATCTCTCATAAGGCGCACTTTCGAGAGATAACAATTTTTGACATGCTCGGTGGGACAAGGAATCGATCTGCATTACAAGTTACAAATTCTGAGTGAGATTTAAAGCAGATTAAAGGTTACTTTCGGGAGCAAGCTGCACCTAATTATTCTAAAGATTTTATAATCTTTTGGCGACTCCATAAAGATGATTTCATACTAGTATTGTAGCATGTTCTGTTAGAGTAGGTATTTACCTTAACTCATGTTCACCTAGGTACATTATTTACCTTTATTGTATTTATCCTCACCCACTTATGTGTGTGATATTTCTTTTATTTATTTAGATATTAGGAGATATTATCTAGTTGTTAGGTATAGTTCTTTCCTTGATCTATGGTATTGACTAGTTCTTTCCTAGATCTATGGTATTGACTAGATCCTTGATGTCTAGTTCTTTCATAAATCTATGGACTTGACTAGTTCTTTAATGACTAGTTCTTTCCATGATTTATGGCTTGATCTATGACCTTGACTGGTTCTTAGATTGTTATTCCTTGCCTATATAAGCAAGGCCCATTCTCATTGTATTTCATTGAGTTCCATAATAATATATGAGATTGTTGCTCATTTGTTTGCAAAGGTTTATGTAAAGTTATTCTGGCGAATTGCTTTCATCTTATTGATCATGATGTTTGATTAGCATCTATGTTCTTGGCTTGGTACGATCTGGTTATCATTCCTTTTATGGTATCGAGTAGGAGATTGCTATTGACATTAAATCTCGTAAGTTTTATTTTGCAAGCATTTTATAAAATATTCATATATTCGTGTTGTCTCGTATTTTGTTGTTGTGTGTGTTTTTATGCAAAACACAGGATTTCATTGGATCCAAGACAACAAAACCCTATGATTTTTGTAAACTCGACCATTTCGGGAGGCAACCAGCATTTTTTTCTAGGTTTTCACATTATTGTGAGAAACGTTTTACTAGATTCACCTCTTCACGTGCAAGATCCACCCAATCAAATCCTTAGCCCCTGGTCATATGGTATGGTCATATGAGGGCTTAAATCTTGTGATTCCTACTAGTAGGTGCTTAACTCCAGCCCCCTTTCATTTTATTTGTGTGGTGAAGGCAAGAGCATTTTATTCTATTTTAGTGGAAACTAAAATAAATAGTAGAGCATAATATTGAAAAACTTGTATCTTTTGATCGGTAACTCGGTTTTGAGTGTCGTTTTTTTGAAAAAGTGCGTAGTTTTTTATGTTCTTTCCATTGGAAATATTTATTTTGAGAATCACACTATAATTATAAAGTGCCATATTATAACATGCACTCATTATAAAGTGCAAAATCTAGGGGGCTCTTGTTGCATTGTTTGGGGGCTCTTGTTGCATTGCTTGGTTCTTGCATTTCTTTTGGTATTTTTTGAGGATGGAATATTTATCTACTTCTACATTAGATCATGTTGAGCCATTAACAACACATAATTACCACACATGGAAACCAAGAATGGAAACAATAATCAAGCGGAAAGGATTATGGGCTTTAACTTCTTCATAACAACTAGTGTTCACTAGAGAATATGAGAAATTTTAGTACCAGTGAAAATTTGATGAATGTATGGGTTTGATAGGAACTTATGTAAGTGACAGTCTTTTGTTTAATTTGGAAAAGTTTGACTCTCCTTTCAAAATATGGGAGAAATTTGAGGATTTATTTGGTAAGGTGGATCATATGAGAGCCATGCAACTTGAAATTGAGATCACCTCTCTTAATCCTGAAGATTTTCCAACAATTATAGACTATCTTACCAAGTTCAAGCATTTGTTAACAAAGTTGAAGGGGAGTGGAAGAGATAAGAAAGATGAAGAGTGTGTTTACTTGATTCTATCCAAGTTGAGAGGACCATTCCAAATTTTTGCTTCTACTTTTTCTCTAGCATGGATTCCTTAGGTGACACCTTCAAAATGCCTAAATTAGAAAATTTTTGTGAAATACTTACTAGGTAATAATCCAAATTATATCACCTTGAGCCTTCCACCTCTTAAAATTCATTAGTTGCATCTAATCCTAAGGGCAGGAAAACCAAACAAGAAAACCAAATCCACACCTTATCCATCTCAAAATGCTCCTAAACCCAAAGAAAACAACTCAAAACCCAAGGAGTCTTCTAAATCCAAGAATAAGTCTAGCCGTTCATGCTCTTTTTGTGGGGTTAGTAATCATGAAGAAAATAGGTTTTATAAGTGAATGCAAGCCTTAGAGGATGTAGTCAAGAAACAAAAAAATTCTATCTCCACTCCACCTCCTTCTAATCAACATGGAAAAGAACTTAATGTTGTTGGAAGATCTCAGTCACCACTTGTAGACAATTGGGTTATAGATTCTAGTGCTTCTCATCACATGACTTCTTCCAAGGATTCTTTTGTTTCTCTAGGTTTGAGTTCTACTTCCAAAATTGAGGTTGGATATTCTTCCTTTCTTTCTTGAGGGGAAAAGGTGATATACAACTTGATGGTGGAAATATCCAAGATGCACTATATGTTCCTAACATCACTACAAATTTTCTTTATGTATATCAAATTTGTCATTTTGGTCAAGGGAAAATAGTGACTTTTACACCACATGGGGCAGAAGTAAGAACTTTGTTGGAGCCTTATTCACTTGTTGCTCAAGGTATTATTGATCATAGTTCAAGACTATATCTCTTTGAGGGTTTTGATGACACTTCTTCTATAGGGATAGGATTGGTTTCTCATTCAGATTCAGAGAGTAAGCTTTGGCATGAAAGATTTGGACATCTCAATTACAGATATTTGAAGGAGTTGAGCACTCATGGTATGGTAGATGGTCTTCCTAGAGTTTCTTGTCTTGAGGGAGTTTGTCATGGTTGTGCATTAGGAAAAAACACCAAGATCCTTTTCCTAAGAATTTGTCTAAGAGAGCTTCTTCACCACTTGAGCTTGTGCATAGTGACTTGATGGTTTTTCCTACCCCATCTTTCAATGGAGCTAAGTATGCACTTACATTTATTGATAATTTCTCAAGGTGTACTTGGGTTTATTTTCTCAAGTACAAAAGTGATGTTTTTTCACACTTCAAAGTCTTCAAGGCTTTGGTCGAGAAACAATCTTCTAGTAGCATAAAGAACCTTCGCACTGATAATGGGGGGGAGTACTTCAGCAATGAGTTTTCTAAATTTTTGGCAACTCAAGGCATTATTCACCAACATTTTGTTCCTCATACTCCACAATAGAATGGATTAGCAGAAAGGAAGAATAGAACTTTGAAGGAAATGACTAATTGTATGATGCATTCTAGAGATATACCTCCTATCTATCAGGGCGTAGTTAATTGTGCTAACTATATTCAATCACACACCACACATAACACTTGACCATTTGACTCCAGAGGAAGCTTGGTCCAACACTAAGCCAGATGTCTCATTTTTTTGAGTCTTTGGGAGCCATGCTTGGGCTTTTATGCCAAAGAAGAAAAGAAAAGCCTTGGATAAGAAGAGAAAACCCTTGATATTTGTAGGGTATTATGAGGATATGAGAGCTTATCGTCTTTTAGATCATAATACACATGATGTTATTTTTCAAACACATGTTCAGTTTGATGAGCGCTTCACTCCTCATGATTCTTTATCTTCTTCCATGCCTTCTTCTTCTTCACATCTCATCTTGAGGATGTTTTCTTTGAGGAGATTGATGAGGAGGTTATAGATGCCATTGAGGATCCTATTCCCACTGATGTTATCACTATGCCTAAGTGGGCTCGTACTACGCTTTACGAGGTAACAACTTTCATAGAGGATCTTCCACCCACTAGGCATCATTACGCACATTCTACGGGGTTCTAGAATTTTTGTGTCGGGTAGTTTCGAGGATCCACGAGTATTTTTCAAAGGCTCATGGGATATAGAGTGGGATGATGCGATGACAATGAGTATTCTTCTTCTTTGATGAAGAATCATACTTAGGATTTGGTATCTCTTCCTAAAGGAAGAAAGATGGTTAGGTGTAAGTGGGTATACCAAACCAAATACATAGCTGATGGGTCCATTGATAAGTATAAGGCTCATCTTGTTACAAAGGGTTTTTCACAAGTCGAAGGTATTGATTACTCTGAGACTTTTACACCCGTTGCCAAGATGGATTCTGTATGCCTTGTACTTGTTATTGCTACATCACAGGGTGGCCCGTATACCAGATGGACGTGAAGAGTACCTTCTTACATGGAGATCTACAAGAGGAAATATATATGGAGCAGCCGGTTGGATTTGTTCAGGATTCTTCTCTTGTTTGTAGGCTCCGAAGGTCTCTCTACGGTCTCAAATAGGCCCCTCGGGCTTGGTATGAGAAGATGGATTCTTTTCTTCTATCTACTGGTTTTGTTCATTGCCATTCCGATCATATAGTGTATCTCCAACATGTTGGTGAGGATATTGTGATACTTGTCTTGTATGTTGATGATTTGCTACTTACCTGAAGCTCTTCTTCCCTCATTCGAGTATTCGAGGGATCTTTCTACACAAATTTGACATGACAGATCTTGGGCTATTATATTATTTCCTTGGTTTGCAGATTTCTCAAATAGATTCAGGGATTCATTTGAGTCAGGAAAAGTACACCCATGATCTTCTTAGGTGCTTTGATATGGCTGATTGCAACCCGGTCCATCTCCTTTTCATCTGGGGTTACTCTTACATCCACATATACCACACCACTTTGTGATCCTACGTTATATAGGTAGTTGGTTGGGAGCCTCATGTACTTGACCCATACTCACCCAGATATTTCATTTGCAATAGGGCTTGTATCTCGGTTTGGACATTCTCCTCATAGTAGTTATTGGCGGGGTTCTAAAAGGATTTTGTGCTATTTACAGGGCACTTCCCACTTTGGCCTATACTACACTAGGGGTTCCACTCAGTTGGTTGGGTATACAGATTCAGATTGGGTAGGTTCTATTAATGATAGGCGTTCTACTTCTGGCTATCTTTTCTGTCTTGGTTCTTCTCCAATTGCTTGGGCATGCAAAAAGTAACATGTTATTACACTTTCATCTTCAAAGGCGAGTACGGGTAGCGATTCTACAGTGAGTTAAGATTCTTTGGCTTCACCGATTATGACAGAGTTTGGATTCCCACAGATTCACCGAATGTACTTTGGTGTGACAACCAAAGTGTAATTCACATTTCTCGCAACCCAGTTGAGCACCAACGGACCAAGCATATCGAGATACACATCCACTTCATTCGACAACACATTCAGGATGGAGTTCTTTACTTGGAGTACCTTCCAACCGAAAGCAAGTCAGCAGACATCTTTACAAAGCCTTTTGCATCACCTCGCTACCTTGAGTTGCATGTGGAATGCTTGGGGTTTTGGAAGTTGTTCTTGGGGGTGTTCGTGAGAACATCTTCCTTCTTCTTCTTCTCTTTCCTTATAGCAGGATTCTTTCCTTCTTTTGGTTCAATATTTCTTCATGGATATATTGTACATGAGTTCCTCATCAGGCCTAGTTACTAGGACTCATACTGTGGACATGCCACTTCTATTTTGGCCCCTAGCTTCACTTGAGGGGGGGTGTTAGAGTAGGTATTTACCTTAGCTCATGTTCACCTAGGTACATTATTTACCTTTATTGTATTTATCCTCACCCACTTATGTGTGTGGATATTTCTTTTTATTTATTTAGATATTAGGAGATATTATCTAGTTGTTAGGTATAGTTCTTTCCTTGATCTATGGTATTGACTAGTTCTTTCCTAGATCTATGGTATTGACTAGATCCTTGATGTCTAGTTCTCTCATAAATCTATGGACTTGACTAGTTCTTTAATGACTAGTTCTTTCCATGATTTATGGCTTGATCTACGACCTTGACTGGTTCTTAGATTGTTATTCCTTGCCTATATAAGCAAGGCCCATTCTCATTGTATTTCATTTTGAGTTCCATAATAATATATGATATTTCTGCTCATTTTTTTGCAAAGGTTTATGTAAAGTTATTCGGTGAATTTCTTTCATCTTATTGATCGTGATGTTTGATTAATATCTATGTTCTTGGCTTGGCACTATCTAGTTATCATTCCTTTTAGTTCCATGCCTAAAGTGACTAAGAGATCATCGGTAAGAGGAATTTCTCCTTGAGTTTGTTTCTTTACCTTTGAATTCTGCTAGAAGGAGAAGAGTTGGTAATACTTTACCCTATAATAGACCTAGTTTTGATAATCCTCCTAATATTCCTTCACCACATATCAACTTTTCTATCAATATCCTTATTTTCCAAATGGCTATCCAACCACCCGTAAATTTGTACCCTTTACTAATGGCAGCCCATTAGTAATTCAAGTTTATCATGATATTCCCAATGCTTCCATGAAGAGTTTTCCATCATTCACTGGTGAAAATAAAGTTACACCTGCTAAACATATTAAATATGTTGTAGCCATACGTGTATTCCATAATATCACTCATGAAGATGTAGCTTTAAGAATTTTAGCTACATCTTTTAAGGGATAGGCTTTGCAATGGTACAGAAACCTAGAATTTGGAAGCATAAGAACTTGGGATAACTTAGGTGAAAAATTATTGAAGCAATTCCAGGACAATTCAGATCATTTGTCTCTTATAGAACAATTATCTACTATTAAAAGAGCCCCTCATGAGTACATGTCTAGTTTCAACATCCATTTTGCTAGGACTTGGGAAAGAATCCCAGCAAGTGTTAAGCCTCAAGCTGATCACACTTTCCTTTATTACCTTAGAGCATTAAATAGCGATATTTCAACTATGATTCAATCCATGGGAGGTGATACTCTTCCTGATGCCTATGACATTGCTATAAAAGCTGAAAACAACCTTATTCAAGCTGGAAAATTAGCACCAAGGCCTTCAATGCCATTTTTGGCAGATTTAGCCCCTATTCCATAACCTATTACAATTGTAGAGCCTACTATTGCAGCCCCATCTCTAGATATGTTTAAAGCTTTGCAAACCATGGGAAATAAGATGATATCAATTGAAAACAAACTTGCATTACCTAGTAGACCTTATCAAGCTGCTTATCAACAAAATCAATAAAATAGGCAGCCTTACCAATAGAATCAAAATTATAGGTAGCTTTATTAGCAAATACAATTTGAACCAAACATTCCTAGTATATCTAATGCCTTAGTTCTGATCTAACATGGCTATGGAAAAGTGGTGCCACCTTGTAACAAACCTCATTTAACCATTGATTGCCCAAATGATTTTTCTAACTTGAATCTTGTTGCACAACCTCAATCTGAAGCGTTGTTCATGCCTCAAATGGAGAGTGGGAAGCAAGAAAATCATGTTTAAAAGTACTTGAATAGAATTTAGTCAGCTTTAATGAAGATGATTTCATTGCAGTCACTACTAGGGCTCAAGAGAAAGCTATTGAAAATCAAAAGCAACAAAATAGGCCTATCCTGCCTACTGTCATTGATAAGACAACATCTACAGCTCCAAAGTCAACTAACAACCCTATTGTTCCTAAAAAAAAAGCAAGTGTCCCAATTGATAAAGGTCATCAAAGATAGCTACAACCTGATCTAAGAAGATTGTTTATACCTCAGATATCCAAGGCAACTGAAGTAGAATCATTTTTGCTAAGGCCTACTCTAAGACAGTTGATTCTGTCTCTAAGATAGTTGCTTCTTTTAACATTGTTGATGTAATGAAAAATCATAATGTTAACATCTCAATGTGGGATGCTCTAAGTATTCCTGACAACAAGATTTACTTTCTCATGAACTAGCTAAGCTACAGATTTCTTCAAATATAACAAAAAGGAAGTTCAAAAGATAGACATGGTCCTTGGAACGTTTGAGCAAGACCACATTAAAGAAGTTAAGTGGATGGTTTAGAAATTTTAAATGCTCATGACATCAAGAAACCACCACCATTTTATTTATCACTAGTTATTGGTGAAAATCTAGTTCATAATTGCATGGTGGACAAGGTGGTGCAAGTAAGCGGTTATGCCAAAAATAATTGCGAGAAAAATTAGGCCTACGTTATGAGCCTACGAAAGGAGTGTTTTACAATTTTATGGAACTCAGCAACTAATACATTTGGTATAATAAAAATTTAGAAGTGATGTTACATGCTTTCCCAAATGTTTCTATTCTCGCAAGATGTTACTTGTTGTGGATTTACCCCATACTTTGCCTTATGCTTATCTAGAGATTTTACAAAAAAAATAGGAGGTTATCTCTTTTCGATTGGTCCTTATTTTTACTACGCGTTATGGCACTAAGGTTACTATCAATTCAAAACCATTGGCCGATTCACATTTAGCCTCACTCTCCAAATGCAATGGCTAATTACTCAACCTTAGAGAATTTGATTTTGATGATGTGGCTCATGTTACAACATTAGATGGTGTTTATAACATGTTTATGGATGAAAAGATAGATGAAGAACATGCCCATGATCCTTTTAAAGAAGTTGAAGAACATCATGTGTATTGTATGCATGAAGAAAATACACCACTTCCTTGCTTGTCTAAATGGAAGATTCAGCAGAAGGGATTTGGAAGCTTCATTTTGATGGAGCTAAGAACAAGAAAGGACAGGGAGCAGGTATAATGCTCACTTCCCCAATGAATGAAAGATATTTCTCACTTTGAGTCTCCAATTTTCATGTACTTGCAATGTAGTTGAATATGAAGCATTAATTCATGGCTTACTTTCGGCTAGAAAGAGAGGTATCAACATGCTACAATTTTTGGTGACTCGAATTGATTATTAATCAAGTAAGAAATTTCAATGTTTGTAAAAATCCATTAATGAAGTCTTACAGATATAGAGTTTTAGACTTAATGGAAGATTTCAATGTTGTTAACATTCAAAGTATTCCTAGTGTGGAAAACAAGCATGAAGACAAACTTGCAGCAGATTGGTGCTAGTTTTTGAAGTGTTGGAATAGTTTGGAAATAACAAAGTCTAGCCTCATATAAGGTTAATTGTCGTGGCCCTCAGCTCCAGGATAATGATTTAAATTGGCAGGTTTTTGAAAGTGATGATCAAATCTGCAGGTTTTTGCAGCAAGAAGCTGAGTTTTCTATAGTTAATCAGGATAAATTACAACATTTATACGGTGACCAAATCATCCAACTAAAGACAAATAAATTACCTTGAGGTCTTGTCACATTGGAAGACATCTTCAGTACAGATGATCAGTTGAGAAAAGACAAAACTAAGATGTCAACACATGCTTTGATAACTACAAAGAAGTTTCAATCGATGAAGGAAAAAGTTTATTTCTTGGAAAGGTATGTACCTTAGCTGAAAAACAGTCTTTTATTGATCTTTTCAAAGAATTTAAAGATGTTTTCACTTGGAGATATCAAGATCTAAAAGGGTTTGACCCCAATTTAGCTCAACATACTATTGAATTGCAGCCAAATTCTAAACCACCAGGCAGAAACAAAGGCCATGAATCCTAGAATTGAACCTCTTATGAGGAAAGAGTTATCAAAATTAATTGAATCAAGAATTATTTTTCCAGTTAAGCATTCAAGTTGGGTAGAAAATCTTGTTCCTGTTAGGAAGAAGAATGGATAAATCAGATTATGTGTGGATTTCAGAGATCTTAACAAAGCATCGTTAAAATATCATTACCCACTACTGAGTATGGATCATATTTTGAGAACAGTCTCAGGCTCAGATAGACTATCTCTTCTAGATGGTTATAATAGTGGATATAATCATATTTTATTCTGAGAAGAAGATAGATATAAAACAACATTTACCACTAAGTGGGGTACTTATGCTTACAAAAGAATGCCTTTTGGTCTTTCAAATGTTGGTGCAACATTTCAATGTGCAATGGACATGGATTTTCATAGCTTATTAAATAAATGCATACTTGTTTATTTAGATGATGTTACTATATTTTCAAAAGATTCTGAAGAACATCTAATGCATTTAAGGTAGACTTTTTAGTTATGCAGACAATTTGGAATATCCTTGAACCCCAAGAAGTCTATCTTTTTAGTACATCAAGGTAAACTACTTGGCCATATTGTTTCTAAGCAAGGTTTAACAATTGATCCTTTCAAGATCAAAGCTATATCACAGCTATCATTACCTCATCATAAGAAGGCATTACAGAGTTTCCTTGGGAAAATCAACTTTGTTAGAAGATTTGTCCCATATTTTGCAGCATTGGTTAAACCATTAACAACTATGTTAAAGAAAGAGAAAATGTTCTCTTGGACCAGCGAAGGGAGAGAAGGTTTTGAAACAATCAAAATAGCTATCTCTCGCTCTCCTACTCTTACAAATCTAAATTTTGATAAAGATTTTATGATGTATGCACTTGCAGGAGCTGAAACAATCTCAACTATTTTAACTCAAGTTAATGATGAGAATATTGAGCATCCAATTACTTTCTTTGGACAAAGTTTGCATGATTATGAAACAAGGTACACATTTCTTGAAAAACAAGTACTTTCAGTAGTCAGAGGAATAATGATTTTAAGTACATGCTTTCAAACAATAAAATTCATGTTCTTGTTTCTCATCCAAGTGTGAAAGATTTCTTGTTAAATAAAGAATTGAATGAGAAAAGAGTAGGCTAGATAACAAAGGTTATGGAATATGATGTTGATATCCAGGTTGCTAAGATAGTTCGAGGAAAAGGTTTATGTGAGCATCTAATTTTGATATGGAAAAACAATAGGCTATAGAACCCGAAGATTCAAAACAACATGCTGAAATTACGTATCAGCAATCAAATATCATGGTCAACCAGAAAATCAGCAACTTGAACTTGCTCGAGAGATCCAAGAATCAAGGTGGATGCCTGATTTGGTTAATTACTTATAGCATGGAACCTATCTGGAAGATATGGATAAGAATAAAAAAAAATAGTTTAGATTACAAGCTATTCCTTATCTTTTCATTGGTGGTGTGTTGTTCAAAAGGGATATTAATGGAATCTTGTTGCGATGTGTTGACTATGATAAAATTTAGAAAATATTATCAAAATTCCATGAAGGACCTATAGGAGGTCACTTCTCAAAGACATACTACACAGCCTTAAAAATCATAAAAATAGGTTACTATTAGCCTAGCATATTCAAAGAATGTTTTGAATGGATTAGAAAGTGTAAGAAATGTACTTTCTTTGTTGAAAAGAACGTTTAGCTTCGTTTCCTTTATAACCTATTTCAGTTGATCAACCTTTTATGTAGTGGGGTCTTGACTTTATTAGCATGATAAACCCACCTTCTTCACAAGGACACAAGTGGATCTTAACTGCTATAGATTATTTTACATGGTGGACTGAAGCAATAGCTTTGAAAGATGCTAATGAAACTTCAATACTATCCTTTTATGAAAGTATAGTTTGCAGATTTGGTGTTCCGAAACTATCATATCAGATAATGCTCTAGCATTTCTTGGTGCTAAGATAACAGATTGGGTTATCAACCATGGAATATATTTAAGTCTTCATCTAATTATTATCCGCAGGTAATGGATTAGCTAAAAGTAATAACAAAATTTGTTAAGGATCATCGAAGAACACTCAAAGATAATCAAAGAGCTTGGCATCTGATTTTGAATTTAGAACTTTGGGCTGATAGGGTAACTCCTAAAAGATCGAGTTAGTAATTCACCATACAAACTTGTGTATGGAAAAGAAGCAAGAATGCCTATTTCAGTTGAGTTACCCGCATTAGATTTGCTACATCAAATGGGGTGCTTGAGAATGAACCATTGCAGGGTTCGTTATGTAGAGTTAATGGAATTACAAGAGCTAAGAGTCAAGCTCATTTAAATATAGAAAAGAATCGAAACAAAATGAAGAAGACTTTTGACAAGAAAGCCAAATTCGAGTCTTCAATGAAGAGATATTGTGTTAAAATGGGATGTTGATCGTGCAAAGCCAGGAAGACACTCAAAGTTTGATACACTCTGGAGTGGTCCTTACATGATTTTAGCTAGCAAGGAGCACAATGCTTTTCATCTTTCGAAGCTGAATGGAGAGGAACTTACCATTCCTTTGAATGGTATGTTTCTCAAACACCATTATTGAATATCTTATAGTGATTGTTAGATTAGGATTTCCATTCAATAAGTGTAGTTTCCGCACATTGCATTATTTTTCAATTCAATAAGTACATATGTGCACATGATCTGGTTCACTAGATCCTTTCCCAGTTTTAGTTTGTTTTGGAAGGGTTGGACCTTTTAGAAAGGTAGTTTTAGTTACATATTTGGACTCCATGCCTAATGGACACGAGCAAGGAAGTGCTATCTAAGCTAGCAGAAGCTTTCTTTCCCCACAGGATCGCCAGAAATGTTGACAATTTTTGCACTTGTGCAAAAATGGTCAACTCGAAACTTCATCATTATGATGAAAGTCATGGGTGAAGTATACCTAAGCTAAGGAGGTTCTTATGTTATTAGTACTTTGCTGAATTAGCAATGATTAAGTGAAACCTACGTAGTTATGTGCACTGTTACAAAATGTAATAGATCACATAGTCTACAAATTCATGATACCTTCAGCAAAAGAACACAAAATCCCGAAGGACAGCTGTGTTGTCATGATGAAGACACCGAATTGTAGAGTAGGTGAAGTGTTTAGTTTTGAGACAACAAACATAAGTGCAAATTACAGAAAATCAGAGTTCATTACTAAATGTTACAAGTTCTCATCAATGTTCTTTCCTTTATGATTAAGACATTCAATTATGTTACTGA
This sequence comes from Taxus wallichiana var. yunnanensis, assembly GCA_018340775.1. Lineage (NCBI taxonomy): Eukaryota > Viridiplantae > Streptophyta > Pinopsida > Cupressales > Taxaceae > Taxus > Taxus wallichiana. The sequence continues at coordinate 487,314,040 of CM031244.1, read as the reverse complement.
GTTGTTTAGTTCATTATACAATCCATACAAAGAAGCTAGAATGCAGAAAGAAATATACAACTCATTTACAAATTCAATGTTTTATTCATAAGGAATTTTCAAATGTTTCCCACACAAGCCGTGGGATGTAACTGAAAAGTAAAGTACAGCTACTAAAAAGAAAGGTACACATGCATGAAAGAGAAAGCAAAGGAGTATGAGTGAACCCATCATTTCCTTGGGGTTTTCTTTCTTCGATCGAAGCATCTCTACTCCAGATTTTTCTTCATCTCCATTGAAGAGGCCCCTGTACTAAAAAGAAAAAAAGGTTAACTCATCGATTACGAGCTTCAGGATCAAACCATATTCCTACACTATCCTACTTTGTGCATATGAATCTTCTCCTAATAGGAGATGTATTCTACTTGAAGAACAAACTACATGCATGCTTTATTCACTCAGAAAGAAGAAGGAGAAAAGAAAGAAGAGGAAAAAACATGGACATAAGAGAGGCCAAAAGCCTAATTATTTTCTAACTATTTTCTTAAGTGTGCAGGTACAGGTTGTAGCCAAAAAGAAAAATAGACAAGTCATAAGTGCATGCAATAAAAGGAAGAATGTAACTCAAAGTTCCAACAACTGTTCTGAAATGGAAGAAGTTATAGTGTAAAAGAGAGAGTGGAAGATATAAACACTTGTTTTAGTTGCAGCAGAAGAGGAGAATCAGATTTCAAGAAGCTAAAGCTAAATGGAAAGAAGGGATTACAATAGCTGAAACAGGATGAGAGAGAAGATTCTGGGAAAATTTTGACAAGGCTTCGCCATGTAAAATGAACATTTACAACTTTTCATCATGTTGTTTTCAATTACTACATGCTTTAAAGGAACTATGCAAATCAAATAAGTGATACAGAAGCAGAAAAGCATCACATGATCAAAATAAACAACTAACATATTTTTGGTCCTCAATTGGTATATCAGTTCAACAAGAAAAGTGTTACTTTTTGTATTTTGGATTAGAAAATACAACTACTATTCCCGGAAAATGCATTATAGAAATGATTATGGAAAAAAATTTCAGGGCTTCACCATGTAAAATCAAAGTTTCAAAATTTTCAGCAATGCCGGAAATACTACTATCAAGGAAATGAAGTATCTAAGTAAAAGAAATAAGTTACTGTATGTCAACAAAGCATCTGAATCAAGGCTTATGCCTGAAAATGGTGTTACAACAGATAAAGAATTATTTACAAACTTCTAGAAAGCCACTTACAAGATACAAAACATCTTAAGCTCAATTTTTTTGTTACAAAATCAACTTGAATCAAAGAATGCAACTGCAGCTACTACAAAGTGATGACTAAGGAAGTATGCAACTGTAATATCATGAAATTACTAGCAGAATTCACATTTCAAATGAATAATCCTTGCATGTAACCAATACTACTTGCAAAGTACAGTCACATATGTCTGCATAACAAGAAAAAATGCATCTCCAGAAAAGAAAATTCTCAAACAGTGGTTTAAGTTTTTAGAAAACATTCGAGGCTCATCAAGTTCAAATATGGGTTCACATAATAAGTGGTGTAATAGTTTGAGACAATCATCAGAGAAAACCACTGTTCTAGTTCGAAGGACAAAGAAAAGAATGACGGAATTTTTTGGATGGGCAGATTTTGATCATCTTAGTAAGATCAAAGTAAGCTACAGGTTTGGATGAACTCATTTTAAAGAAAATTCTTCCGATATCAACACACCAATGAATCAAGTTGATCCTGAACAATGAACTATATCAGAATTGGTTCCCAGAAATACAAAAATTGAGCCAAGGATTTCAAAACAGATCTGAATTAACATACAAAATCTATTTTTACAGAGAAGCAAACTAACACATACAGTGACTGAGCCCTAGATTTTGAAAATGGCATTTATGTGAAACATAAAACTATCAAAGAGGGGATGAAACTGAAAATCTACATCTACCCAAAAATATCCCAGTTCAAACTTCTTTGAGAATGGCATTTCAACACAACATTGACAAGATTTACACAAATTTGGCCAGGAGAATTAAATTTCTGGGTTGACTTTTGAAGCACTTAACTAGGGTATGAGTAGAGTTTTTTTTAATCAACATATACCTACAGTCACCATCTTAAGGTCAGTGAAGTCAAAGTACTGAGAAAATGCAGGCTGCAAAGTTATACAGATGAACTCACAAGTGAAAAATCTAGATCCAGAGATAGCAGATCAAAAGATGGAATACCCAGAACGTAAATTATCTAGCAAACCCTCCACAATCGGTTTGAATAAGCTAACAATGATAACCAGGTAAGCTACAGTGATACAAGCTTATCAATATTAAGCAAAATGGAGTATTCATACCATAAGCACATTTAGAAATAGAGATAGAATCTCCAGCATCAAACTCAAGAGCTCAACAAATGTCATCAAGGTTTTAGCGAACAAAGACAATCAATTACAATGACATATCAAAATCTTTGAAGTTCAAACAAGTAAAGTACAGATCCTAATTTTAATCACAGACCCATTAAGAGGTTGTCCAAATCGAAGAGAAGTAAACACTCACTGGTAAAATCGAAGCCGAGAAGACTCTTGAGATCTCATCGAGCTCAGAGCTAAAAGGAGCAAACCTAGAATGAGTTCAACTCGCAAATGACCAAGGTCATCCAAGAGATCACACCAGCAAAGTAAAAGGAAATGGGTATCGTTTTAAAATTGAAGTGATAATGATCAAGTACCAACGAAAAAATCAGAGATAAAACTTACCATACTTTGAACGCCTTTTGCATAGTCAGCTCACAAAGCTCAACGATGGCAGCCACAAGATCTCACAGAGAACTTAATAGAAGCAAAGAACACAGAAAATATTGTGCATAAAGCTAAGCTCGAAATCTCACTCAGAAAGAGTATACAGAGCTCGAAGTGATTAACCATGGTGGCCACTTCAAAAGAAACTCAGATTCCATGAACTCCTTCATAGAGGTAGAACGAATAAACAAATCAGAGCTTAAAGTCCCCAACAATGGCGGTCTACAAAAAATTTTCCAGGGCTTCACCTGTGAGCTGAAGGATCGAATGAAATGGTCGCAAATGGGTCCAATCAACTTAACCACAGAGTTTGAGAAGGTGAGTCAATAAACCCTAACCACATCCAGAAGAATCGATGGCTCAGAATCACCAAGTACAAGGATCAAATGGCCAAAGATCATGCTTAGAACTCAAATGAATAACCACGGTTAGTCCCCACCGACCACAATCAATGCACAACTAGAAACCCTAACTGTGAGTCCAAGGATCAATGACATGTCAAAATAAAGGTACAGAGATCGATGGCCCAGGAGCATCACCAAATTTCCAACAAACTCAACTCAGGTTACAAATGCCACCACCAAGTTACCAAGGGGTGAGTCACCATGGAGAAGGGGACAACCCATGTCCATCAAAAAATAATCATTGTAAAAAATTTTCAAAGTCTAACCATAGAATACACTACCAAATATGCAAAGACTACTAAATATGCAAAGACACATATATATACATGTTTGTATTTATCAAAGGTGGTGAGAACTATAGTGATGTATGCAAAGTAAAATGGTCGACCCTTATTCTTGCTAAGCCCACAAAGGTGGCCAACCATGTTGAAGTGCAGAGGTGGTCCCCACAGTTGGAGGAGTTAGAGGTAATTGGCAGTATGTCACTATTGTGACCTTTAGAAGCCAAAGAGATGTCAGCATCATAATATGTACACATGGCAGGTGGCCCCACATTGGATGTTTTCCTTGCAAGTATTACAAATATTTTGATTTATTTACTCACAGGTAGAGAATTGATTTTTGCATGCCTTCACAACAGGACAGAATAGAGAAAAAGATAGAGTTGCATGTTCATGGAGAGATACTTGCCTAGCAAGCAACCTTAATTTTAAGAAAATCATTCACCCTTCTTTTCTTAAAATAGAATAGTCAACTTCAGTTTGACTGTAATGAAAGTAAGGATAATAATGCCTATTTGTAATTGCATGCTCTATTTTTCCCTTTATCTATTATTAAATAAAGGATTAAAAATAAGATGCATGGGCAAGTACAAGCCTTAGGCTATTTTTAGAGAGAGGGTGAATTTTATTTTTGCTATATATTGTGTGCATTTGTAAAGCACAAGAGAGGAATTTTTGAATATAGGAGTACTGAAGCATTTTTCAGCTTTTGCCTTTGTGTGTGTGAAGTATTTTTTTCCTTTCCAATTATTTTCATTAGTCTTGTGAATCTAAATTCCCTAATCAATCATCTTACCCTACTGTAAAATTCAATATTTTTGCTTAATTTTAATGTGCATGTTAACTTATTATTATCTTGTTGTGATTTTCGCTCAAGTATATTCAAGAGTTTTCCTTAAATATTCTGTAGTAAACTATTGGCTCGTGCATAAAAAAATCAAACCTTCTCAAAATCAGTTGTGTATGTACTCATTCAAAGTCTCCATACAAATTTGGTGTATCACCTTAGTTTTAAATACTTTGCAACCATCTTTACTTTTAAACCCCGAATCGCTTAAGATACACCAATAAAGAACCGACCTTTTAATCCAGGAGACTCACCTCAAAATAGGTATACCCACATACCTGAGGTGTTTCCATTGTATCTATGAAAGAGATAGATCAATTTTGTAAGACTAGAAACTTGCAACCATCTCTCATTGGGTGCACTTTCAGAGATAACAATTTTCTTTAGGTATGAAAGTTTATTTTCCTTCAAAATATCATCATCTTATTCATTTTTAGGCACCAAAACTTGATCCATGTACATTATTTTTTCATTCCAATCAACGTCATGACTCCTAACAATCTTAGAATCTTCTAAATCCCAAAATTGATATCCGAAATCACCATAGCCATAACCAATGAAAGTGAATATCTTAGATTTAGCATCCAACTTCTTCCTATTTTCCCTATCAACATGCACAAAAGCTTCTGAGCCAAAAAATCTAAGAAAATAAAAATCTACCTATTTTCCAAACCAATTTCAAGATTTTTTGATCGTGGTCCACCATCCAATGTTGTTGCTTCTAAGGACAATTTTCCTGTTGATCAAGTACATTGTTGAGTTCTAGGATCCACTTTCTCTTTGTACTTATGCCAAAAAATTGAAATCTTCAAAGGAAAAAATTTATTTTATGTATCCTCATGCTTCTAAACTTAATACAATAGCATGTTTCATGATTTTCTACCCATCTAGATATCTAATATCTCACATCTCACATCTTTCCATACCCATGTATTTCCATTCTACAACTTTAGATGAACATCACCTTTACCCTTTTTCATTCATAATATTACATGGCTCACTTAGTATCTCCTAAATAAACTTGTCCAAAATCACCTAGTTTTCCTGCAGATATTAGATTTCTCTTGAGGCTTGGTACATAATTACCCAAAATCAAATAACCATTATTAGGGGTATCATGGAAAAAATCTCTAGAATCTAAAACCAAAGATTCTAATTTATTGCCTAAGGAGAGTATAAGGGCATCTTGCTTTACCTCACTTGCAATGTTTTCCACTTTACCTTTTTCTAAACCTCTTCGATGTATTCTCTTTGTTTTCCTTGGACCAAAACTTATTTACGTGTCCTCTCCTTCTACAATTCAAGAAAAGTAAATCTATGTACCTGGATCTAGATCTACCATGTCTTGACTTTGATCTCCCATTCTTCTTGCTCTTAGATGATCTCTCCTTAGATCTTCCTCTGCTTTCTACATTTAAAGCATTTCTAGATGATGCTTCTCCTAAGATTTTCCTACATATTTCCTCATTAAGGATTACACTAACCACATCATCAAATTTCAAACCTTTAGAAGCAGACGTTGTATTACTTATAGCCATTACCAAGTTATCCCAACTACACCGTAAAAGATGATAACAATAAAATTTCTTTCACTTCATCATTAAATAGAATTTCTACCAATTTAATTGATTTACAAGACCAAAAATCATTCAAATGATTAGATACAGATCCACCTTCTTACATCTTATAATTAAACAATTTCTTCATCAAATAAACCTTATTCGAAGCAGTAGGAGTTTCATAAACATTTTCTAAAGATTTCATCAACTCTATTGTGGTTTTTACATTTGTAAAATTTGAAGCCACTGATGCTACTAGGCTCAATCTTATAGATCCCAGAGCCTTTCTGTCAAGAACCTTCCATTCTTCATGAGTCATCGTGTCTGAATGTGCATGCTCATCCAATGGTAAGTATAGATCCTTCGAAAAAATAATCCTCCACCCGCATCTTCCATAGTAAATAATTACAACCATCAAATTTATCTACTCATTATTTACTATCTTTTGCCATTTCTCTGCTCCCACTCAATCAAAAACTTTCGTGAGTAAATCCTTTCAACACACAATATCTCCAAACAAAGCTCGTACTATTTTTTGTTGGGGTTAAATCATATAACCGTGTTACAAAAATATATAATCAGGGTAAAACATACAAGTAATGAGTGTGGAAATAACCGAGAAGATAAAATAAAACAAGAGAAAGATAACACTAGATTTAACATGGTTCACTCAATGTGGGCTATGTTCACCAAGAAATTACCAATATTATTATTTAGTACTTTACAAAGGAAATACAATGAAGATCTATTGTCTTCCAACACCTCACGGGGTTTTCAATGTTTTTCCTCACTCATTTCTTTCTTTCTCACAAAGAAAACTAACATGCAAAAAAAAATTGCTATTTTCTTCTTTCATGCCCTAATATAATGCATACATGCATATATATCTATTATAGGAAACTAACTATTCTTTTACAATCAAGAAATCATCTTTAAAATAAAATATTTATTCTAATTCTTGACCAAACAATAAAACACCATCACATAGGTGACCGATGATGATCCCTTCTTGACCAATATAGGTCACTTCTAAACCAATGCCAATTACCTCATGACTGATGTCGGTCACTGTCAAAACCAACAACATGTAAAAGTAATCTTCCTATGAAGTAATTAAGCTCCACACTCAACACACTGGTTTGGTAGATGGTCTAAACCCTTGTTGTCTATCGCATCAGATTCAATGTCCCTTGGTAGATGTCACCAATACTCCAAGATGAACAAAATACCTTCAAGACCCCAAAACAAACATCACACCCTAAAAAATAAAAATACGTATGAAGGGGTCAAATTGACCTCAGTAGCTGCCACAATGATGGACTTACTAACTGAGTGCTACACTACATCCTAGACCCAATGTAGTTCTATGTGTAAATGTGTGTGAACATGCCCTATGTTTATCTTGTGCTAGTTGCACTTTGTGAATTAGTGAGGAATTACTATGTGTAGAAAATGTAATAGAATGTGTGTATGGAATAGAAGAGAATCATCCCTAATGATGTATGATGTAGATGTCCTATCCTTATGCCATGATGATGGACCTCTGTGGATGTAATTGATCTCCAATGCAATAGATGGATGTAATTCTAGATGAGTTATATTAGTAAATGATGCTAAGTCACTCATTACGGTCTCATAAATTTATATTTATAGGGTTCTCTTGATCTAATTTTGTAATTAACCCCAAAATGGAAGACCCCAAAACTTTAACAAGGAAAAATGGCTTGAAAGAAACAAAAAAGTGGCGGGAAATCTCTATAAGGATCGGGGCGCGCATGGTGGGACCAGGTGCCCAAAAGCACCTACTGCATCGAGGCTAAATTAACATATGATGACAAAATATGACCGGCATATGGGTGTAAGAGGTATGTAATGACAAAATAATATAAAATAAGATTGCCAAAAATGGGTTAGTTAGTACTTTCTTCACTAAAGAACCTTCTAAATAGTAGTATGAGACTATGATAAATGATGTCTAAACTACATGATTTTGTGACTACTTTTTTCTCTCGGTTTATGTTGGTGAGTGAAAATCTCGGTAACATAAAGTAGATATAGATGCGTACCTTATGCCGATGTAGAGTGATGAAGAAGGCATGCCAAAGGTGTAGTGCCCACTCCTTTTCAACATTTATTATATTTTGATAAATCGATTCTTGTTGACTCTAGACATGGATATTAGTGTATGATTTTTATTTAGCATTATGTCGGATGATAAAGATATTCTAACTATTTGTGGATTATGACTCATAGTATGCTTTTTGTGGATTCTTAGAGACATAGAGAGATGTTTTATATTGATATGATTATGTGTTGTTAGCATATATATATATTGACATTCATAATTCTCGTCATGTTGACTATGATATAGCTTTTGAACTAATCTTGTAATCTTGTTGATATTGATAAATGATAGAATTGAGATGTTTTTGAAAATTTAGAAAAATGATAGCATTGTTTAGCTGAGATGATGATTTAACTATGTGAGGATGGTTATTGATTTATGTAGGTATATTTTATCTTGGATGTTTTGATATGGCCACGAGGCCAAAGGAGGTATTGTAAGATTTTGTAGCTAATTATATCACAACAATCAAAAGGTGGATTGGATACCAACCACAATATAATACTTGATGGATATAACGAAGTTCACCATGACAACTTGTGTAATGTTGTTTTTGTTGTTTTATTTTGTTAGGGGGTCCCCATAAAGGGGATGACCTCCAATTGTGACCATGGGTTTGTGTGTAATTCTTTCCCTTTTTATTTTATTTATTATAGAGTATGTGATTTATTTTGATGTAATCTATTTAATCATTGTTGATTAATGTGCTTTATTAAGTGAATTAATCATACTTATTAAGTTATTTAGGGATGTGACAAAAGGGTCATTTATTAGAGTTTTGGGCTTTTGGACTATGAGATTTTGATTGAGTGTAAGTGAATTTTAGTGTTGTACACTCTATCTTACCTTGGAATTTCGGATTTGGGCTTAAGAGCCATTTTTGGAGGCTTGTGGGACAAGCTAAGCTTGTCCCACACCTCTTAATCTATTATACCAACCGTACCTATGGATTAGTGGGTCAAAATTATATCCCATTATGTGTTTTGTAACACAAAAAGTGATATTTATTGCACTTTTCTTACATGGGTTTTAAATTATGTCTTTAGGATGTGTGGGTTTAGATTATGGGTGTAAGAGGCTTGTCACTCCTTTCAACCACCAATTTATTGTGTATTAGGGTTTAGGTTTTACTTCGATGTGGAGTTGAGGATAAGTGATGTGGCATCCCATATGAAGCCACCTCACCCTCCTCTTTCCTTTTTCTATATATGCAAGTTTATTTATTTGTTTGGGGGTTACTTCATTTCATTTTGTGCTCTTGTTTTTGGGAGTTAGAGATTTTTGGATTTCTTGTTGAATTCTTGGAGCTTGTTGGATTTGGATTGAGCTTGAAGGATCTTGGAGTGTTATTCTTTGATCAAGTTCTTACTATGGAAAGGTAGGAGCTACACTCTTTTTACTTGTTTGTTTTTATATGTGTGTATTGCATGTATGTGAATGTTTTGTATGCTTGTTGGGTTCTTTAGTAGAATATTTAAGTATGGTGTAGGATAAGGCTATGGGGATCTTATATGTAGGGATGCATAAGAGTTTATTTCATGTTTTGGGAGGGATTTTGGTTAGGTGCCCCACCTTGGATAAGAAAATGCTTGCATTTCTTACTTGGTTCTTTTGAGGGAGACATAAGAGATTGTAAGGAGGCATAAGAGAATGTGGGAGGCATAAGAGGATCTTGAGGGAGGCATAAGAGTTGTGTAGGGGTTTTGAGATGTATATTGGAGGGTTTTAAGGTGGGAACCTATTCTCATTAGGAGGCATAAGTGATCTCCCCATAGATCCTTGCTCCATTAGCTTTGCATTTTCAAGCCTTGTGCATTTTGATAGTTTCATGTTGTGATTGTATCTTGTGTTGAATGTGTTTTGAAATGGTTTTGAAAATTTGTATTGTTATGTGGAAGCATTGTGTTTTTGCCATGAGTTGGATCCATCCTTTATTGCATTTTGGTTGGGGCTCGGGGGCCAATGAGGAGGATAGCTTCTTCTCCTCATTAGAGTATTGGTTGGGTGGAGAGTGTTGCCTCTCCCCCATTTTTGGTTGTTGTGATTGAAGTAAAGACATGGTGGATATTTTGTGGAGATTTGGGATTTGGAGCATTTGTTGAAGTCAAAGAAATCCTTTATTGTAGAAATATTCTTGTAATTCCCACTTAAGGTGGAAGACTAGTAGACTTGTATTTTAAAAGAAAAGTTGCATTGTAAGTTTCATTTACCAAGTTGTATTATTATATTTGAAGGAGTTCATTAAAGAATGTGTATTTTCCTTTCTCTTCAAATTTTTGTATGTAAAGGAATGAATTAGAATGGATATCATGTTTAAAAGTTTACTTGTAATGAAAAAGAAAAGAGAGTTACAAATATTAATATTTGATCACAAAATGAATTGGGAAGTTGTCATAGCTTTATTTTGGTTTGAAACAATTAAACACTCTCTGGTTTTGATATATTTAAAGTTAAAGTTATCTCTTGATATCTATATTCCTTCAAACATTCATTTTTAGAGTTCCTTGCTACTGCATAAAGACCGACATCGGTCAATCTAACTAGCATCGGTGTACTCAAGATCTTGACATTGGTCATTGTTTCATGTTTACAGTTTTGAAATTTTAACTCTTAGATTAGATCTCAACTTAAATGATATTATGAGTTTCTCAAAAACACAAATTTAATGTATGATTTTCGAAAATGTCATTTAGAAAAGTGTAAAGGAAAAAATGTAAAAGATATGCTAATTTTTTTATAGAAGTAGAATCTCCAATAGTAATCGGTGTCGGCCACTAAACCTCCATTGAAATTCCTGTGACCGACATCGGTCACTATATACTACATATAAATTGTAATTTTTCAAACTTGAAAGACATTTGTGGTGATTTTGTTGAATCAGATACCTTTGAGACTATTATGCTATCATGAATTTGAATAATAAGTTACTCTGGTACAAATCCAATATCCTTTGCATTTAAAATAATAATCTAAAATATACGATGCCTTAAAAACTAGTGTGGTAGTGGAACCAATGTCGGTAGCACAGAGGTTACCATGGTCGGTCACTGTGCATGAACGTTTTTAAAAAATGTTTTTCTAGCCAAGCCATTGGCTTATGGATCTAAAATTCACCTAAATGCAGATCTAGCCTATGTGGGCCATGTATGCTTGTTTAGACCCATACTCCAACCTGCATAAAGGGATTTAAATACATTAAACTCTTGATCTACAAAATGGGTTTCTTCCCCATCAATGAAAATAAAAAAAGAGAACTAATCAACAATAGATCTCAAACCAGATCTAGGATATATGTTTGCATTGAAATTAAATAACTAAGAATGCATGATTAAATCTAAGATTCAACTATTCTAAAGGAGGAGCCATTTGGATGGAATCCCCTTCTTCTTGTACATTGGACCCAAGAAAACCCCTCCATGGGTTTATCTTGATCTATGGCATCCACTCCTTTAACCTGCAAACCAAAGAGAAACAAATGAATGAGCTTAGGGTAAGAAATGCTTAAGAAGACTCCCTTAAGGATGATTAGGGTTTTTTAGGGGAGATATAATCTTGTAGTCCCTATTTTTTTGATCCAAGGGTTAAGAATCAACCCTACAATTGTTAGGTGATAATATCCATATCATGGTTGTAAATTTTAAATAAATTGAATGTGTGTGTAAATGGGTGAATGGGGCCACTTAGGGCTCTAGTGTATTAAGTTCAAAATGTAACCCTTCTTGTAGGTTCATAATGAATAATTCAATGGACATTAAAGAAAATAATTTAAGAAAACTAAGGTAGCTAGGGACAAGGTTTTATTAAATGTGCCTTTGATGTTATTTTCCAAGAAGGAAACTATTTAACCTAGTAAGAGAAATTAATGGACATTTATCTAGTGATGATAATTAAATTGACATTGAATGTATTAAGAATATTTAATTAATAATCTAGACTGGATCTATCCTATGAAATGTAACATTGCTGGTAAGAATTCAATTAAACGTATATTAGGGTTTGACACCCTTGTAACTTTAAAAAAAAAAAAAAAATCTACAACTTTCCAGATAATTATTTAAGGATTAATGTGGTTTTAGAATGTCAAATTTGTGGGTGTTACACTTGGTATTAGAGCCATGGGTTCAACACTTGGACCTTGGGAACACTTAGAAACATAAGGCATAACAAGAAAACTTAACACAACTCTAAACCTAGATCACGTAACTTGCATGATGTTTTAAAACGTAGAAAATTAGAAAACTAAAAACAAAATCTAGATTAATAAACTAACTCTCGCCTTGGTTTGTGCAAGAGGCGCAGACCAGACGAGGGGTTCATGCACGTTGACCTAGAATTACCACCCCAAAATCAGGTAGTAACACCATATTCCTCGGATACTTGGATGTTGCAGGATGTTAATGTTGTTATACACGGAGGGTATTTAGGTGGGAGACACAGTAGACAAGACAAAGAGCCATTAGTATAGCCTCGTTCACCTTCCCGACATAGTGATGAGCATAGGGTAGAGAACACCCACGTGGAGTCAGTTAGATAAGATTCACCACAGAGAGGTCATGGAGATAGGGCTACATGACACAAATACAAATCTAGGAGCCCTAGGAAGCATGTGATGATCATGTTGAGAGACCTAGTGGAAGACAATATACAATGCCAAATCACATCAAAGAGATCCTGAAAATCCATCTTTCTCATTTCACTAGGGACAATAGAGGATTTCAGGTAGAGGCATGGTTGGTCAGATTGAGCGGATGATTCAAGCTATGTCTATGTACCAATAACACGAAGGCTCATGTTTCCATCCACCTTCTGAGAGATGGATTCGGGGTTTGGTGGAGGACTGAGGAGTAGAATCTCCATGTGGATTATGAGATAGTAACTTGGGAGCTCTTCAAGAATGGTTTAGGAGAAGATACTTGTCCAAGAGGTTCATTTAGCAGAGGATAAATGAGTTCCATGACCTATGTTAGAATCCATGATAGTGGTGGCGAGTATGAGATTCACTTCCTATGTTAGAATCTAACTTCACTATGTATACTATATGAAAGATGAGTAGGTGAGGATCCATAGGTTCATCAGGGGCCTGAACCTAGACATTAGAGGGGCAATGCACATTCATTTCCCGTAGACTCTAGAAGAGGTCATTGAGAAGGCCTACATTTTGGAGGAGACCGGGGAGACACACTAGACCGAGATATAGAGTGTGGAGTCATATCCAATAGATGTAAGATAATATATAAAGGGGTTCAAATCCTCCTCCTCATGGTGGACATGGTTCTACACAATCTTCATTCGAGACCACTAAAACAACCACCTCGGTTGCAACAACATACTCACCCTCCATTTAGGCCTCCATACAGATTCAATGCTTAGAGGGGACACAATATGGGGCCTCCTCCTAGGGACCAGTTAGGACTCGGAGTACTACCTAGAGCTCGGTTAGAAGGAGCTCATCGGGAGAAACCACAACAATCCATAACAAGATCATCAGGATCCACGACACAAACCACTAGAGTACCTGTAGAGTTGCTTCTCATTAGAGGGGACTTGGTAGTTGTTATGGGTGCGGAGTACTTGGGAATCATTGGAGAGAGTGCCCTCATAACCCTAATAACAAGGTTAAGGAACCATTTTAGAGCCTACATTTGGTGATTTGGCTAGGATCCACATGATATATGTAGTGGTCGAGAACTCAAGTAGAGCACTAGAGCATAGTGATTGAGATGACAGTAGCATTGATGGCATTTCTATTCCTATTTTATTTGATTCAGGCTCCTCAAATTCTTTTATTTCCCCATTTGTAGTAGAGTGATGTAGGCTAGTGGTAGTTAGGTAGAGCCGTAGTTGGGATGTGGAGATGGCTTCTAGAGCCAAGCTCACAGTGGACTCCTTAGTCAAGGAGTGCATAGTTGACCTAGGACCCTTTTCCATGACCTTGGATCTTCGTATCCTTCATTGGGTTCCTATGGAATTATTTTGGGCATGGATTGGTTATATGCACATAGGGCTAGGGTTGATTGTTACAGTAAGGTAATATCATGTGCAGATGATTTGGGAGTGGATTCAGTGATAATGGGAGTTAGGAGACCCACCTCTATTTGCACTATATCCCAATCTAGCTTAAGTTGTGTGTGCGATGAGGTTTCTAGTTGTATGTTGTCATGATTAACAACAGATCCAAGGATGAGTCTAGTAGGCCATCACTTGATGATCATCATATCTTGAGGGATTTTGATGTCTTTCTAGGGGAACTACCAAGGTTACCTCCCCCATGAGATAGATTTTCACATTGATTTGGTTCCAGGAGCAGAGCCTATCTCACGAGCACCTTATAGGATGACTACCCCTGAGCTCTGTGAGCTCAAGTTGTAACTTGAGGGCCTTCTTGAGAAATTCCTAATCCATCCTAGTGTATCCCCTTGGGGTGCACAGTGATTTTTATAAAGAAGGGATGGATCTCTGCATTGTGTATTGATTATCATCAATTGAAAAAAGTAACGATCAAGAATCATTACCCCCTTCCACATATTGATGATTTGTTTGATCAGATGAAAGGGGACACAATATTTTCCAAGATAGATCTTAAGTCTGGATACCATCAGCTGAGGATCACGAAGGAAAATATTCATAAGAAAACCTTCCATATGAGATATGGCCACTATGAGTTCACAGTAGTTTCTTTTGGTTTGACAAATACCCGTAATATTCATGAGTTTGATGAAGGGGGTATTCTGGACATTTTTGGATCGATTTGTGCTCATTTTTATTGATGAAATTTTTATTTACTCTCATACATGTGAGGAGAAATTTTAAAAGGTTCTGCAATTTCTTCATGAGCGAGAGAAACTCTTTACGGGAACTTGGAGAAGTGTGCATTCTTTAAGTCAGAGGTGTAGTACTTGGGTCACATCATTTCTAGGGAAGGTATCACCATCAATCCTTCCAAGATTTGAGCTATTATGGATTGGCTGTGCTAACTAGTGTAAACGAGGTGTGTAGTTTCATGAGGTTGGCAAGTTACTACATGATATTTGTTAAGGACTTCTCTCGGATTATGCACCCCATCACTTCCCTTCAGCGGAAAGGGAAGAATTTTGTTTTGTCTAATGGATGTGAGTAGGCCTTCGATACCACTGAAGGGATACCTTATGTTAGCAAAAATCTTTTAGTTCCAAATCTACATGGAGAGTTCTTCATTTGTATGGATGCTTCCTTGGTAGGATTAGGTGGGGTATTTATGCAGGAGGGCCGTGTGGTTGCCTTTGAGTCTCACAAAATCAAATATCAAGTGCTCAATTATCTGACTCATGAACTTGATCTTGTAGTTTTGTGCATGCTTTGGTTTGATGGAGACATTTCCTTCTTGGCAGGAAATTTATTCTTAGGATAGACCATTTGAGCTTATGTCACCTCATCATGAAACCCAATCTCAACACTCATAGGTGGTGTTGGATGGATTTTATATGTGAGTAAGACATGGAGATAAAGCATGTGAAGGGGAAGGATAATGTTGTTGTCAATGCTCTAGTAGATGGAGAAATTTAGCTATGACTACTTCCGTGGTTATAGATTTACGAGCAAGATATTTCAACATCTTCCTTATGACTATTTCTACCTTGAATCTAGATCGAGATTGATTCTAAGAGACCCCTTAAGGGGAAGTTCAATGGTTTTATAGTAGAGTCAGATGGACTTCTCAGACACATAGGACAGATCTATGTACCTAAGGATGGAGGTTTGAAATAGTATATCTTGGTAGAGGCTCATCATGCACCTTATTCAACCCATCTAGGGGTGAAGAAGATGTATGCTACCTTGAGACAACTTTACCATTGGAGGGTTCTTTAGAGAGATGTATATCATTTTGTGTCATGTTGTTTAGAGTTTTAGAGGGTGAAGGTTGAGCATCAACATCCAGATGGCCTTCTTTACCCACATGCTATCCCAAAGTGGAAATGGGACACCATTTCCATGGATTTCATAGTAGGGCTTCCGACATTGAGATACCACCATGATGCCATCATGGTCACATGGATAGATTGACAAAAGTGGCTCCTTTTTCTCCAGTGAATACCACCTATACATTTAGCATTGTAGCAGAGTGTACATGGATTATATTGTTAGATTGCATGAGATTCTACGAAGATCATCTATGATCATGATCCCTTATACACATCACACTTCTAGAATACCATGCTGCAAGCCCTTGGGATGAGTATCAACTTCATCACAAAATATCATCCAAAGATAGATGGAAAGACGTAGTGAGTGAATCATATTTTAGAGGAAATTCTTTAGATGTATGTCATGGATCATCAATCAAAGTGGGATTACTTGTATTTGGTTGAGTTTGCATACAACAACAACTTCCAGAGTTCTATTAGGATGACACCTTTTTAGGAACTTTATGACAGGGAGTGCAGACACCTTTGAGTTGGGATAGACTTGAGGAAAAAGTATCTATTGACATAACCTTATTACAAGACATGGAGTAGCGGGTTGTTTTGATTCGTCGAAAGGCTTGCATGAGGCACAAGACAGAAAAAGAATAAGTATGTAGATTAGAGGAGAGTTGACCATAGTTATGAGGTGGGCAAGAAGATGTTTCTTTGTGTCAGACATCATAAGAGTCCTATCCGTTATGGAAAAGGCTCTAAGTTGTCTCCTAGATTTGTGGGTCCATTTGAGATCCTGGAGTAGACCGGTCCCTTAGCTTATTGTCTAGCCTTTCCCCCCATCTTGTCTCGTATGCATGATGTGTTTCACGTATATGTTCTTAGGAGATATATTCCATAACCATCTCATGTATTGGATTGGACAACATTTCAAGTGCATGAGAAGGGGAAGATGATGGTGGATCCCATGTGTATTTTAGAGCTCATGACCTTAGGCCTTTGAGACCAGAGATTGATAGGTTGGATTCCAGGTGGCACTAGTATGATAAGACCATTCTTACATGGGAGGATGGTATATGTTGCTACGAGTCTAGTTTCCACACCTATTTCATTGAATTTCGGGAGGAAGTCGAGTCTAAGGGAGGAGGATGTAGTGCCCACTCCTCTTCGACAATTATTATATTTCGATTTAAATTTGTTGATTTTAAACATGAATATTACTATATCATTTTGGTTTAGCATGATGTTAGATGATAGAGATATTCGACTATAGATGGATTGTGATTCATAGTATAATTTCTATGGATTCTTAGAGACATAGAGAGACATTTTATAGTGATGATGATTATGTTTTGTTAGCATATATATTAATAACATTCACAATTCTCATCATGTTGACTATGATATATGTAATCTAGTTGATATTGATAAAAGATAGAATTGCGATGTTGAAATTTTAGACAATGATAACATTGTTTAGTTGAGATGATGATTAAGCTATATGAGGATGTTTATTGATTTATTTGATTATATTTTGTCTTGGATGTTTTTATACGACCACGAGGCCGAAGGAAGTATTGTGTGATTTTACATGTAATTATATCAAAACAATCAAAAGGGGATTGGAGACCAACGAAAATGGACTACTTGATGGATATAACGAAGGTCACCATGGCAACTTGTGTAATGAGCCTTACATGATGGAGGCGAGTTTGAATCATGTCACGACTAGTGATAGGAGTGGTTTCTTTGAAAAAAATGAGAGGGAAGTGGAAGTGGAGGAGGATGGCTTGAGATCTTGAATGGTGGAATATTTGGAGGTACTTGTCTTTTCAAAGAAAGCACATGAGAAATGAGTGTGATGCTCATTAAGTGGAAGAGGGTAATATCAGAAATAGGAGAATCATGTGATAGAACTATAGTATTTTTTAACTAGGAGAAGAATCAGTATGCACATGTGAGTGATTATCAATAAAAAGTATGTAATCAATAAGAGGATCATCTAGAAATTTCTTAGAAATATTAGAAGGAGGTGCATTAGTAGTCATATAACATGGTGTAGTTGATGAGTGTCGTCAATCCTCTTCATTAATAATATCAATTGAGGGCTAGTGTCTAATGGCTATATGCAATAGGAGAAAGAGATCTTTGGAAAAAAATACTTCAAACACACTTGTGGAAATAATAAATCACACTTTCAAATATCAAAATCAGACTTACATAAAAGAAATCACACTTGTAGAAATGAAATTGGAGAATTAGAAATAAAGATAATAAAATAAAATACATTTAGGTTCATAAAAATGAATGAAAATGAATACTCAATACAAGGAGAAAAATAATAAAAATAATGATAATCATATAAAAAGGAATAAACATAAACATAAGCATAAATTATTACATTCATTCCTTGGAAGAGGATTTAAATCATTCTTCTAAGATGTTAATTCAAAAATTCAGAATATTGGAGAGAAAAGAACACTTTTTTTATTGATTGGTAAAATATTATATATAAGAGTGTGGAAGGTTACATTTATAGTTCATGCATCCAACCAACTTCTTGGTCAACACACTAATAACTAACTACCTATTCTTGGGTGGTTTTATTCAAAGAAATAAATCCTAAACAAACTTGACTACAATAGTCCATTTATCATGGAGAATATTTCTATAGCTCATCCCTTTAATCTATGAACATAAACCTGGAAAGTACTTATTCAACATTCCTAATACTATTCCACTATCTTCTTATATTTAAAACATGGAGAGAAAATTGAGGAGTGATAAGTTCATGACTTTTAATTCTTCTTGGAATGTCACATGCATGCATGATTTTTATTGCCACATGTTTGGATTTTTATTCTTGGTTGATGACATGGAAGAAAATAGTGGGTTGAATAGTTCGGTGTTCCTTTACATTACTTTCACTGACAAACTAATTTTTTTTTTTTTGCTAGATGGCCTTTTTAGTAGCTAGATGAAGACTTTTGGTATTTGGGCCTTTCAAGTAGCTGCATGAAGAATTTTGGTAGCTAGGCCTTTCAAGTAGCTACGTGGAATGTTTCAGTAGAAACAATCTATGAACTCAAAATAGAGTTGTTTATGACCTATTTTCTACACACTTTATTACATTCCAACTTTAGAAGAAATATCGGAAATAACAACAATTAGATTGCAAATAGATTTCTTGAAGAGATGATAAGCTAAATCCTATATTCCACCTTAAATAAGCTATCTATTCTTAAAAATACATATAAATTCACTTGAAATATTGATTTTAAGAGAGAGAACAAGAGTGTTATTTGGTGATATAATGAGACATATTTTGGTCTTGTCACTCCCCACACACTTAACTTCTTGCATGCCCTCATGCAAGCTACTGATATTCCTATAGAATATGTTTTTTTCTAGACTTCAAAGCATCTTTCAAATTTTCTTCTCCTTTTTCATGATAACAAAAATTGAGATTCTAGAAGTAAAATTTTTTTACTTCTTTCTTATTCATGCTCTCATGAGGTTTTTCTTAGATAATGTAGAGATTTTTTTCCCACACTTAGATATTTATTTTCTCATGCATTATTCAAAAGATTTGGAAGAGAGTGAGTCTCCCCCACACTTAGTTTTGTGCATGCCCTCATGCAAACTATTTTTATATAGCATCTTATAGATCCCAACTGCTACAAACTATAAAGACATCATCTACATCATCTACTTTATTACTTGACTTGATCAACACATGTATATCTTGAAAAATTTCTCTCTCTTTTGTTTTATTTTTTCTTTAAGTTTTCAAGTGAATCTATTTGTAATTTGTTGGTCGTCAGATAGGACTTTACGAAGAGCAACAGTCAGGGGACAAGAAGTCCCTCCTCTTTAATGGGAGAGGTTCCCTTATTCAGAAACGAACTTATTTACAAATGTACAAGACATGATTTGTTGGTTAAACTTGGATATCACGAAAGTGTTTTCTATGAAGATCATCAATTACAAAAGGACTGAGGAAATGAGAGTACGGGAAAGAGTAGAAAGGCAACATGCAGAATTATAGATATCAGAGTAATTCTTTATGTATGCGAAAGTCACAGTGAATTGAAACAAGATCATTTGTATCGAATAAATAAGATGGAATTTAAAGACACAAAGTTCTGTAAATAACATCTGCTTAGAACACAAAGTTTCTTAACATAACACAGATTCATTAATCAAGGAAACAAAGTTCCTTCTTGGTTATACAAGATCACCGTGCTTGCAAAGTTGAAGAGTATGCAATCGGTAAGACTAACGAATTTGAGACAAATGAGCTTCACAAAGAAAATAAATGAAAGCTTAGGAATAACAGAGATCAGATAGACAAAGAATGGAAAAGTCCTTCAGTATTGATTTCTTTATAATCTATTTACACTTTTCAGAAAATATGCCAAGTTCTTCCTCCTTCAAAATGGCGTGGAAAGGCCATTATATAGCTTACTGAAGTCAGTTATTCTTTGTAACTACTTCTTTTAACTAAAGATTAGTTAAGGATTGCGAATCGCATACCTCGACTTATTACAATGAATCCGAGAAAAGAAAAATAAAAGAAGAGAGAATAAGGAGAAGAAGACGGTGGTCGGTCATTGAGAGGGACCCACTGACTTGAGAATTTTGTTGCTGAATCTCTTTAATGACTGGCTATATCTACGCCACGAGGGACTGGCGTGTTAGTCGTAGACCGAGTCCAAAATACCGGACACTTCTCCATCTCTTTATCAAACTCGACATGAGTATGATAATCTTTGTTTGCTTCTTGATGGCGAGATTGAAGAGAGCAAATCTCCTTCATTTTCTCCTTGGAGATGGAACTTTCCTTGAATAAGTTATCTTTGACAAAAGATCTGAATTGAGCTTTGATTTCTTACAAGGAAAGGAAGTACCGAAGTCTCATCCACGAAGATGACAGTGTATGTCCTTGAAAGCGAGAGATAACCGGTGTCTTGAAATCTTCGCCCTTACGCCAACCTGTTCTTGATTCTCCCAAAGCATCCTCCAGGACTCTGATCTTCCACTCCACGCTGTAGACCCAGGACTTCGACAGTTATCCTTTGCATCATCAAAGACTTTACTCACCAACAAAACATTCTCATCTGCCTCTCCCATGAGTCGAGAGTCTACTATATCTGCAACTCCAGAGTTTGAGCTCTTTATCCATGATATTGATAGTGGAGGAGAGCTTCAGTTGTACATTGCTCACCTTTTCGTGGAGTTTGAAAGCTTCATCGATGAAGTTTAATCCAGCAACAAGCATGTCATCCACGAGGGCTTCAATAGCTCTGCCATAGATGAATACTTGTGCATATCTTTGATACTCTTGCACTTCATCTTGGCTTAGAATTACAGGAGGTGGGAGAGTAGTCAATGGAGTAGGGTCCAAAACTTTGTCCTTAGACAAAAGAGACTTGATGAAACCTGTGAGAACTTGGGCCTGTTCTTCCAACTATTCAATAGTTTGTTGCCCTTTCTCTACCCTCCCAATGACTCTTGTGACTGTTTCCTGGAGGTTGTGAATTTCACCTTCAGGGGTAGACTCTCCCATCGGGATTCTCGAGAGCTCTAAGTCAGATACCTGCAAGTCCTGCTCTGATTTATCCATTGTAGGCTTGGCAATCTCCAGGAATTGCTGACCTTGAGCATCAGACACTATTCTGGAGGTAGCTCTGGCTTTCTTGGCACGAGAAGGAGTGGTGCCCAACAAGGCTGCGACAGCATCAAAATTTGACCCTGAACTCCGAGAGGAAAATTTCCTCTTCCTTTTGTCAACCAAAGGTTGCACCCACACAAAAGAGGAAGAGGAATCAGCAGGAGGAGCAAGGGGACCAAGAGACAGAGAGCTCATGACGCTCAAGGTCTGCGCAGCTGTTGACTCAAGTTGAGAGGTGAGTGGGGCACTTGGGGCAATTGCGGCAGAAGAGTCAACATCACCTGAAAGCTCAGTGCTCTGGATTTCTTTATCTTTATCAGCTGGATCTTCAGGAGCACTTGCAAGAGTTGGTACTTTGCTTTCTTCACTTTCACTGAGAACAATGATGTTCTCTGGTCCCATAGGCAACTCTGCCTGCTTTCTTTGAGGGTCACTTTCCATAGGCTCCTTCTTAACCTCCTTGAGCTTCTTCTGGTACACTTGAGTGGATGAAGGAGTAGAAGCTGCAGGTCCTTGTATTGATGAGGCAGGAGGGGTCTTCACTAGTGTTTCTGACCTTGGAATAGATGCTTCTCTTCTTGGTGTTGAAGCATCCTTAGAAGAGGATTCTCTGAATGCCTCCAATTCTCGAACCATCTGTCAAACCGGACCTTAGTCCCGACTAAGGCCGGAGCAAGTATCTCGGCCAGATCATCTCTCTCTTTCCTGTTCCAATCCAGGTCCTCCAAAGGAGTGTGCTTAACCACATTTTCATACTCATACGAGTATAGATCAGAGTTTTCATCCTGGAGACCTTCAGGAACTTGGTACAGACCGAGTTCTTGGATCAATGCAGGGAGAACCTGCCACAATGCCTTCTCTTGGCCTCAAAATCATCTGGCACATCAGCCCAGTAGTCTTCTGTATCTGCCCTATGATGGTAGATTATCTTGATGTTCTATTCAATAAACTTCTTCAAGTCAAAGCAGGTTCTTGGCTTGAAGAAATGAACGGTGATAGGTACCAGGGCTCTCTCTATGTTACATAAGCGTCCAAGGCTATTTTGCAAGTGTAGTTTCCCGGAGAGATGGGAAAGTGCAAGCTAGAAATCTTCTTATCCTGCGGGTTTGTGTAGTTTGTCTAAGTGCTGCGCATACTTCAATCAAGGCCATCTTATCATTGCAGAACATGGGAAGCCTCAGAGGGGTGCTCTCATAGCCAGCAAGCCTGATATAAGAAAATTTCCTGAATTGGATGAAATAAGCACCATATTGCGATATCAGGTTCATGGCTTCATCTGAAAACCTTCTAGCAGTATCACCTTCGAGCAGTCTGACCACGTACATGGTGAAAGCATCATTGACCCTTCTGAAATTACGATTGCTGGTCTCCAGGGTGAACTGCGGACAGTAAGCATATACTGGATCATCTTTGTGAGCGTCGATGTAAGAAAAGCCAAACCATTGCCGTGACGCTGCCAGGGTATACATCAGGTACGAAGTCATATAGAACTTCTTCGTTTGCTGCACATTGGACAGCTGCTCCGTCAAATTCATGCTTATGATTTCCGCCCAATTGATATTTTGCATTCCTTCGCACACCATGCTGATGAGCGGGCACATCCAGAAGTGAAATTCGTTGGTAGAGGGCAAACCCATAACCCGAGCCAACAAGATTATGAAGTCTGACAACTCTTCATTGAAATCTGCTCGGAAGAGGGTTTTGGTCGACGAGAAAGCTCCTTCCTAGGGTTTTAAGCCGAGGACTTCGCCACTCGTGCCTTATATTTGTCACTGTCTTGGTCGAACAGGGCCTGTGCTTGATCCCGGGAAACGACTATGGCATTATCCATCTCTGGAATCCTCAGAGCAGTGCTAATGGCGGCAGCATCTAGTTTGGCGATGAGTTCCCCATGTATATTGGTCAATTCGCTCGAAGCGGGGTCGAAGTGAGCTCCGCATGAAAGCACGGTATCAGCACACTGTACTGAGATTGGGAAACCTCCAGCAAAAGCCAAACCACTATCGTGAATCATCTGCGCCATTGGTGTAGGGTTTGCGTCCGCCATTCTTGCCCAAAAATCACTGAAATCAAGATGACGAGCTTCGCTGTCCCCAATATTGCGAACGACAGACTCAAGTGGAGAAATTTGTTCCTGTCCCTGAAATTTGATCTTCATATTGATAGTCTCAGAGCCGTAACCTAAACTCGGAAAGGAATTACAGAGGGAGGGGATACACGCGCAGGTTTTCAAATTGCAAGGGTTCGAGCAAAAGATAGCATGGAAGTAGTGCGAAAAATGCAAAGGGGAAATGCTCGTTATATAGCCATTTAGGAGAGAGAAAGGTCATAAATGCGCATTTAATACATACCCACCAATTTGAATAAGCATGATATTTGGGTAGAGCGGGAAAAATAAGCACGAATGACACTTGGTACGCTTGGGACATGTGAGACGCGAATGCGTGAAACACGCGGCTCGGCCGATTCGGGTGAAGCAGGGAGAAGACGCACAAATGCATTTTGGGACATTTGGGACAAAAACGCGTGAAGTACGCGGTTCGGGTGTTTCAGCCGAAATTGGAACAAAAGGCCCGTTTGAACTTGGGACATTTGAGACAAAAATTTCCGGAGTACGCGACTCGGCCGGTTCGGGTGAAAATGGAACAACTTGCACTTTTGATTTGGGACATTTGGAACATGAAAGTGTGAAGTACGCGGTTCGGGTGTTTCGGCTGAAAATGTTACAATAGGTCCGAGATGTTTGGGACATTTGAGTTGAAAACGTGTGAAGTATGCGGTTCGGTGTTTCGTAAATTGGAACAACTCGCACAATAAGTTTTGGGACACTTGGGATGAAAAGTTCCGACGGGCCCGAAAATGGAACAACTTCGGGGATTTCGGCCGATCGGGGAACAGATCGCACTTCGGGACTTGGGACACGCGGGACAAAAATTTCCGAAAGGCCCGAAAACATACAAAATGACCTAAAACACAGATCTTCTTCGACTTCACGACTTCGGTACTTTAGAGAAAAACACTTAAACTCAATTTTTTTTTGAAAATGACTTCTTAAGAACGGGGAAATTTTGAGTGAACAACAGTGGCTCCTTACAGGGATGACTTGGCATAAATTCAAGGAATGAGACAAGGCAAGAACTTAGACAAACTCGGGAAGCGGATCAGGGACCTTATCCATTGGGCCACGAGTCAAAAAAGCAGACCAATACAAAGGACAACACACCAAAACAAAAGGAAAGAAAAACAAAAACACCGCATACGAGAATATACAAGGACTCCCTAATCACCTAGGATTTGAACAACTTGAGATACTGCCCACTATAAGGAAGTGGGAGAGAAGAACCATCCATGTAATCAAGATAAAAGGAATTCTCACCAGGTAAAGTGTCGATCTTGAAAGGTTTGAGCCACGAGGGAATCAAACTTTCATGGCTGCCCACGAGGTTCATGTCTTTTATCCCATAGCAGCACAGTGTCTCCAACTTGGAAATCTCTGAACCTAGCTTTCTTGTCAAACAGGACCTTTACCTTCTGCTGGTGAACAGATATCCTATCAGCAACCATCAATCTGTCCTCATTCAGTTTGTGCAGGTACATAATTCTCTTGTCCAAAGCATCTCTGAAACTAGTATCTTCAATGGCCTTCATTAGGTGCAAGGCTGGCGGTTCCAATCCACTGCAATTGAGCTTCTACTCCATATACCACTTGAAAAGGAGACATTCCAATAGCTCTCTTTGGTGTAATCCTGTCTGCCCAAAGAGCATCATAGAGCTTCTTGTGCCAGTTTCGTTGAGACTCATTTACTAACTTTCTTATAATAGTCACCAAATTTTTGTTAGTGGATTCTGCTTGCCCATTTCCCTGAGGGTAGTAATCTGAAGAGTGAGCGAAAGAAATGCCATACCCATAGCATAAGTCCATTATCTCAGTAGAAGATAAATTTGAGGCATTATCTGTTACAATCTTGTTAGGTACACCATACCTTACCAAGATGTTCTCTTTGATGAAGTTGCATACCACTTCAGAAGTAGTGCTCTTAACTGGAATAGCTTCCACCCATTTGGTGAAGTAGTCCGTGGAATTTAGTACATGAGTGTGACCAGCACTAGAAGCAGGATTAAGTGTACCAATGAAGTCCAAACCCCACTTTGTTGAAATGGTTCCTCAATCACAATGGCTTGAGAGGCAAAGAAGCCAATTTAGGTCTTCCCACGAAGGTCGACAAGCCTCACATTTATCCACCCACTTGGATGCATCTCTGAACAAGGAAGGCCAGTAATATCCTCCACGGAGTATCTTATGAGTTGTGACCGTTGATGAATAGTGCCCTCCACATGCCTGATCATGAAAAGCTGAGAGCAACTTTCTCTGCTGTTCCTTGTCCACACACTTCAAAAATCTCCCATCTAAGCCACGCTTGAACAAAGCATTTTCCCATAATACATATTGCACTGACCTCAATTTAACAGTCCTCTTTTCTTTGGCAGTTAAATGAGAGGGGCATTCCCCATAGGTGAGAAAATGGGCGATGTCAGCATACCATTCGTCAACTGAACTAAGGAACAGAACAGTAGGAAGGTCAACTTTCTCCAGTAATTCATGCTTAGCTCCTTCAGCAATGAGCTCACAAAGACCTTTTCCACGAACCAGCTTGGTCGGCTTGATGTCAATGTCATACTCTTGGACCTTAGCAACCCAGTTCCCTCTCTTAGATCTAAATTCTTGTTGTGTGAGGATTGACTTAACGATTGTATCAGGGACCAATACCATGGAATGAGAGTTGAGGATGTAAAAGCGAAAGCTGGCTGCGGCTTTAACCACTGCAAAAGCATGTTTCTCCATCATGGTGTATTTCAACTCGTGATCTTTCAGAATATAGCTCATGAACGTGATTGGTAGCTCATGCTCATTAGAGTCTTCTTGAGTTAACACAGCAGCCAAGGTATTATCTGTAGCATAGCAATAGATGATGAAATCTTTACTAAAATCAGGACAGGCTAAAACAGGAGTTTTAGCGATAGCTCTCTTGATACCTTCAAAGGATTCCTTTCCTTCAGAAGACCAACCAAATGTTTGCTTCCCTTTCATCATCTGAGAAATATTCAAAGTTAACTCTGCAAAATCAGGGATGAATCTTCTCAAGAAATTTATCTTACCAAAGAAGGAGTGCACGCCCTTTTTGCTGGTTGGGAGAGGAATTTGTTGGATGGCTTGAACTCGTTCAGGATCAATCTTAATACCATCCTTGGAAACGATGTGCCCTAATAACTTTCCCTCAGTGACACAAAAGACAGATTTTTTAGGGTTCAGAGAGATCCCATGCTCTCTGCATCTCAGCAGAACTGTCTCTAGGTGATCAAAATGATCCGCTCTTGTCTTGGAAAACACTGTCAGGTCATCAAGATATATGACAATACACTTTCCTTTCAAGCTTCCAAAAGCCAGATCCATAGCTCTCTGGAAAGTGGCACCAGCATTAATAAGCCCAAAAGGCATTCTCTTGTAGGCAAAGGTACCCCAAGGAGTAGTGAAAGTTGTTTTGTGTTGATCTACAGTATCAACCTCTACCTGATTATATCCAGAAAATCCATCAAGCATAGATAACATTTCAGATCCTGTTACTGCTTGCAATACTTGATCCATCATAGGCAAAGGATAATTATCTTTCAGAGAATCTGATTCGAGTTCACAGAAATCAACACAGAATGCGGATCTCACCATTTTCTTCCTAACTTGAGCACAATATTTGCAATCCATGTTGAATGGTGAATGGGAAAAATAATTTTAGCCTTCAACAACTTCTGTATCTCCTGAAAGATGGTGTCAGCTATTTTGGGGTTGTATTGCCTCTGTTTCTGCTTGAAAGGCTTAATTCCAGGCTTAAGAGGAATAGAGTGCTGCATATCTTTTGGTTTGAAAGCTTTCAAATCTTCATAAGAGTAAGCGAGAACATCCTTATACCTCTTTAAAAGAGCAATTGCTTTCTTCCTCTCATCTGCTGTGCAACATTTGCCAATGTTCACGAGCTTAGGGTCAGTAGAACTCCCAATATCAATCTTATCATACTCAGCTGATTGTTGAGGTCCAGTAGAAGCTCTAGATTTCACATACCTGTCATGTTTATCGAATAGTTCCTCCAAACTCACCAACCCTTTAGGAATCTTGTTTCCTTTGAGATTGAGGCATCCATCTTGATCTGTTTCTTCCCCTTGGGCGACTGCTTGGTCAAAGGGCACACTCTCACGAGGTAGGTTGTCACTTCCCTCAAAATACAGTTGTTCGAAATTACCCTTGAGTTCCAGGAAGGAAAGCAAATGTTGATCATCATTGAAAACTTGCCAGTTATTGGTATTGTCAGGTACACTAGGCCGATGGACCATCTCAATGGTGAACTTATCCTGAGAGAAGTCAGGATGAGGAATCAGTAGTGACCACGAGGCTATCTGCTAGCAATCAGCCTGCTTTGTTCTTCTCCCTAGGTATTGCCTCAATGGAGAAAGCATCAAGGAATTCAATGGAATCCCAAACCTGATTCTCGGTAATGTTTCAGCCTCCCATTTTTCACTTGGAAAAGGCTTCTCACTTGCTTTACAATCAGTTCTGCATCACCACGTGCCAGAAGATTCTTCACACCTTGTTCTTTGGCCACTTGCAATCCGAGAATGAGAGCCTCATACTCTGCTGTATTATTAGTATTCTCGAACTGCAACTTAAATGAAAAGGATGTAGGCATCCTTCAGGTGACACTAGCAGGACACCAGCTCCAGAACCAGCTGAGGAACAACTTCCATCAAACTCTAAAATCCAAATACCATTAGGATCTTTAGGTGACATTCTGGGAAGTTGGATTTCGTCAGGGGACATAATCATGTAATTACCATGACCCATATCCTCATAGAGTATTTGTGCTTTAGGATCATCCGTTTTTTGCACAATATACTCAGATTGCTTCTCAGGCATCAACTTCTTCATTTGTCCATTAACAGGTATGAGTGCATGCGACCAGTCCATTTGGATTTCCCCACCATCTTTGCGATTCTTTAGCATCCCATTATGAAGGAGGGATTCCTACTAAGATGGTAGCCAACACTTTCTTTTCAGGCAAGGCAGCAAAAGCCACTTGTGCATCTTTAATTCTTCCGACCAGGGGCACTTCTTTACTCTCCATGGAGTAACAAGATCCATAAGTGCGTGTGAGAGTCAGGCCTAAAGCATGAGCTACTTTAGCAGGCATCACATTATCTGAGGCTCCTGAGTCAATGACACAATTACTGAGCCTATGACCAGCTATAAGAAGTGTTACATAAAATGGTTTAATTTTGTCACCAGGCGAGGTGACAGCAGCTACCAGACTAGGCTGTGGTGCAGAAGGAGGAGTAGGTAAAAGGCCTTTAGAGGTGGTTTTGGAGTGGGAATTAACAAATTGAATCATTTTGGCAAAAGCTTTGGGATGAGTTTGATAATACTCGGCCTCTGAGATTTGAACCTTAGTCTTTTTCAGATGATCAATAATATCAAAAGACCCAGAAGTGGACGGGCCATCATCATTTGAAATTCTAGGCTTATCAACTTTAGGAGAAAAAGAAGGAACTTTGCTAGTAGGATTAACAGGACTCACCTTTGGTGCAGATGAAGTGGGGATAGGAGATCCTCTTTTTGCAATCACGGGAATAGTTGCTGACTGCTCCTTAGATTTCTTTATATCTTTGTGTCACTTTCTCCCTCTGATGTGTCTGCTCTCGAGTCATGACAGCAAATGATTCACTATTCATGTCTGCTACCACTTCATCATAATCATCTCCATCATCAATGCCCTCAGTGGTAAAGAAATTAACTTGAGATCCCTCAAGTTCCTCTGCCTCATCATCAAATTCCTCCACAAACTCCTCGCAAGCTTCATTATCTTCATCATCATCTGGCTCTTCAACCTCACAGGTTGCATTCACAGGAACTTTAACAGGAGGTCCTTCAAGTGCTAGTCTTGTTTGAGAAGGAGGTAAATGATTTCTGGGCTGAAAATTCCTCCTTGGAACATCTGCATAAGGGGCATGCTGAGCCAATTGTTTCTTTATAGCAATAAGATCATTCGCAAGCTTCTGAACTAATGGATCAGTATTAGGTCCAGGAGTGGAGGAGGAGGAAGCAACAGACTTAGATTTGGAAGGGTCTCTCCTCAACTTCCCTGACATGATCAGATCATCCTCGACACTAACAACAAGAGTTTGATCCTCCACCAATGTTGCGAGATTAGCCCTTCTCAGCGCATAACTGACTTCAGATGATTGGGCATTTAAGAAGAAACATTTTCGGATTTGATCAACAGGTCGAGTATTTACAGGAATTTTGTTGATCAGTCTGTTGAATCGGGCCACAAATTCTCTCATGGGTTCTGATGAATCTTTCTTTATCTGAGAAATTTGGGCAAGCAAGGCATGCACATCTTCTACTGGCTTGAAATAGTTTTCGAACTGAGTTCTCATTGTGTCCCAGTCGATGATAGCGCCAGCCGGAAGGTGGTAGAACCAATCAGCAGCATTATCTTGTAACGTCTCAACGAACAGTCTCACGGAGACGTCTTCATGCTCAACTCCCAGGACTCCACATGCAACAATGAAGGCTGCGATGTGTTCATCAGGATGCACTTTGCCATCGCCTTTGAACTTAGGAAATTTCTTCCGGTTACCTCTGGGTAACTCATGCAAAGGCTGAGGAAGAGCAAGGGGCCCGACATGATGACCCCATGGTAATGGTGCCGCCATTCTTGGAAAAATGGCTTGGAGAGGAACCACAACACCAGCAAGAATCAAAGCTCACAGATTATGGCTAGGCGGCTCAAGGAATACCACCGTAGGGAATTCTGTCTTGAACAGGTGGAGTGCTTATCGAACGAGTTCTTCTATTTCTTGTTGGAGGAAAAAAAAAACCTGCTGCTCCAAAATCTGGGCGAGAATATTCAATACCAAGGGTCCTTCTCCCTCGAGTAAAACGCGAGTCACCGAGATCAAAAGATGATAAAAATAACGAAGCTGGAATATGATTTTCCCCAGTGGAGTCACCAAAAACTGTTGGTCGTCAGATAGGACTTTACGAAGAGCAACAGTTAGGGGACAAGAAGTCCCTCCTCTTTAATGGGAGAGGTTCCCTTATTCAGAAACGAACTTATTTACAAATGTACAAGACATGATTTGTTGGTTAAACTTGGATATCACGAAAGTGTTTTCTATGAAGATCATCAATTACAAAAGGACTGAGGAAAAGAGTACGGGAAAGAGCAGAAAGGCAACATGTAGAATTATAGATATCAGAGTAATTCTTTATGTATGCGAAAGTCACAGTGAATTGAAACAAGATCATTTGTATCGAATAAATAAGATGGAATTTAAAGACACAAAGTTCTATAAATAACATCTGCTTAGAACACAAAGTTTCTTAACATAACACAGATTCATTAATCAAGGAAACAAAGTTCCTTCTTGGTTATACAAGATCACCGTGCTTGCAAAGTTGAAGAGTATGCAATCGGTAAGACTAACGAATTTGAGACAAATGAGCTTCACAAAGAAAATAAATGAAAGCTTAGGAATAACAGAGATCAGATAGACAAAGAATGGAAAAGTCCTTCTGTATTGATTTCTTTATAATCTATTTACACTTTTCGGAAAATATGCCAAGTTCTTCCTCCTTCAAAATGGCGTGGAAAGGCCATTATATAGCTTACAAGTCAGTTACTCTTTGTAACTACTTCTTTTAACTAAAGATTAGTTAAGGATTGCCAATCGCAATACCTCAACTTATTACAATGAATCCGAGAAAAGAAAAATAAAAAGAAGAGAAGAGTAAGGAGAAGAAGACGGTGGTCGGTCATTGAGAGGACCCACCGACTTGAAATTTGTTGCTGAATCTCTTTAATGACTCGGCTATATCTCTGCCACGAGGGACTGACGTGTTAGTCGTAGACTGAGTCCAAAATCCCAGACACTTCTCCATCTCTTTATCAAACTCGACATGAGTATGATAATCTTTGTTTGCTTCTTCAATGGCAGATTGAAGAGAGCAAATCTCCTTCATTTTCTCCTTGGAGATGGAACTTTCCTTGAATAAGTTATCTTTGACAAAAGCTCTGAATTGAGCTTTGATTTCTTGCAAGGAAAGGGAAGTACCAGAAGTCTCATCCTGAAGATGACAGTGTATGTCTTTGAAAGCAGAGATAACCAGTGTCTTGAAAGCTTCGCCCTTCTGCCAACTGTTCTTCAGTTCTCCCAAAGCCTCCTCCAGGACTCTGATCTTCCACTCCACGCTGTAGACCCAGGACTTCGACAGATTATCCTTTGCATCATCAAAGACTTTACTCACCAACAAAACATTCTCATCTGCTTGTCCCATGAGTCGAGAGTCTACTATGCAACTGCTCCAGAGTTTGAGCTCTTTATCCATGATATTGATAGTGGAGGAGAGCTTCAGTTGTACATTGCTCACCTTTTCGTGGAGTTTGAAAGCTTCATCGATGAAGTTTAATCCAGCAACAAGCATGTCATCCACCAGGGCTTCAATAGCTCTGCCATAGACAGAATACTTGTGCATATCTTTGATACTCTGCACTTCATCTTGGCTTAGAATTACAGGAGGTGGGAGAGTAGTCAATGGGGTAGGGTCCAAAACTTTGTCCTTAGACAAAAGAGACTTGATGAAACCTGTGAGAACTTGGGCCTATTCTTCCAACTGTTCAATAGTTTGTTGCCCTTTCTCTACCCTCCCAATGACTCTTGTGACTGTTTCCTAGAGGTTGTGAATTTCACCTTCAGGGGTAGACTCTCCCATCGAGATTCTCGAGAGCTCTAAGTCGAGATACTGCAAGTCCCGCTCACGATTTATCCGTTGTAGGCACTGCAATCTCCGAGGAATTGATGACCTTGAGCATCGAGACACTATTCTGAGGTAGCTCGCTTTCTTGGCAAGAGAAGAGTGGTGCCCAACAAGGCTGCGACAGCATCAAAATTTGACCCTGAACTCCGAGAAGAAAATTTCCTCTTCCTTTTGTCAACCAAAGGTTGCACCCACGCAAAAGAGGAAGAGGAATCAGCGGGAGGAGTAAGGGGACCAAGAGACAGAGAGCTCATGGCGCTCAAGGTCTGCGCGCGCTTGACCTGACTCAGTTGAGAGGTGAGTGGGGCACTTGGGGTAATTGCGGCAGAAGAGTCAACATCACCTGAAAGCTCAGTGCTCTGGATTTCTTTATCTTTATCAGCTGGATCTTCAGGAGCACTTGCAAGAGTTGGTACTTCGCTTTCTTCACTTTCACTGAGAACAATGATGTTCTCTGGTCCCATAGGCAACTCTGCCTGCTTTCTTTGAGGGTCACTTTCCACAGGCTCCTTCTTAACCTCCTTGAGCTTCTTCTGGTACACTTGAGTGGATGAAGAAGGAGTAGAAGCTGCAGGTCCTTGTATTGATGAGGCAGGAGGGGTCTTCACTGGTGTTTCTGACCTTGGAATAGATGCTTCTCTTCTTGGTGTTGAAGCATCCTTAGAAGAGGATTCTCCTGAATGCCTCCTGAATTCTCGAACCATCCTGTCAAACCAGACCTTAGTCCTGACTAAGACTGGAGCAAGGATCTCAGCCAGATCATCTCTCTCTTTCCTATTCCAATCCAGGTCCTCCAAAGGAGTGTGCTTAACCACATTTTCATACTCATACGAGTATAGATCAGAGTTGTCATCCTGGAGACCTTCAGGAACTTGGTACAGACCGAGTTCTTGGATCAATTGCAGGGAGAACCTGCCACAATGCCTTCTCCTGGCCTCAAAATCATCTGCACAGTCAGCCCAGTAGTCTTCTGTATCTACCCTATGATGGTAGATTATCTTGATGTTCCGTTCAATAAACTTCTTCAAGTCAAAGCAGGTTCTTGGCTTGAAGAAATGAATGGTGATAGGAACAAGGGCTCTCTCTATGTTCCGTGCATCCAGGGATGTTTTGCAAGTGTAGTTTCCCAAGAGAGATGGGAAAGTGCAAGCCAGAAATCTTCTTGTCCCTGCAGGTTCTGTGCAGTTTGTCTAACTACCTGCATACTTCAATCAAGGCCATCTTATCATTGCAGAACATGGGAAGCCTCAGAGGGGTGCTCTCATAGCCAGCAAGCCTGATATAAGAAAATTTCCTGAATTGGATGAAATAAGCACCATATTGTGATATCAGGTTCATGGCTTCATCTGAAAACCTTCTAGCAGTATCACCTTGAGCGATCGACCACGTACATGGTGAAAGCATCATTGACCCTTCTGAAATTACTCTTGCTGGTCTCCGGCGTGAGCTGAGACGATAAGCATATATTGGATCATCTTTGTGAGCGTCGATGTAAGAAAAGCCAAACCATTGCCGTGACGCTGCCAGGGTATACATCAGGTGCGAAGTCATGTAGAACTTCTTTGTTTCTTGCACATTGGACGGTTGTTCACAAATTCATGCTTATGATTTCCGCCCAATTGATATTTTGTATTCCTTCGCACACCATGCTTTGATGGCGGGCACATCCAGTGAAATTCGTTGGTAGAGGGCAAACCCATAACCCGAGCCAACAAGGTTATGAAGTCGATAACTCTTCATTGAAATCTGCTCGGAAGAGGGTTTTGGTCAGACGAAGCTCCTTCCTAGGGTTTTAAGCCAAGACTTCGCCACTCGTGCCTTATATTTGTCACTGTCTTGGTCAAACAGGGCTGTGCTTGATCCGAGAAATGACTATGGCATTATCCATCTCTGGAATCCTCAGAGTAGTGCTAATGGCGGCAGCATCCAGTTTGGCGATGAGTTCCCCATGTATATTGGTCAATTCGCTCGAAGCGGGGTCGAAGTGAGCTCCGCATGAAAGCACGGTATCAGCACACTGTACTGAGATTGGGAAACCTCCAGCAAAAGCCAAACCACTATCGTGAATCATCTGCACCATTGGTGTAGGGTTTGCGTCCGCCATTCTTGCCCAAAAATCACTGAAATCAAGATGACGAGCTTCGTTGTCCCCAATATTGCGAACGGCAGACTCAAGTGGAGAAATTTGTTCCTGTCCCTGAAATTTGATCTTCATATTGATAGTCTCAGAGCCGCAACCTAAACTCGGAAAGGAATTACAGAGGGAGGGGATACACGCGCAGGTTTTCAAATTGCAAGGGTTCGAGCAAAAGATAGCATGGAAGTAGTGCGAAAAATGCAAAGGGGAAATGCTCATTATATAGCCGTTTAGGAGAGAGAAAGGTCATAAATGCACATTTAATACATACCCACCAATTTGAATAAGCATGATATTCGGGTAGAGCGGGAAAAATAAGCACGAATGACACTTGGTACGCTTGGGACATGTGAGACGCGAATGCGCGAAACACGCGGCTCGGCCGATTCGGGTGAAACAGGGAGAAGATGCACAAATGCATTTTGGGACATTTGGGACGAAAACGCGCGAAGTACGCGGTTCGGGTGTTTCGGCCGAAATTGGAACAAAAGGCCCGTTTGAACTTGGGACATTTGAGACAAAAAGTTCCGGAGTACGCGACTCGGCCGGTTCGGGTGAAAATGGAACAACTTGCACTTTTGATTTGGGACATTTGGAACAAGAAAGTGTGAAGTCGCGGGTTCGGGTGTTTTGGCCGAAAATGTTACAATAGGTCCGGAGAAGTTTGGGACATTTGAGACGAAAACGCGTGAAGTACGCGGTTCGGGTGTTTCGGCCGAAATTGGAACAACTCGCACAATAAGTTTTGGGACACTTGGGACGAAAAGTTCCGACGGGCCCGAAAATGGAACAACTTCAGGATTTCACCGATCGGGAGCACAGATCGCACCGGGACTTTTGACACGCGGGACAAAAATGTCCGAAACGGGCCCGAAAAACATACAAAATGACCTAAAACACATTTTCTTTGACTTCACGACTTGATACTTTAGAGAAAACACTTAAACTCAAATTTTTTTGAAAATGACTTCTTAAGAACGGGGAAATTTTGAGTGGACAACATAATTAAAACAAAAAATAACAATATTTGAGAATAGAAAAATAGAAGTTACCATACCATACACAATAGTTATCTTTACTTTCATCATGTTGTATAACCTTGATTTTCATATACAATTGAAGAGAACAAATAGATATGAAGTAAAGGCCTTTGCACATATAAATTTTTAGTAGAAAATAATTTTACAACTAATTCATCATAAGAGAAATAGTCATATGGATCCA
This sequence comes from Taxus wallichiana var. yunnanensis, assembly GCA_018340775.1. NCBI lineage: Eukaryota > Viridiplantae > Streptophyta > Pinopsida > Cupressales > Taxaceae > Taxus > Taxus wallichiana. Next base: position 487,278,225 of record CM031244.1, on the reverse strand, counting down.
AGAAAGGCTTTAAAGTGCAATTTGTTGGAAAAAACAACCATTTGTTGGTTTTCAACCTTCCCTGTTTGTTTTTTTAGTAATTGGCCATCCAGTAAAGTGGTTTTCTATCCAATCACTATCCCTTTTAGAAGTGTCAACATGATGGAAAATCAGGAAGTAATCTTTCATATTTTCTACAACATCCAACTAGCTTAGAAAGATGATTACGCTTTTAAACTTCTCCTTCAAAATGTAACCTTTTTGCTTAGAAGTTGAGAAACAATCGTAAAATGTTACGGGAAATGGGATGGTTTAGGGAATTCTTCATTTATTGGGAATGTATGTTGTTTTATGAGAGGATGTGGGTATGATCCCTAAATATAAATGGTATGTTTCCATTTAAATTAGCAGATCTTGGTTTAGCCATTTTCCTCGAGTCATGAGAAGAATTAACATTGGATATGGAATATCAGACGAATTTTTTGGTGGTTCTAGTAGTTGGGAAAATGATTTTAAGAAAAAAATCAACAAAAATTAAAATAGAGAGGGTAACATGGAATGAATCAGGTACTAAAAATGAGGAGTACTAGCAGAATACTTGTATGCATCATAAGATTATCTTTTTAACAAAAGAAAAAAAAGCAGTCTTAAGCATGTTATATTTTTATCTGTGTGTATTCAAAACGAAATATATTGGGCATTTATTAATGAAAATGAGAAATTCAAAATGATTTATAAATCTTAGAGTTTGTAGAACAAAAGCCAGAAAACGTTTGAGCTATTTCATTGCAAGATGCGAGTAGTTTGCATCGAGAAAACCTGTTATTTTTCACATGATAACTCTTTATCAATCGAATCTTTTTTTTCCTTCGACCTCCTCTGTAATGATCCATTTCTGTTGATTTTTCACTTTTCTTTTTCCATTTATATACTATTTTCCAATAGCTTTCATTATTTTTGTAGATTTATTTTTTATTGCAGTCAAGGAATTCGAGTTGCAGAGATGGTTGCATGCAAAATACTTTTCCAAAATATACGCCAAGGGTTTCAGCATGTAGGGAAAGAGTTGCAGATGAAAGGATGTAAGCATGAAGACATCCTACATCTTTTCTTTCAACATGGTGTTTCCTTCCTCCGTGACAAAAACAACTCAACTTTTCCTTCAACTCCCAATCTGTTTGCACAAATATTCCATAGAAATATGTCTCTACTAACCTACACAAAGTTAGTTTTTTTATTTCTTGCATGCATGAACTGTTATTTAATCTTTGCAGAAGTAACAATACATGCAAACAAGAAATATTTTAGAATAGGAAACCCTCATTGCATGAAAATAATAGTATAAATAAGAGTATTCATTTAAATCATTCATTATTCTACCAAATATAAACATGAAATGATGTTTCCATTTTATTGAGGGGGTTTATTCTTGTAATCTTTGGTGGGTTTTTCTAAATCTAATTGTAAAATTAAAATTTAATCCATTTGTAGAAATAAAATTACAAGAAAATAAAAAAACTTGAAAGAAAATTCTAAAGAAGCTATTGAATAAAAAACTCCAGATCCAAATCTTGCAAAGAGGTATTATCTTGTCACTAGAATATTATTTTAGAAAAAATGATCCTCCTAATAACAACATGATCCTTGGAAATGATGCCAAATGATGAGTGTCGTCAATCCTCTTTAGTAATAATATTAATCCAGGATGGTGTCCAAACGTTTTATGTAATAGGAGATATATATATTTGGAAACCAACTCCTCTAAACACACTTGCAGAAATGGAAAAGCACACTTTTAGAAATAAAAATCACACTTGCATAAAAGAAATCACATTTGCATAAATGAAATTGCTGAATTGGAAATAAAGATAATCAAATAAAACACCTGCATGTTCGTAACAAATTGAATAAAAATGAATATTACAATACAAGAATTAAAAAATACAACAAAATGATAATCACGAGAAAAAGGAATAAACATAAACATAAATTATTAATCTTATAAAACACTTGCATGTTCGAGAACAAATTGAATAAAAATGAATATTACAATACAAGGATAAAAACAATACAACAAAATGATAATCACAGAAAAAGGAATAAACATAAACATAAATTATTACAAGAAAAAAAAACAAATACATAGATTCATCTTCCTTGGAATGAGTGGCATTATCATTCCTTGAAGTGGATTTAAATCAAGATTCTAAGATCTTAATTCAAAACTTTAGAATATTGGAGAGAAAAGAACGATTTTGCAAGTGATTGGTAAAAGATTACATACTGAGATTGTTGAAGGTTGCATTTATAGTTCATGCATATAACCAATTCCTTAGTCCACACACCAAGAAATAACTACCTATTCTTGGGTGGATTTATTCAAAGAAATAAATCCTAAAAAAACTTGACTATAACAATCCACTTATCATGGAGAATATTTCTACAACTCATCATTTTAATCTAGGAACACAGTGGGAGATTACTTATTCAACATTCCTAATACTATTCCATTGTTTTCTCATCCTTAAAACATGATGAGAAAATGGAGGATTGCTAATTCCATGATCTTGTATTCTTCTTGAAATGCCACATGCATGCATAAATTTGGATTGCCACATGTTTGGTTTTTATTCTTGGTTAATGGCATGGAAGCAAAGAGTGGGTTGAATAGTTTTGTGCTCCTTTACAATACTTTGGAACAAACCAAAAGAATTTCGCTAGCTCAACTTTTCAGGTTGTTGTGTGAATAATTTCAATAATTGGGGATTTCAGTAGCTATGCAAAGACTTTTGGTAGCTGGGCCTTTCAATAGCTGCATGGAAGGTTTTAGTAGTAACAATCTTTGAACTCGAGTAGAGTTTATTATGACCTGTTTTCTACACACTATTGCATTCCATCTTTAGAAGAAATATTAGGAAATAACAATAATTAGATTGTAATTATATTTATAAAGAGATGATAAGATAAATCCTATATTCTACCTTAAATATGATATTCGTTATTAAAAATACATCTAAATTCACTTGAAAGCTTGATTTTAAGAGAGAGAGAGAGAGAGAGAGAGAGAGAGAGAGAATAAGATTGCTATTTGGTGATATAATGAGACATATTTTAGTCTCATCGAGTAGCAATTGTAGATGGGCATGCATTGAATGAGATAAAACCTTGACGCTCAAGATGTTTGATCCTATGTTGTATAGCATAACAGTCATTGTCATTATGTCCATTGATTCTATGATAGTTGCAATATGGACGACCTTGATATTTTGTAAGCCGATAAGGAGGATAACAATGAGTAGGTGGAAAAGTGATCAACTGATGACTAAGGAGCTGAGTAAGAATGTCATGTGGCGTAGTATTATGCTCAAACATAAGAGGCTTAGGAAATGGCATGTCTTGAGGTTCAGCTAGATGACATGTAGTGGACATAGATTGCATATAAGATGTAGAATGAGCATAAACATGTGATTGAGAAGCATCCTTAAGTTATTGAATTTCAGATTTGAGGGATGTAATAGTTGATTCCATAGCCTAAATTTTTCTTGAAATAAAACATGTAGAGCTTGAATTGAGTCCAATAGGGGTTAATTAGATGGAAAGTCACTAGGTTCGTTAAATAGAAAAGCGAGAATAGGACTTAGTTCATGTGGCAGTGTATTGTCATCATAATACTTGGTGTTTAAGGATTTTTGCAAAACAACCTAGCAATTAGGGTATCTCCTAAGTAAATCAGATAAAGAAACTTGACCCATGATAGAGGAAAAATGAGGATGCTTAGCGTGAAAGACGACGGGTTCACCAAAATGATTAGCTAAAATTAACTATGTAGTATAAGGGGATAATTAATCTAAGCTATGAATAGTTGTAAATGAAGTAAATAAATGCAATAAAGAAGTATGTAAATAATATAAAACATTATGTGAAAGGAATTTCTAACCCTAATATGCAAGAGAGAAGAGAAAAGAACTCAGTTGCATAATGGATGCTCACGAGAACAATTTCACAAAGGTGATGACCGAAAAATACGAAGTAGTAATGACTATGTAGGTGTCCCAAAAAATGATGGATCTAGAGGATCTATCGGACTAGAGTGCCTAGAGAGGTACTTGGGGCACCTATGGGCACTTTGGGTTCCAATCTAGGCAACTTGGTCTGTGTAAAATCTTTGAAAATGATCTTCATTGGTTCAATATATAGTCTGAAATCATTGTTATCTGTCACATTAGATTTGATGTCCCATTCTAGATGTCACCAATATTCTAATAAGAAAGTACCTAGAAGACCCCAAAACAAACATAAAACCCTAAAAATGAAAAATGGATATGAAGGGGTTGGACTAACTTCAGCTGCCACAATGGTGGACTTACTAAACGAGCACTACACTATATCTTAGACATGATGTAGTTATATGTGCATCTGTGTGAGAACATGCCCTAGGTTAATTTTGTGCCAATTGAACTTTGTGAAGTAGCGAGCAATAACTATGTGTAAAAATATAATACAGTGTGTGGATGAAATAGAAGAGAATCCCTCCACCTATGAAGTTTGATATAGATGTCCTAGCCTTGTGCCTTGATGATGGAGCTATGTGGATCCAAGTGATCTTCAATCTAATAGATGGATACAACTCTAGATGAGTGATAATATTAAATGATGCTAGGTCCATCACTATGGTCTCATAACTTCATATTTATAGTGTTTTCTTGATATAATTTTGTAAATAACCCCGAAATGGCCGATCACCGAAACGATAAGAAGGAGAAATGGCTAGAAAGATCCCAAAAATGGGGGATCACTCTATAAGGATCGAGGTTCTCATGGTGGGATGAGGGTGCCCATTGACACCCTAGTACTAATGGGTGCCCAGGTCAAAGATAAATAATGCAAGATGACATAATATTATTGGGCACATGGGTGTAAGAGATCGGTAATGATGAAACAAAATAAAACAAGATTTCCAAAAGAAGGGGGTTAATTAGTAATTTCTTCACTCAATAACCTTCTAAATAGTAGTATGAGACTAAGATAAATAATGTCTAAAGTACATGATTTTGTGACTGCAAAATTGATTTTCATATACAACGTGGGAGGGAAGTTCATTTCATTCCATCACACACAATCTACATACGTGGTACATTCTAGATCTATCATGCTATCATCATGCAACTTTCATAAGGACAACCTAGGGAATCATTACACACATACACACAAAAATATATGGAATCGACATGTAGCACGGTTCTCGGTTGTAAGATCACTCTTCGAGTGATTATGCAGGTTAGTTTGAATCCCCATTATGCATATTTTTATTATATTTGATGTGGTTTGTGGGCATGTGCAACTAGTTATCTATTTTACAAGTTAGAGGTATAATCTGCAACATTGGAGATAAACTAGAGTGATAAAAAAGGAACAAAAATGAAGTTCTTCTAACTTAGAAAAGACTAGAACCCGAGCATTTAAGAAAATAGTAGCACCTAGTTTCGTCACTAGCGCCCAAGAGATCCTATCCTCTCATGGGTGCTTCTGTCATGTGTAGTTCTAAGTTCCATAACCCTTAGTGAGCCTTGATGGCACTTTTCCCGATCATTACATGTATTTTCTCGGTCTAGTTCATCTCCAGTTTCATGAAATTAGTTAAGTCACCTTCACATTCTCATTTTCTTAAGGTTTCATATCTTTGAATGATTATTGCTAGCATCCGACTATAGTTTATCACATTTATATCATTAGTAATAGTAGTTACTATGAAATAAGGATTAATTCAATTTATATTAAATCATTATGTGAACCCAAACTCTTGATCGAATAATTAGATTTTATTTTTACATAATCTTTTGGTTTTGTTCTTCTCCCATATCTATTTCTATCATAGCTCTCATCTGCATAGATTTTCCTAGGGTTTCATCCTTTGTCTTATCTTTATAGGTTTATTATTTCACACATTACCTTTTCATTCATGGCCCCTAAGGTTACTCAAGTATCCCTATATCAATTACTTCAAATGCACCCACCCTACACATATGTTCTCCAAGAATCGCTAGATACTATGTACCTCCCTTCCATACGCCACCTTCACAAGTAAGTTCCATTTATTATCATTTGTCTAACCCACTTATTAGTTCCGATAACACATGTTATCAAGTTGTCTTAGAGTCAATTCAATCTTCACACTATGATTTTCAAGATAAATTTCAAGCTATGGATGCCACGATTACATCGCTCAAAGGTGAAATACAACATCTTACGGATGCTTCTCATGCCCATGGTATTTATTCTTCTACATCTCATCCCGATCCCATGTCTACTACATCGTCTCATATAAGTAAGGTTAAAGTCTTACCATAGCCAACACCTCTCCGAGTTTGATTGAAATTCTAGAAAACATGATATGTTATTTATGTTACTCAATAATCACTTAATTACTTTCTTACCTAATCATTACCACCCTTCTCATCTAGTTATTCAATAAAAAATTAGACCATATTGTAATTACCATGGGATTAATGGAAATTGTGATGACAATTGCTATGCTTTAGAACAAAAAATCCAACATCTAGAGCGTAACGGTTTCATTTCATTTTCTACACATATTTCTTTTCCATACACTCGTCTTCATTTATCAAACCCCAATGGGTTCATAAATCTAATCCCTCTATGACTAGTGAGCATCATGTCCACCTATCAAACCCAATATCATACCAAATTTATAAGTACTTACCCCATTACCTCTTATTATTTCATCTACAAAGTGTTACGATCCTAAATATGTAATGAACATAAAAAAAGAACCACCACTTTTCTCACCACAAGGTGAGATACCTTACCAAACTACTCTAATTAAACATATAATTCCTTTTTCGATCAAGATAATATTTATGTCGATGACTCGTGTGACACATTTGAAACTTATCCACCATGGCATGGTCTCTCTTACATCCTCAGATAGATCTCCATCACTCACACTCTTGGGGGCATCAAACTCCCCCATAGTCACACATTCTAAATCAGTAGTTGTTTACCCATACTACTTACATACACACCCATACCTTACTTTTCTTTGCACTTCAAGTCAATATTTCTAGTAGAACTTTCTCTTATCTACACTATGAGCACATCTTAGTACTTCTATATATGCTTAAGGCTTCCCTTTCCGCTCCTATGTTCATCTATACACACTTCTCTCTTCATGCTTATGGATCCTTATATTCATGATACACAAACTACTTTACATATATGGTATGTATAATTTCATTCAATATACATACTTTGGCTATTCTTGCTCATAATGATCACATCAATGTGCCAATAGCTCCTAATATACACACTGGGGGCGTATAATACTTCCCCCACCATCGCTATTTTTGTCTTTATAATCTACTCTAAGTTTATCTATTATACGTCCCTCTCCATGATTCAAGATATGTCCTTCCTAGCATCTACTTTCAAACACATACTTTCCACTCATTACCCGATGACACAATATTGTTTTGCAGTTCATACAATATTGTTAAGGAAGAATTCCTAAATGAACCTCATATCATACATATCTTCTGGGGGAAAAATTACTCATATCATCTTCACATATTGCATATCGTATCACACCATCATACTCATAAAACATTTGGACATATTTGTTACAATTACTCTTGTCAATTTATATGATTTACATGTTACACTTTGTTTCCTATGTTAGTTAGATACTTAGTATGTCATTATATTTTTCTATATGTACATGGAAATGCGCATTCACTTGGTATCTTCAGGGGAACATAGGAATTTCAATTATTCTTACATGATATATGATGCTTGACACTTTGCTCTATTACCAGTCCTACCAAGGCTCCTTAGGGCATCTACCTTTACTACTTTCATACTTTACACATCATAGGTCCTATTGTTACATTATATACTAATTCTTAACACTTACCATTCATTGATCTATACATGCTTTGACATACTACTTATCTTTCTAACATGCTAACGGGTGCTTCATGTGTAGAATTTTCCTTAAAAATCAATATGACCATGTTTATCTCTCACTTTTTACTTAATATTATTTATGGGATATGCCCTATGTCTTCCTTGATCATTTTTTTCTTATGGGTGATTCAGCCTTGATTGTCTTGTGAATTTTTGAGTGATGTCCCATGTATGGAACCCACTTTTCACAATCCATATTGTCTTAATAGTTTCTTGTTACATTGTATTTTATTGCATGCTAGCTATTTTTACAACTAACACTTGTTTAGTAGTCCATCTTGTTTGCATGCACCTTGATTTCTACCATGTACATCCCCTACCCCCTACAAGTATCCATTTTAAATATGCATATAAAATTTCAGCCCTCTCCTTTGGGCCGCATTCTCCTACATTCATCACATGCACCCTAAATGAGGGGGGAATCTATTAGGTGAAAAAATCACCCTTCCATTAGCTTAAAACTACAGATCAAAAAACAAAGTATAGAATCAACATAGGAACATAGTCATAGAATTGTCTAGATTTAAACTTTGTCCACAAACACAGAGCTGACTATAGCATTGAGTAGTAGACAAGAAGAGTGGAGCTTGTGTCTCACATAGGTGCTTGTTTCCTAGTGGAATTAATAGCCAATCTCTAAGTTTAGTATAATCTCAAGTATTTTATAGAGACGTTCTCCAAAGATAAAGCACTTACCTCTAGTTATAGAATTTAGTCAATCAGCTTACAACATGTTACAAAAATTGCAAATTTGGGATGTTTCATTTATAGTGGTGATTATTTGAGAAGTATCATGGAAAGAGAGAAAATATACCTCTCCCCAACCCTCTTCTCTTGGTGTGAGATCTCCCATAAAAATTGCTCTTGGTGTGAGATCACCCAAAAAAATCACTCTTGGCGTGAGATTACCCAAAAACCTCACCATTGGAGGTGGGATGCTCAAATCCTTATCATCTAAAAATAAATAAGAAAACTTTCTATCCTTTAGTCTATCGTATGTTATGTGCACTCCTTCCTTTTACACAAATTTTCTCTTACTTATACATACATTACTTTGATTTTCCATATATGGGACTTTGAATACTTTATTGCTCTTCTTTTACAGGTCTATCCTTATATGCAATAAGAAGTAGCTGACATCAATGAGTAAAATATCCAAAAGCATGATAATAAACATACATCTCACCTCTAGGGTTCACCTCCTCCTAGTTTCCATGCTTCACATTATGATCACTCCATGCTTCACTTGTCCACTCAACACGCTATTGGAAAAAATCTTCTCTATAGGATTATAAGGTATGTGTCTTCACTTTATACTATTGAGTATTCACTCAACATCAAAAAGTGGGGAAAATGTAGATACAAAATATATGCACTTGGGTACATTTATAGGTCCTAAAGCATATTAATGTATTCACTATTCCTAAGAAATAAAACTAGTGGTTGATAACTCCTTTAAGCTTTTTGTTTACTATCTCTTGCACTTTACCAGCCTTACACACCTTAAAAATTTTACATAACTTGACGGATTTATGTTTTATGGCCTTAGACATTAGTTCCCATCTAGGAAAAAGGGCCTAGGTGCTCTTGTCCCTCTTGGTTTTCTTGTCCTCCTTTATCTTCTTCTTACTCCTTTGGGTCTCCTTTACTTCTTGGTAACCTTTTAAAACTTTGGGTTGGAATTTCAATTTTCAATAACAAAATTCAAACAAGGGAATCATATATAATATACTTAGTGATTTCTCTCAAATAAGGGGTCAATCATCATAAGAATGATCTATCACTACATAATATTGCACAAATGCACAAGAGGATTACAGGCCATACATATAGCACATTTATACAAGAGGCTAAGGGATATATTGATCTGCATACATATAATAGGAGGAGAAGTTAAATTTTATTCCATCAAACACATTCTACATACTTGGTACATTCTAGATCTATTCCATTATCAATGTGAAACTTACACAAGGGTAACCTAGGGTATAGTTACATACATATACACACATAAATACATGACTTTTGAGTGTAGTGCAACATTCGATTGTAAGATCACTCTTTGGGTGATCGTCAAAGGTCCGTCCAACTCCCATTATATATATTCTTGATTAGGTATGATGTGGTTTATGGGCATGTGTAACTAGTTATAAATTTTATAGGTTACACGTATGACTGATGACATTCGATAAAAACTAGAGAGAAAAAATAGGATGAACAGTGAATTTCTTCTAGCCTAGAAAATAGCATAACCAGAGCATATTAGCAAACACTAGCACTTAGTTCATCACTATCACCCACGCGCTCTTATCCTCATGCGGAAATGTTTTTAATGTGTAGTTATGGGTTTGAGAACACTTGAATGAGCCTTGACGAAACTTTTCCCAATATGTTCCTACAATTTCTCAATCCAAATCATCTCCAGTTTCACGAAATCACCCGATCCACCTTCCCTTTCTCATTTGATTAGGGTTTCATATATTTTAATGCTTATTGCTTACATCTTAATGTATATTATCATTTGTATATAATTACTTAAATTAGTTACTCTTAATTAAGTTTTAATTCAATTTAGATTAAATCACTTCTCTATTTCTCTGTCATAAACTATTGTTCTATATCTATTTTCCAACTTCTCACACGATTGTTGTGTAATTCAAAACTCGTATTATTTTAAAAATTATTGTCCCTTGTATTATTAATTAAACCAATCAATATTAAATTTTGGTAGTTTTTGGTTGCAAATTTCAGATCTTGCAAATATTTTAACCAACAAAATTAGATTCCCTTCATGAGGGTAGCTCGATTACTTTTTTAACAAGAAAAATTAAAAAAGAATCAAAGAAGAAATAAGTGCATATCAAAACATGTATTGAAGAAAAATAAAAGGAAAAAAAAAGAAGGAAAGATTAATTTGAAGCTTACTACAATGGGACACACATTACAAAAAAACAATATTATTCCAATGTAGCAAAAACATTTCCTAAGCTCATCCCATATACCCACTCTTTTCTTGTTCATAGAAATGCATAAACAACTTAACATGGATTTTTTTGCTTTATTCCAAAGAGATTTTGAAACGTCATTACTTATGAAGTAGAATTTACCACAAATAGGAATGGGAATGAGGATGGGTAGATGTTTGATAACCGTTACTCTAATAATTTTTATGCTCATAGTTCTATCCGAATGTCATCCCCATGATAATGTGGAATTATTTTTTTGACATCAAAATTATAGATATTATAAGAGAAAAAATTAATATTAATGGTAATGATCAATATATGATATGTACACATGTCCCATTACATAAGGGATGGGAGCTAGTGGTTGTTCACCCTAAGGTTTGAGGGGAGTACAAAACGGCTCCTCTCACTTATTTTGAAAAAAAAAAACTTTAATAGATTTTTTTATTTTTAATTTAAATATTTTCTTTGGAGCATTTATATTATATGGAAAGTGGTTTTTTAAGGTATTCAAATCAAGTAGTTTTCCATACAAATAAATTTAGGGGTGGACCATTTTTTGGGTATTATGTCACACATTTTTTCCACTTATGTGACATCATTTGATTGGGTGATTTTTGATGTGATTTGATGTGACACATTTTATTGACTACTTTTTTTCAAGTTTTAAATGAAAAAGTGACATGTACTAGTCCCTAACTTTACATCTACCCTCACAATTATTGGTCCATGCTCAACTATTGGCTCCTCTCCCTTATAATTGGGAGATTTCTGTAAATGAAAAACATAAGTTGTTAGATGAATGAAATAACTATGAAATATATTCAACTTGATTAGTCTAATAATATATGTTAAATTATTTTTTGATATGTTTTATCAAGGTGATGATATAGATGAATAAAAGCAAGTAGGAAAGAAACATGAGCCTTTTATGAGAGGGAAATAATTATAATAAGAGTAGGACGTAGTAGAAATGAGCATGGTGGCCCCATCCCAATTGGTGGCTATTGAATACACACCACAGATCTTCGGTTCGAAGAATGCATATGTGAATGATTTGAGACATGAATAGCTCTAAAACGAAACAAGGAAAACATATAAGGTTACAAATAATGAAAATACAAGAGAGATAATTGTAATAACACATAAATATATCAAACTCAATATAATAAAATAGAATTGTAGATGAAAATGTAATATAGGAACCAATATAAATTAATTCCTAATCTAATACTCCTTATTGGTACCTCAGATTAAGAAATATGGAAGGGGAAGATAATGCAATACACTGTAACTTACCAATGAAGATATTTTCCTTGATGTTTTTGTTGTGCTCAAGATGCTTGATTGGATTTTCTTGCTTCAAATTTTGTGGACACAAATGGGAAGCACCTCCCCTTTGTAGATTGAGAAGTTTCCTATGGATGCTTGATGGATGTTAGAGAGCTTCTTGAGAGAATTTAACAGACTTGGTTATGATTTTGAAAGTTGGCTTCAATGGAGAGTGGTGTGATTATTTATATGTTATAGGAGAGAAAATGGAGGGTGAGGATTAATCCAAGTAGGATGAAGATCAATGGTTGAGAATTGAGGAGAGGTTTAGAAATTTCTAGAATGGAGAATTCTAGATTTTGTGAGAAGTCTCCATTGAATTTAAAATTCAATGGAGGGAGGGAAATTTTATTTGAATTTTAAAATTTAAATGGAGGGAGAAGCTTAGAGAGGCTTCTAGAAATAGAAGCCTCTAGATTTAGAGGTAGAGGATTTGAATATGTTAGGTTAATTATGATTAGAGATGTGATTACATGGAGAGGTTAGGTGTAGAGTAGGTGGGTAGGTGAGTAGGAATTTTAAATTCCTAGAAATGTTTAAATGAGGTTAGGAAAGGGGTTTATAATAATTAATCTTGTGATTAATTATTATAAAGTTAAAATGGGAATTGTGGATAATGAGTTAGTGATAGAGGGGGAAATATATTTTAAGAATTAATAATGTTTAATAAGTATTTTATTTATTTATTAATTATGTCAACATTTTACATGTCTACATTTTTCCCCTCTTTGAAGGGTTATTGTGAAGCAATGCCCGTTCAAAGAAAAAAAAATGTTACTAGGATAGATGGCAAGGGTGATGCCCCCTCGAGAGGTCGGTGGGAGGAAATGAGTCAGTGACCACTCAAAATGAAGAGAAGGTCATGTTAGGAGAAGCATACGAGAAGTGTTGAGATTAGGAGAGATTGTGAGAAGATTCCCACAAGGTGGCCAAATTACTATATACCCTAGTGAATGGGGGCTAAATGGAGTGATTGGATTTCCAAGTCAAGAGGATGATCTTGGATTAATGGATTGATAGGATTCCCCAACCGAGAAAAAGAAAGGTAGAGGAATTAATGGGGACGCCTCAATCAATGATATAAAAGAAAGTGGGTTACGATTAGTTGATTAAGAGATTGGATGTCAAATATTGGCTGGTTTTTAGCTTGATTGAGTTGATGACATTACACCATGTGTTTCTTACACTCTTAGTTTGGATTAAAAATCAATTGGATGTTGGCTAGAGTGGTTGATTATGTGGATGGGGTTAAGAATATTTAGAGTAATAAATGTGTTAGACAATCAATATTGGATGATGATTAAAGGGGGTGAGTGTTATCATGAACTATCCACATTGTCATCATTAGCAATAGTGTTATGGAGGCATAGAGTAGAATGCATAAAGGTATAAAGACCGTGATGATTGAAGTGTGAAATTCATTGTGTCCTCATATCATTGGAAAATATAAAGATGGTCCTCTTATCATTAGACCATGAAAAAAAAGAAGCCTCATATCATTGGTTGAAGAAATAAAGAAAACATTTTACAAGTTGATATGTTGAAAAAGGAAAAACATACTAGATTGTGGTAATGTGACGGATGTGAGGCTTCCGAATTTGATTTGATGATTTTTTTTTAATTTGGATTTTTTTAATTTTTGATTTTATTTTAAAAAAATTTATGATGTTGTGAATGTTTATGATTTTTTAATGATTTTTTTGATTTTTTACGATTTTTTTAGAATTTTAATGATTTTTTAAATTTTTTTGGTTTTTTGAAGATTTTTTTGATGATTTTTAATTGTTTTATGCTTTTTGGATTTTTTTATGATAGAAGAGGAAATTTAGGCAAGGCAGAAGAAACAGGGAGGAAAAATAGATGAACGGGGTATGAGAATGGACGTTTGGAGGGTTGCGAGGCATCATTAGGGTATAAAAGGGGTCGAGGAGCACATGGTGAGTCATTTTCATCGTGCATAATATATATATGAGATCCTTTGAGAGAGAATGATTGCTTATTCAAGGATTCAAGGGCACCGAGTAGTCTAGTGAGGGGAGTATCAACAAATAACAAAGCGATACACATGTGGTAACTACCTTGTTAATTTTTGTTATTTTCTATTTGCTCGTGTTTTGCTTCTTTAGGGTTTTTTTGGGTAGGTTTTAGTGCTATGATGGGTACATAGTGGCACCCATGAATAATAATTATTGCATATACACTAAAAAGTTGGCACCTATGAGTTGCATGGTGTAGGGGTGGGTTATAGTTTGGCACCTATGCCCAAGGCGGGGATATAGTTTGGTGTGTATGCTTTCTATGGTGGCGCCCATCTATTAGGTGAGTAGGGTAGGTTAAATTTTAGAGCCATGGGGTATGTTTTGGTGCCTCGGATATGTAGTGGCACCTATGCTAGAATTTGACACGAATGCCTTAGTTTGGTGCCTATGCGTGGGTTTTATTTTGAGATGTGGTGAGGGAGAGTAAACTAGTAGGAGAGGGATAGGAGATATGTTTAGGAATGGTGGGGGAAGATGTTATTCATGGTTTTGTATATGCGAGATGGCATTAGATATAATTCAAATTAGGAATTGATGGTTCCTACATTTCCTACCTTACTAAGAGGTATGGAGGAGGTGGAGAAGGAGGCCGTGCTTTTACATGTGATCAAATAATTACATGTGGTGAGGATGCCTACCATTTGAGAAGATCAAGGTTTCTTGACTAAGTTATTAGAGAGGTGTCATTCAAAGACAAGAACATTCTCGGTTGTCGACAAGAGAGATGATGGGGATATAAGAGGATGTCTATCGCATTTACCAAATTATAGTGGAGGGAGAGTTGGGGTATGGCATAAGCGATAGGCCCAGGTCTCAACTATGATTGTTTATAGATGTATGAGGTGCACCACATTGGGTGTTATGGATAGATTGGGAGTGTATTTTAGAGAGGGGTATATGAAACAGATTTCGATGTTGTTATGCTCCTTGATCAGTTGCATTTTGTTACTTGATTGAGGAGGTAGATATTTTAGTATTGGATTTGTAGATGTGGTGTATTCGATGTGGTATTCGAGAGATAATATATGTGTGGGAACCTGAAGTATTGATGTGCTTATATTGTGATTTACACATGGTATATTACCAAGAGGGTAGTAGAATTAGAGTGGGCATTTTGCTACAAATTCGGAGTTATGATCACATAGCCAGGGGTATTCTTATAGGCACATGTCGGTAGTGTTGTCAAGATGGAAAACCCTCATTGTATGGTGGGTACATGCATATGCAAGGAGGAGAGAGTATCAGGGAGTGACGATTTACTACAAAAATCTCGTGGTAGGGGATATTATATGGGGGATGTATCGTCATTATGAAGCATGGGCTGGGATCGGCTTATAATTGAGCAGATCATAAATCCATTCTTCTTAGTAGGGGCCATCCATAGATGATTAAGCGTATTGGCTAGATTGTGTGCTTCTTTAGTTTGGAATTATATAGGATATACCTATAGGGTGTCATATTTTTTCACATAACACCAGGGGAGATGGAGGATTGGGGCACCCGATTTTGGAAGATGTGGCGAGGTAATATTTGATGTCGTACATTATGAAAAGTGGAGGCCTTTTCCAATTATAGAAGATTTGTGGACATTACAGGGATATAAGGAGTGGAGGAAGGGGATTAGGCCATCCTAGCTTACTTACTTGACCATTAGGAGAGATGAGATTTTGCATGGGTGGAGAAAGGTGTACATAAGGGGTACATAGGGATAGGATTTGGTAGTGCATGTTCCAAAAGATAGTAAGGAGGAGGAGGAATTACCACGAGCACCACTTGTTGTCATATCAGGTGGTCCTCTAGTTCAACATCTAGTGCCACATTTTCTAGTACATGAAGGAAAAGATTAGATTCTAGAGAGGCAAGATTCTGATGTGGTAGATATTGATGATTCAACTAGGCCCTTATAGACTATTTGGCTATCATAGAAAGACATAGAAGGACCATCTCAAGTTAAGGATTTACAGGTGCATGGACTTCAAGGTTAGATGGTATAGGGTAAGAGTTATAATCTCATATTGAAATATTAGAGACCAAGGCACGTGCTCGAGAAGTAGAGATAATTAGCCTTGAGCAAGAGGTACAACTCTCCTAAGAGAGATATAGATTTTAGGTAGACATGGGGCATATTTTTAGTCTTGGTGAGTTAGATAATGGTGGAGGAGGAGAATATGGCATATGAGATCTAGGCGAGATATGCAAAGATAACTCATCTACATGGATATCTCGGCATGATGCAACAAGCCATTGATGGTTTGTAATAGTAGTAGGCATGGGATGGAGATGGGGGTTTAGCTTCCGAGATAACCCACATGTGGGTGGATTTAGGGGAAAATTAATTGGAGTGGGATCATGCCATGACATACAAGATAGATGCCACCTCCAAAGCAGAGATGTGTACATGAATAGATATGGCATATTGGAAACATCGGTTGAGCCGAGTGAGGAGACGTAGGGCATTTTTAGGGAGTGAGGTAGATGGTGCTACCCTAGATAATGACATTAAGACAATATCAGGCCCTAGGAAAGAAGGAACATTATTATGAGGGAATTTTTACTATGAGGTTTCCCACATATAGCATGATATGCAACATTTTTAGCGAGAGGAGATCATCATAGCTAACGAGTTCAAGGAGTATGACCAATATTTTATAACCAAGACCGGATGGGGCAAGAGATGATACCAGGTAGCTCGATGTAGGGATGAGTGCCATTTTTAGAGAGGCGATGTATATGTATTATTTGTTTATATGATGACCATGATGGTCATAATTATAATGTTATTTTGATGAGAAAAATACATTGTTTCATGATGTGATGTAATTTGATAATGTTGAGGACATGTTTTTTTTTGATGAGATGGTATTCAATTTATTGATTGATGTGTTTGATTTTTATATATTGATGAGATAGATGATACGAGATTATGTTCTTTTATGATTATGATTGGATGTATGAAGATATGCATATGATTATCTTATGATGATGTATTTTATTTTGATCTTGATGTAGACATGATGATGAATATGATGACATATTGATGATTATTTGATGTTGACATGATGATGGTGTTTATATGATTTTTGAAATTTATTATATATGGGTTTTGATGGAGATGTAATGATGATTTATGATTTGATGTATGTTTTTATGATGATGTGATGATGTAAGATGATGACTTGATTATTATTTTTATTGTGTTGTGATTATGTTAGATGATTATATTATGTGATGATGATTTGATGGAGTTTTATTATGATGTTAATCGGTGTTTCGACATTGTTTTATTGTGACATTAGATGATGTTTGGATGTTGTTTGGGATAATGGGTTGATGTAGTTTTATTTTTTTGCGAAGATGTTAGATGATGATTTGATTGAGATTTATTATGATGCTAAATGATATTAGATAATTATAGTATGTGATGATAAAATGATTTTGATGTGTTGATAGTGGCAATTTTAATGAATTTGAATGATGTTGATGATGATGAATTGTTAGGCATAGATGGATTATGGTATTTATATAATGATGATTATTGATGTCTATGTGGTTAGATATTGTATTTTGATGTTTAGATGGATAATATGGATGATGAGATGTTTGTCATATTTTTTTAATTTGGTTTATGATGTGGATTATGGATAACATGGTAAATGCTATGGTATTTGTGCAATTCCAATAAATTATAAATAATCAAACTATACAAATACTTACAATGTAATCTTTCCAATAAATAAAGTGGAATAGAAGAGAGAAAGGGAAAGTGATTGCAAAGAGAAAACGATGCCAGTGGATGGGGGGGTGAAGAGGAATGAAAGCCTCATGATCTTATAAGGGTTTCATTTCTTAGTATTGTTGTAGAGGCTTGAGGCTTCTTACTACCGTACTAATGAATTTTGAGGTAACCATTGCTAGGATCAAGATAATGCTCCTTATCACGATATAGCCATTACTTCGTAGTTAGGACTAGAAGAAGTCTGGAATAGGATAATAGGTGACAAATGTGGATAGGGATGGGGATGTGGATATGGATATGGATAAAAGGGGATTTCCTCCAAGTGTGTTGGTGTGCATGCTAGGTACTAGTATACATAAGATCTAGTTTACCAAAGCACATGAAACTAGTTTTAACTATGGTAATTTCCTAAGGCACCACATAAGTGGTTTTCACCATTGGAAATTTTTTTGTATTTTTATATTTGATAATTGGAACTTAAAAATAAAATCATTTGAGATGAATAACATTCATGAGATCATCCAAATCATACCCATTTTAACTACCAATCTTGTAAGCACTAAAACTTAAATTTGCTATGATGACATAAAGTCTGATCCAATTTAGTTTAAACTTGCCTTTCTTTTCATGATCAACATTGGTGTTGCATCGGTTCTCTTTGAGGACTAGGTTAATACATTAAAATTCATGGGTTTTGATTCACTTTCCATAGTGTGTTGTGAAGGCAATTTTGGTATGCATTGAGATGATCTAAGTCTTGGAGGTGTTTCTCATCTAGGAGCTCAAGTTCTTGAAGGTGATATACATGATAGTTTTCATTGTCGATGAGGGCTTGGAGAGAAAAATGAAGAGAAGGGAGCTCGATCTCAACAAGCCATATTTCCTTATTTCTAAAGGTGATGGAGTATGAAGTGGAGCCCATGGGGGTGCGTGATGGATGTGCACAGGCACAAAAGGAAGAATAAATTTTTGTATGTCACCGATGTCTTGCTTGACTGAATTTTTTT
This sequence comes from Taxus wallichiana var. yunnanensis, assembly GCA_018340775.1. Lineage (NCBI taxonomy): Eukaryota > Viridiplantae > Streptophyta > Pinopsida > Cupressales > Taxaceae > Taxus > Taxus wallichiana. The sequence goes on along the minus strand of CM031244.1, from coordinate 487,259,183 downwards.
CCAAGGACATGGTATAGTGTTTTTTTATGCTTCGATAGGCCATTACCTTGTGGGTGAATATGCGTGGAAAACTTGAGTTTGAAGTGGTCAAAAATTTCATAGACTTCTTTATTTTTCAAGGGTTCACCATTTTTATGCTAATTATAGATGGAATACCATAATGGAAAATAATATGACTTAGGATAAATATTGATATTTTCTTCTCGGTAACATAGGTGGCTAGAATGGCTTTGACCAATTTAGTAAAGTATTATGTAGTAGTAATGATGAACGTGTGACCATTAGATGAAGTAGGATTAATATTACCTATGAGATTGAGACCCCAGGTGGAAAATGACCATGTAGTGGTGATGGGCATGTAACGCTTTACGAAGTGTATGGATGAGGTAAGAATGCTTTTGGCATGGAATGTATTCGCAAACATATGAGCATGCATATTTTTCCATTGTAGGCCAATAGTAGCCGGTGTAAAAAGATTTTTGGAAAGAACCACACCATTGGTGTGAGCACCACAAATACCTTTGTGAATTTCCTTGATTTCTAATTCAGCCTCTTGGGAGTTAAGGAATTGTAATAATGTTTCGTCATAACCCCATTCGGTAGAGGGTACCACCAAGGATGGTGAATTTGGATGCATGTTGGATGAAGGATTTGTGATGGTTGTGAGGAAGGTCGGGTGGAAGGATATGGTCATGGAGATAAGTGTATATGTCTTGGTACCACGGGAGTTGGGACCAACAATCTCACATACCATCTCAAATTTAGGGACATCATACGTTGAGATCATGAGTTGTTCAACTAGGGAGTTTGAATTATAAGCATCTTAAGGTATATTTAGGAGCGAACCAATGGTAGTTGTTGGATCTCAAATTTTCACCCATCCTAAATCACAATAATTTAGGCTTTTGAGGAAACATGGGAATGTCTACAATTTGTGGGACAATAAACCGAGAAAGACCTTTGGAGAAGTCCGACTTCCTCTACCTATCCCTAATTCTAAAGTACTCCTATGAATTGAAATGTAACTATCTAACTCCACCCTAAACTTCCAGGACCAGGTGTGAGAAGGAGATGAATAAAATAGAAATCCTAAACTAGAAAAGGTGATAACACCAAAAATATGGGGAAAGATACTTCTAAAAGAGAGAAAATGGAAAAAAATGATGATTAAGAGGGTAAAAATGAAAGCAATAGTTTAAAACCACATCTAGATTCACATTTTGTATGATGCACAATAGATATAGATTCTATAACGACACATACAACACACCCACGAGAAACAAAAGAGGAAAGGAAACCCAATGAAACACTAGGTAAGGCATAAACTAGCCACAAATAGAGATATTTTATTGCTTGAAGATCATACACAAATTTATACAATGGAGTAAGAAGATTTAAAACATTCACAGAGTCATAATCAAAGGCATGCCACTCTTAGAACATTTTTTTAAAAAAATGATGCCCTTGCATTCCTAAAGTATCCAACATTAAAATTGGGCATCATTTTACAATATATAGAAAAATGGAAGAAGGAGAAAGAAGAAGAAAAGAGAGGGAAATTTGAATTCATATTTTTACTCACAAACAAATTTCAATAAATTCTCTAAAAATATTTGAGAACCTTTGAACATTCATTTCCCCCATGCCATTTTCCATATAGAAGAAATAGGCTCATATACTACATTAAATATTGGTGGTTGCACTTTAGAGAGTAGTATGCTTTTGCATGGTGCGAGATGTTTTCTCTATTCCTCCCACCTACAACCATTTGATTCAAGAAATCTGATTTTCATTGTAAATATTTCTCCAATGATGTAAGATTTGCAGAGATCGATCATTGGATCTAGAAGTTATATCCATTTTAGTTTCGCATGAAAGCTTCCATTTTCCTTTGATATCTACTCTCTTCTTTAATTTTATGTGGCTTTTGACCCCCATGGATTTTTTTATTCCACGATCTACTATCTTCTCTTCTTGACCCTTTATCTTAAAATGTGGCACAACTTGAAGTCAACATCCACAGACCCTTTTCCTTCACTCCATGGTCTTTACCCATTTTGCTTGTACCCACATCTTTGATGTTTGTGTATCACGACCTGCTAAAAACATCCATGACCTTATTTTATCCCGAATATTTTTTCATAATTTCTCGTTTGGCCATGGTTTTTATTCACATCCACGCCATTCTTATACTATCTCATGGCCCTTTTTCATGACCCATGGTAATCCCAATTGTTCATTTTTGCAAGGGTGAAAATTGACAACATTTTTGGTGGTTCATAGGGGACATCTACCTGCTATATGAACTAATTTGTAGCCTACAAGATATCCATTGGGCATGGAGTTAGCATGATAATTTAAAATCTCATCTAAACTTGGAATTGAATTTCCAAATCTATTTAGTTTCTCTCCATTTGATTTTCCGAGATGAATGCAACTTATCCTGGGTACCTTGAAACTCTTCCTTCAACAAGCCTAGGGAAATGATGAAAAATGTGCACCAAAATATCTTCAAGTAACTTTGACTATGTGTTGTAGTGTAAATGTGCAATAGGGAAATTTACATTTCCGTGCACGACGAAACTATACCCTTGTGCCCAATTTTCATGTTTTATCATTCCCAGAACCCCAAGTCAATTTTTTTAGTCCGATCACCCCTATTTGATGTAAAATTTATGCCCTAGGTGATTTAGGAAAGTCTATCCATTCCCTCTGGGTGATTTTAGGGAGTTCTAAAAAGATGTTATCTTCTGGCAGTATTGGGAAGGGCTATCACTAGCCTTCCCATGACTGGATCAACCACCCTAGAGAGGAATGAAAAGGCAAAATTCAACATGGAGGTGAATTAAATAACTTATAACATCATGGAAATAATTTTAGAAGGTTTACAGAATTTTTGAAATATTTGGAGCAGTCTGAGTGAAAATAGGGTTCACAAGCCTAGGCAATACATAGGCCTAAAATAGTTGTCGAGCTTCAGAAGAAGATTCCAGGAGCTCTAGATGGAGTTAGAAGTAAAAAAAAACATCACCAGAAATAGGATTTAAAGACCTAAATTATGGTGAAATAATATTTTCACAACACCTTGGCACATAGGATTGGTAGGTAGTTTTTATCAGGTACAAGTGGAGTCTCAAATCACAAATCTGATTTTTCATGGATCATATGAATGAATAAAGACATAAGAAACCCAAAATTGGATTCAAAAGGACATTTCCAGTTAGGATCATATAAAATTTCACCAATAAATTCCACCGGGAGCTCAATTTATCTTCTTTCTAAGTTGCCCTCTCAAAGGTAGTTTAGGACTTAGTCATTTTTAGGAGGACACATGTCATCACCTAGAGCATGGTGGGATTTCATGTCCCTAACATCCCTGAGGTTAGGTACACCAACCATTGAAAAATGTTTCTAGCCCCCATGTGACCTCTTGGACCTTCATATGACCTCTAGACTTGACAGTTTAGCCCCAAGTGCATTTTTGGAGCATCTATTCCCTATCGTTGGATCAGATGCCAAGTGTCAGCTCCAGGACCACTGTGGAAACTGATGTCCCTTATGTACCTGAGTGGTGAGGGACATAAAACCTTGAAAAATTCACCCCAGCACCCTATGGAGAGTCATTTGGACACCGACGTGACCAACTTTCAACTCCCATGTGCATTTTTGGAGCATCCATTCCCTACCATCGGATCTGGTGCCACGTGTCAACTCCAGGACCACCGTGGAAACTAATTTCCCTTATGTCCCTAAGGTGGGGGATATAAAACATGGAAAAAATCTCCCATCCCCTATGGAGAGTTATTTGGACACCCACGTGACCAACTTTCAACTCCCGTGTTCATATTTCAAGCAAATCCCCTCTTTGTTGGATTGAGGACACATGTCATCACCTTGACCACCATGGAAATTGATGTCTCACATCTTTGAGGTCAAGGGCATCGAGGAAATAAAAATGTACCCAGCCCTCCATTTAAAAGTTTTTAATATTCAAATCGACACTTAGCCATTTATATCCCCTCATTTCTTCTTCACAACTTCTCTTCCATGCCATTGCCATGTTCTTTCTTGTCCGTGACACCCGGTCCACCATTGCTGGTCTCAACCAGCTTCATCATGATCACCAAACTCTCCACATCATGAATACACATCAAATAAGTAGGCCTCAAATAAAAATGGAGTGGAATGATGAAGAACGAAGAGAAAATGGAGATTTTTCACCGGATAACTACAAAGTCACTTGATCAAAAACTCATCATATCTTACAAAGTACAAATCAGATCGAGATGCCGTCTTTTGAAAATTTTCACATTTTGTAAGAAAATCAAGATGCAACAAACAGGAGGTCAAATGGTTTCCAATCATTTTCTCCAAAAAATCCCACTTTATGCACTCGCTTACATTTGTCAGATTTCCCATCATTCCGGCAATAAGAGTGAGCTAAAAACTTGCACATGGGCTCTAAATGAAAAACCTATCGCAATGGAGTTTTTTTCATCTCAAGCGAGGAGAAAACCAGACCTTCAATTTTGAGGTCCATTAATGGCTACCGCATCCAGAAGCACTACCAAGTCTGAAATTTAAGACTTTAAAATCTCCTGGACTATTAAGCGGGTGGGCCCAAAATTTTAGAGGGGTGATATTGGGAAAAAAATCATATAAAAACTTATTTCCACATCAATCTAACTCCTAGAAGCCAACTTTCTAAAACTAGCAGTCTACTACATAGAGAACTGCTATTTCGAGAAAGTCATCAACAGAAGAACCTACGGAGGGGACGAAGACATTGGAGGTGCACTACAATTGAGAATTCACCAGAATAGAAATTTTTTGTATTTAATAAATAAAGTAAGTGGGCCCTCGAGCACCTACTAAAAATAGTTTGATCCAGAAAGAATGAGGAACGCAGGGAGAAAGAGGAAAATTGAGCCGCAACATCCAGTTGAAGATCGGGGACTTGATTTCTCACACTTACTAAAAATAGTAAGTTGATTTTACCTAAGGGAGATATGAAGCCAAAGTGGATGGGTTAGAAGCCTTCTCAGGATCACGAAGTGGAGAATAGTTGAAGAATGGAGCCAAGTCCACTATAGCAACTCATCCTTTGGCATAATTCTTCTTCTTCTTCTTCCTCTTCTTCTTTCTCTCTCTCTTTGCTCCTCATACACTCTCTCTCTCTCTTCAATGTTATATTTTTATGTTGAGGGTTGCACTTTTTAATATGAATTAAGTGACTTTAGAAATATAATGTAAATTAAGTCATCTTGCTATTATAAAAGGGACTTAAATATTTAAAGTGGAATATGAATAGTCTTAAGTGTTATTAAGGTATTCAAAAGGTCATGAGGAAGACGAGGAGTCAAGTATAATCTAAAAATTGTAAAGTCATTCCCATTTTAAAGGGTTGGCGATTGATCTTGTAAACTCAAAAGTGCATTGTACCTAGAGAAAGTAAAGGAGATAGCTAATTTTCTTCTACTTTCCTCCACTTCTCAATTTCTTCCATTCTCACATTATGTACAACTTTGATTTGAGCAATCAATACAAGAAGGAGTTTCTAGCTTTCTTTGACTAAGGGGTTTCTTGATACTTGGTGATCAGTGAATTCTATTTGGTCTTGTTGCTATTTGTAGAGTTTTTCTTCCCATAAATGCATGTGTTGAAGTTTCTAACTAGTGTGTGTGCAGGAATCTGATTTTCTACTTGCAACATTACTTCTTCTACATATTCTCTTACTCCCTTTCCCGCACTTTAGAAAAAGTCCTCCCTAGTAAGATATTACTAGCTTTTCCACATGGTCACTTGGAGTCCCCTTATTAGATCCCCGGTAGAAATGCCACCACATAATCCACATTTTCTCCCGCATGCATATATGAACAGCTTTCACTGTTAAGTAGAGGACTTAGATTCCTAGAGCATTGGCAAGAAATCCACAAGTTATTCCACCCAAAAAAAGTTCTCGCTAACAATTTTTGGCACCCACTGTGGGGTAGATTTAGCAAAAGCATCTCGCACCTAAATACGACCACAAGGTCCCAAAAATACAAAAAAATGAATATTGAAAACTTAAAAAGAAAAAATAGTTCATGAAAGTCCATTGCTGATTTCTACATGTGACTTTTCAGATTCTACGGTGTCTTTTCATATTCCTATTGCATATTTTTTCAGTGCTATAATTTGAAGAAGAATTGGCTGAAGTAAAAGCTGAAATATAAATGAAAATGGAAGACAAAGAAGAAATACCTTAACCCATTATTCCAAGGGGAAGGAATACAGGCTCGCTTGCTGTTGAACCCCCTCTTCACAATCTACCAACAGGTTCCCACAAGAAATTTCCAAAGTTAAAAGGTGACAACACACAACATCCTAAAGAACACATTGTTGCTTTCATGACATCATGTGGAATTCTTGGTTTCCAACATGAAGATGTTGTTGTGAGACTATTTGTGGAGTCCCTCCAAGAAAAAGCAGCAGAATGGTTTTACCTCTTACCTTCCGGTCTATCACAGGTTGGGATGACATCAAGACTTCCTTCAAGGAAATATTTAAATCAACTGAAAACTATCAAGAACTCTTGTGCAATTAGTAGAAATGAAGAAATGAGAAAATGAAACCATGAGAGACTTCAAGGCTCATTTTGAATGGTTGATTTGCAGGATACCTGAAGAGGATTCACCATCTCAAAACAATATCAAGATATTATTCATCAATGCTCAATCATCAAAAGTAGGATTTTTTCTACAAAGATCCCAACCAAGGAGCATTGTAGAAGCACAAAGGATGGCCATCAAAATTGATGAAGATCTCATCCTCTCTGGGAAGATCAAGAATCCACCAAAGGGAAAGGCCCAACATATTGAAGATGAGAGAACCAATCCATCACTACAAAATTTGGCAAATGAGATGGCCTCTTTGAAGAGGGAAATGTTTGAATGAGTATCTTCTCAAAGAAGCAATAGAAATCAGATTGCAAGAGCACCCCAAAGGTTCACCTTGGAGGCCCCACCCATGAATGTAAATTGCAGATTTCAAGAAAGTGAAGAAGAGCTTGAACAAGAAAGTGATGAGTTTGAAAGTGATGAGTTTGAAAATGATACACAAATCAGATTCTCGTGAGTATTCGGATGTGATGAAGAAGACAAAGAAGATGCACCTAGTTTCTCATGTGTGGCATTCACTCATTCTTAGTCTCGAGAAATAAAATCTCCTTCCACCGCCGTAGAGAAAAAGAAGACTCAAAGACCCTCCTGTGGTGACTTCACATAATAAAATAATTAGTCGAGGATCCCCACTTCCATCTTCCATAAAGTTTGAATTGTTGGAGCTGGACCACTCGTAGCAAGTAAGAATACTCCTGCAATCCCAAGTAAGCTTTTGGATGTCTCGTCCCAAGTCTAAATCTAAATCTACTTCTACAAAATCTAATACCTTAAAAGCTCCTAGTGTGTCGCTTCAAAATACCGTCCATCCCTCGACATCAAATCTTGCTTCCAAGCCTATCCAGACTCTAAAATCAGTTCCTTCACCCCCTTTTTCCACATCTACTCCCTTTGACTTTATAGAATATGCAAACAAGGCCAAAGTGCAGATTACTAAAACTAAATATTTGCGGACTCATCCTAAACAATTTGAGAGGTTTGTCTGATATATCAGGAGTGGTAGTCTAAAAACCAATGATGTAGCTCATCATCCTAAAGGAATACTACCAAACCCACCTACAACTCCCTCATAGAACATGCTTTCTCTGAGTGCATCAAAGATTGATAAAGTTGAACCTTTCTATGTTTCCCTTCTTATTGGAGAATATGTACTGAACAATTGCATAATAGATTTTGGTGCCTCAGACAACATGATGCCTTTGAAGGTCATCAAGGCTCTCAAAATTACCATGACTCCACCTAGTGGCTCTTGTTACTCTTTGGAGTCAAAAGAGGTCCCACTTTTAGGGAAGGTCAAAGATGCACAGTGGCTCTCGCCAAATTTTCAAACAAGAAATTTTCAGTGATGATTTTGGTAGTAGACGTCCCAACCTCGTTCGGAATGTTGTTGAGTAGAATTTTTTTTTAGACTTGGGAGTTAAAATTCAGATGAATTGGTCTTCTGCAACCATACTAGTGAAGGGAGATATGGAGAAATTACTTCTTGAGAATAAGATGAAGTACATAGTATAAAAGTACGGAAGCCCAAAAAGCTAACATATTGTACCAATAAAATAGACAAATAAATCACTTTATGGCAACCAAGGAAGAAGAGGATATCCCCATCTTGATAGGTCTAAACATTTCTTCCAAGAGATATTTGGACTTTTAAGAAGCATTGAGTAGATTCCAGATTCTGAGCGGTAGTCCCAAAACACCAAATGATGCAAACATGAGGAAGAGGAGATGGTTCTCAATGATTTTCAAGAAGATAAATCAACTTATATGATTTTCTAAGATGAGGAGTTATTCTCATTCCCATTTTGGGATGAATATGATCTTAGTCAGGCCATCTATGGAGAGACAAAATCAGCTTGCAATGACACTTTGAAAGGCTTGAAGGAAATCTCTGTAAAAGGACTACTAAGATTTATGAAAGAAATAGAATACCTTAAGATAAGTCTCGAATTCATGATGCAAGCCATGAATATGGAAGACAAACATGAAGCTGACTTGGAAGCCTCAACCAGTGTGAAGGTTGGCTATGTTGAAACAAAGAAAGATGTGAAATATGATGTCCTTATTGAACCAATGATTGATGGATACAATGATGAAATTGAGGTATTTTCTTTCCCATTCAAATAGGAAGAAAATTTCCATGATAAAGAAACTACAAAAAATATTTTTGAGACCTTTGAAGATGAAGCTCTTTTCAATGAAGGATCAGTAGAGTGCAACGATTCCCAAAATGATGAGGTAATCCCTTTAGATAGTTTCCTTGAGCTACAAGATAAAGATTCTTCAAGGAATACAAAGAGGAGCTATAGGAAATGATGAAGTAACTCCATGCAAGAAATCTTGGATGCAGTTGAAGTTTCAGAAGATCCCGAGCTGATTCTTGATCTCTTCACTAGTGTCATGGACATACAAGACAAGTATGATTTCACATCAAATCCTTCCGTTAGTACTCAAGCACCTCGCAAAGGGAGTGAAGGAAAAGGATAAGTCTAAGGTTTCTCATGGAAAGTATTTCAATGAACATAGACCCAAGAAAGAAATTAACTTAGAAGATTCAAGGAATTGGAACGAAAATCAGCTTTGGGGCAGCAATGAGATGCTCGATGGAGAATCAACTATATGGATAAACATGGAAGGAAATTGGCACTATGAAACTGATTTCAAAGAACATAAAGGTAGTGGAATTTCCAAGAAAGGACCTAGGCATCAAGAATCTCACATGGACTCACTCCTACCAAGTACACAAACAATTGTGAAATAACCTTTCTTTCATAACTAGCCGAGGAGGGGAGGCTTCTTTATGGAACGCGTGCAATGGATTCGTAGGACATCATCACTTAGTGTTTCCCACTCAGGGGTAACTCTTGAGAAAATAAAGGTTCTTCAATGAATGCGGTTGTCCCCACCTTGTACTATAGTTGATTTCTAGGTGTGTTTCCCTTCCCGTGTGTGTGTCTTTTTCTCATTTTGTGTGTGTGTGTTTCCTTCATCTTCTCTCTCTCTCTCTCTCTCTCTCTCTCTCTCTCTTGTAAGTTGTACATGACTCTGCAGGGCCCAATGGATAAGGCATTAGTCAATGAATTATATGGTATAAAATTGAGATTATGGATTCCCATGTCATGTATTCACTATGCTCAGTCCATGTCATGTCCCCAAGCTAGAGCCAATTGTTTTTGTGCAAATGTGCAATAGGGAAATTGACAATTTCTGAGCATGACAACTATACCCTTGTGCCAAATTTTTCATGTTTTATCATTCCCAAGAACCCCAAGTCAAATCTATCAGTCTAGTCACCCCCTATTTGATGTAAAATTTATCCCCTAGGTGATTTAGGAAAGTCTATCCATTCCCCTAGGTGATTTTAGGGAGTTCTAAAAGATGTTATCTTCTGAAGTATTGGGAAGGGCTATCAATGGCCTTTCGAGGAATGGAGCAACCAACCTAGTGAGAAACGAAAGGGAAAAATTCAACATGGAGGTGAATTAAAGAAATTAGAACATCATGGAAATAATTTTGGAAGGTTTAGGAAGTTTTTAAATATTTGGAGCGATCCGAGTGAAAAAGGGTTCACAAGCCTAGGCATCACATAGGCCTAAAATAGTCATCGAGCTTCGTAAGAAGGTTCTGGAGCTCCTGGATGGAGTTAGAAGTAAGAAAAACATCAATGGAAAGAGGATTTAAAAAAAAATATTATGGTGAAATAATATTTTTCACAACACCTTGTGCATAGGATTGGTAGGCTTTTATCGTGTACAAGTGGAGGTGCACTACAACTTTGCGAATTCACCAGAATGGACATTTTTTACTTACATTAATAAATAAAGTGGGCCCTCGAGCACTTGTTAAAAATAGAAAGTTAATTCATAAATAATGAGGAACATAGGGAGAAAGAGGAAAACTGAGCCGTATCGTATGCAATGGAAAGTTACACAAGCTATGGAATGAGGCTAAAGAACCTCAAAGCTTTGCTTTACTCATCCATGCACCATGAGATAAGAGATAAACAAGAAACTATCTATGCATATATAAATTTGAAACAAATATTAAAACCCTAGCATATATACTACTCTTTACTCCATGAATGCTTAATGAAAGTGAACCTACTTAGATTCTAAGAAATCAAATTATGTGTTTTTACTCCCAAAATAGTGAAGAGATCCCTCCAAGTTGGCTACATGGCCAAACTTTAGATCTTCCCTACTAACTATATTTGGAATGGATGAATGCAAGATGAAGGAGTTCTCAAAATGGAGTATGGCCAAGATCCAAATGTTTTATAGCTTAAAGCTATCACAAATGATTTCTAATGCCAATATCTCTAAATGTGAGATATTTTTGTAATGAAAACAAGATGTAAGGTTGAGAGGGAGGTGACCCTTCTATTTATAGTTTTTCACTTGGGATAGTTTGAAATTTGGGTGCATGTGAGACTAAAGATCAAAATCACTTTAGGATTAGATTAGGATAAACATGTTTTAGGCTTAGATAAGCTTGGTTTAGGCTAGTTAACTAGGGTTTAGGCTAGTTAAAGTTGATTAGCAAGTGATTAGAGACTCATTGAGAGTTGGGAGGGGTCTAGATAACCAATTGTGACTGATAGATAGCCTATGAAGCCAATAAAAGTGGTCTAGAGAGAACTAGGGAGGTTATGAATGGTTGAAAGGAGGAATGTTTAGCTAATAAGAGAGATATTAGCCAAATAAGATGATTATAGGAGGAATACGACCGAGAAGGTGTCATAAATGGGCATCCGAGAGTGGAGTGAAGAAGAGGGAATTAACGAAGTGTCGTTAATTTCTGGATTGGATGAAATGCTAAGTGTAAGCATATTTTAGGTGTCTACATTTTCCCCTCTTTGAGGTGGCGTAAGTGATGTCACTTCAAAGAAAGTAGACAAGCATAAACAAGTAGAAAATTTTGAAGGGATAGAATAAAAATGAGTAGAATGAAGGATGCCCCCTCGATTGTTGATGGGGTGATAGAAGAACTCGATTGACGATCGAAAAGATGACAAGAAGAGAACAAAAGAAAGAATAGTGTGAAGAAGAAAGGGGATATAGAAGAAAAAGGAGAATGAGGAAGGGGGAATGAGCCAACATCCATCTAGTGCCTTTTAAACAACTTTATTTTTCATCATATTGCTAGAGATCATCATCGGTCCTTATTAAAAAGAATGAACAAAAGTGTATTATGACATGAAAATCCATATACAAACAACTTTCCATTGTTAAAAACACCAACTCCATGCAACATACAAAATTTAATGCAATACGATAAATTAAAATATTCCTAACTCCATGCAACATACAAAATGTAATGCAATACGAGAAAGTAAACAAGCTAAACTAACAAAGAAACAAGATGCAATGTTTTTGTTATCAAGCTTCAGTTCTGACCTGTGTGAATTAACGACAAGGGTTAATGATGGTGCCCCAAGCAAGGATACATGCGAGGAGAATAATGGAGGACACTTCGGTCCTATGAAAAATTAATGTGCACTACAAAATAGTACAAGGCAACTTGTTGTGCCCTAGAGTATGACAAAGTAAGTAGCTTAGCTTTTGTTGATGGAGGTAGATCAAGATGATCCATGAGTCATGCACAAGAATAGGTGAGAACTAAAGAGTGAAGTTTTGTAGGATGATTTATATTGTTTAGAAGTTTTCTGAAACATATTTGAATGTTTTTTATTTTTCTAACATATTTGAATGTTTTGATTTTGAAAGTTTTCTGAAACTATGTACAGAAGACGAGGAAGTGTGGATGCCCCTAGTGATAGATGGGATGTACAAGGGCATAAGGCCATGTGTGTACGAGAAAGATGAAGATGTGAAAATGCCCTAGTGATTAGGTGGGAGTATTCAAAGGAAAACTCTTCACGGGTAAAAGCGGGACCCAAGGCCATTATGGATAGGTTCAACATGATGGTGAACATAAACCAATGAAGTGCTAGGAAGAAGAAAGGATGCCCCCAATGTAAGTTGGCCTAAAAGCACATGATAGAAAGGAAGGAGGAGATCATTTTTGTAAAAAGGGACAAAGCTATCTCAAAACATGGTAAAAAGTAATCTTATACACATGGATGTTCTGAACAAAGTATAAGAATGATGTGAATGATATGAATTAAGCTTAGAAGCATCGTGATGAAGAAGTGATTAGCCAAAGGCAAAAATCATGAGACACGATATGGACTAAATTAAGAGTCCGAAAAGGTCCAAAAATACACTTGGTAACATACTAAACCTAATTACTCATAGAGATCCAGTGTGTGCACGTGGAAATTAATTACCTCTTGAAGGGAATATTTAATAGACAACAAGTGAAGACACCCTAGCCAATGTGTAGGAATGATTGATTTTGAAAGGAAATTTGTGAATGGATGGCGAAATGATAGTCTTACATTGCTCACATTACCACCAGACATCCATAGCCTCAAGGAGATGTATTTGATTCTAATCGTGACATTTCTCTCTGCCGATCAGCATCCATAGCCCCATAGAGATTATTAGAAATACCCCAAGAGAGAGTTATATATAAATTTTATTTTGCTTTTAGCTTTTATCTTTTATTTTTGATTGATTTTGATCCTTTTTCTTTCTAAAACTTATTTCAGCTCTTTTATTTGAAAAGGGGTTAAGAACCACTGATGGCTTGATGGAAGGATATGGAAGTGATTTTGGTGATGACATTGGCTAGTGTCAACAAATATGTCCAAAATTTCTTCGCAAAAATTTTATTAGATGTTGAATGTGATAGGATCTCCAAGAGGTTAGTTATTATTTTATTTAGCAAGGTGATTGAAGACCAGGTCAAATAGATACCATAGAGATAAATGTCACAAAATGTGTGCAATAGGCTAATCAAAATATCACCAAAGGGATGAAAATGGTAGGAATACTTGCAGAGGAATGAGAAAGAAAGGGAAGAAATAAACATCCATGTGTACTCAATCCCTTATTGTAATGTATGATCTTTATACCTTTGATTTTTTTGCTTGTGTTTTCTCTTGTTTTTGTATTTTTGAATTGTTTTTTATTTTTAACTTTTTGATAGTTTTTGGAAAGGTGGGACCAACAAAGTTACTTTGTGTGGTAAGATCCAACAACGATGTTTGTGACTTCCTTGATAAGGGAGACTAGGCATGTTTGTTTATCAAGAGTTATGTTATCCCCTACCTCAATGATCATGGTGAGATCATACTCAACAAATGACTACGATTTATCTTGAAACATGGATTTCATATGTGGGAGCTTGAGTTTCCTATCCAAAGGTTTTTGCACTTTACGCCATACTTGATGGTTATGTTGATGTGCATTCTTGAATCATGCTTGATTTACAATTTTGAGATTATTCAATTTGTTAGGAGCTTTAGGGCTCTCATAAGTTTTTACCTGAGCTTGATTAAGAAACTATTTGGGTTTCTTATAAGCTAATGTGTGACTTGTCTAATCTCGAGAAGGAGAAGAAAGTGAACGTTGACATTTAGAATTGATGTGATAAAGGACTGCGAGCTTGTTAAAACCATTGATAGAAGAAATATGTGATGGATGAAAAGGATACGGTCCAATAATTAAAGAGGATGGGCTACGAGGAGGTGAGCCACTAATAGAAGATGATGAATGGCTACCAAGATATGGCCCTAAGATGGAAGAAATTGGGCTACTTATGATATGGCCCTAAGATGGAAGAAATTGGGCTACGAGGACATGGCCTAAGAATAGAATAATATGATGAAGGGGTACTAGGGCGTGGCCCAAGTATAGATGAGGAGGGGCTACTCGGAGACATCCCATAGATACAAGAGGATGAAGGGCTACTAGGACATGGCCCAAGATTAGAAGGTAATGGGATACCAAGAAGTGACCCACAAGTAGAAAATGGAGGACTACTAGGATGTGGCCCCAGGCTAGAAGAAGCCGATGGGCTACTCAACGATGACCCAAGGAGAGATTTTGATTGAGGAATGGTGATAGATAAGGAATGATTGGGTAACAAGAAGATAGGCCATGGCTCAATGCTAGACCCCGATATCTCATCATGATCAGAAGAAGGTGAAGATGGAATAGAAGAAGAATAAAGTTCCATGAACTTAGGCTCCTCATCTATGTTCTGTTGAAAAGGATCAACTTATTTTCCCCAATACGCGAGTGTATCGAGTTCTAGAAAGAATCCTTGTTTGCAATCCTCTAAAGGGATATCATCGTGTAGTTTTATTGTTCCTTCATTATGAGAGAAATCAATCAGTAGAGGTTGTTGTTCTTTGTCCATAGAAGGTTGAATAGAAGAAACATGTCCGATAAGTGGGGACGATTGATTGATAGAAGAAGATGACTCAAGAGAGGAAGTAGGATTGGAGGCAAGCATCTCATGAATGGATGATTTGGATCTTGTCTTAGATATTTTTTCTAGAAGATGAATTAATGTGGAGGAGACAATAGGATCACATAGCCATTCGTTAAGTTGCGATGTAGGAGTCAAGTTAGATGATTGACTAGAGGGAATCAAGTCATGGAACTCTTCGACGAAGGAAGAGTTCGTTGAGACAACTGATGAAGGAGGTCCTACGAAGAAAGGGAAGACTGTGACTCAAGAACCGAATTAGATGTTCGATCGATGGAACTTGGAGTCGCACGAGTCTTCAAAGGAGGAAGAAATTGTTGAGGTGATTTGGAATAAAGGTCCTACGAAGGAAGGGAGGATTGTGATTTAGGATTTGATCTAGGGGTATCTCGAACAATAGTTGGGATCCGAGTCTTCAGAAGAAGAGTGGGAGTTCGAATGGTAGTTTGGATCTGAATCAAAAGAAGAAGAGTGGGGGGAACCTGAATAATAATTTGGATCAGAAGCATCCAAACCATACCACCGACTATGAGCTAAAGGTGGGAACAGGTACCCGAATGGGCTCTCTAACACGAAGAACCAAACAAGGTTTAGTTGTAATGGGAATCTTTTGATTTGAATTGGTAAACTGTCATCATCACCAACTGCACTATGATAATTCTTCACCAGGAACTCCTCGTGCTATGATTATTTACTAATGCACAACCTTTAGTTTGGTGGATGTAATCTGGAAACACAACAACAAACATAACACAAGAATACCATAGACTATGATAAGAAGGAATGATGATAAATCTGAAATATCAGAGTAAATTATAATATTAACATGAAATTGTTACAATCTCACCCATGAGGTACTTCAAGTGTTATTGACTTCACTTTCCTTTCACCAAGACTATGGGAGAAACTTTACAATTACACCTCTTAATGGCTTCTTCAACACACCTTTAAACTGATGGCTTCCTTTGCACACTTCCTACAATATTTCTCACTACTTCCTTCTATGCTAAATGAGGGGGGTGGCCTCTTTATTTATAGACTTCTAGGCTTATCCATCTTATCTCTAAGATAGGATAAGAAATCCACTCGACGAATCATATTCCATACCTTAACTCTTATCTCATGTACATGTAAGCTTATCTTTTAAGATAAGATAAACCTTATTATTTCACATGGGTTCCACATTTTTAGACTTTTTACAAATAAAATATACAAAATATTTATGACCTCACTCCTTGTCCTTATTACCAATATAATATTTCTAATTCCTAATCATGTAGACCCTACTTCTCTTCTTACCCCAACTTTGACATTTTAACATTATTGGACCACTTACAACAACTATTTACTTTTTACCACAACATTCCTATTGTACTTTTGACTATTGTCGTACTTATATATATTATTGGTGGTATCGATCGGCAGCTTGGCGCCGTTATCTTCTATCGACGCTACTACTAATTATACTTAACAACATCCTATTCCTAATACATACATTAATGAAATAGAAATTACGGAGGAAAATTTTAGTGTCGACATCTTCCCCCTTCCTAGCTTCTACTCCATCTTCGGAGTAGACTCTTCTGGTGCTTGGAAAATCTTCAACTTGTCGTGGTTGACCCATTTTGTAATGGGAGTGCCATCCAATTCCTCCAGTCGATGTACCATTTTCATGCACAACTGCTATTTTGTAGGGCCCCATCCATTTTGGAATAAATTTTCTCTGTCTTCTTTTTTGTATCTAGAATCATATACTAGAACCAAGTCATTCACATGAAATGGAGACCACCGATCTTTTGATCAAAGTATTCCTTCTGCTTCATTTTCTTCTTATAGCTTGTATCCTTAGCTATTTCCCTCATTTCCTCTAGCAAATGAAGATGTACCAACCTTTCTTTTACTAAATCACTTTCATCCATTCTTTCATTTTTCATTACTCTGACCATGGGAATATCAAACTCAATAGGAAGAACTAGATCAATGCCATAAGCCAACTGAAATGGGGAGTATCCTGTTGCTGACTTTGATGTTGCCCTATATGCCCACAATGCTGCATGAATCCTTTTATCCCATTTATGTACCTGCAAGGCTGCATCTTTTGCTAGAATTTGACACAACACAAAATTTGTTCGTTCCACCTGTCCATTTGTGCTTGGCTTGTATGTTGTTTCCTTCCTGTGCTTAATAGAAAACTTATTGACTAGGGCTTCTACCACCTCATTAATGAAGTGGCTTCCTTGATCTGTTACAATTTCTAATGGACAACCAAATCTGGTGACAATGCGATCATATATGAACCTTGCCACTTCATCCATGGAAGTTGTTTTCAATGGCCTAGCTTCAACCCACTTGGTTAAATAATCTGTGGAAAATACAATATACTTATTTTGGCATGAGGTAGTTGGAAGTGGACCTACAATGTCTATTCCCCACTTTTCAAAGGGACCAAGTGAAAGAATAGGGCATAATGGAGCTGATGAAGTCTTACGGTTACCATGTGTTTGACAAATATCACATGTCTTAAAATAATTATAACAATCTTTAAAAAGAGTGGGCGGTGATAACTTTGCGCATCCAAGATCCTTCTTGCTATAAGTTGTCCAGAGAAGTCCCCTCCACATGTACCATTGTGGAATTCTTCTAACAGTTCCTTCCCTTGATCACGTCCAACTGCCCTCTTGTACTGTCCATCACGTCCTATTCGAAATAATACTCCATGCAGAATAGAATATGGATGACTGGCTTGAGTAATCTTTCTCTTAGTCTTTGCATTGGCACCATCAGGAAACTTGAATTCATTCAGATAATTTCAAATATCTAGGTATTCACTAGGGATAATAACAATGTTTGCGCATCGGAAATCATCATCATCACAAGATGATCCTAAACCATCATAGGCTTGAGAGAGTGCATCTGCATTGACATGCTTCTTTCCTAGCCTATCTATAATATCAAATTGAAATTCTTGTAGCAAAACTATCCATCTTGCTATCCTCCCCGATGGGTTAGGATTATTTACAATATATTTTAGAGCACGATGATCTCATTTACAACTAGAAATTTTTACCCTAGCAAGTAATTTCTAAACTTCTTTACAAAAAAAAATGATAGCTAGAGCCTCTTTTTTAGTTATAGTATAATTTACCTCAAAGACCTTTGCTCATTTGTCTCGCTCCCAAAGTAAATTGGATGTTCATTCTCAATTTCATCCTTTTGGCTCAAAGTACTTCCTAGTCTTTGCATCCGAGGCATCAATGTACACAATGAATGGCTTGCTCCAATCTGGATTCTTTAAAATAGGTGAAGACACGGGGCTTCCTTCGATTTTCCAAAAGCTTCATGCACCTTATTTCCCTGGTTCATAAGTAACATCCTTCTTCAAGAAGCTGGGTTAGTGGTACAGTGCAATCTTTGAGAAATTCTTGATGAACCTTCTATAGTACCCCACATGGCCTAAAAATGATCTCAACTTACTTCTATTCATAGGAAATGGTAACTCTTTGATTTTGAATCTTTATCGGGATCGAGTTACCAATACCATCTCTGGATACAACATGCCCTAACAAAACACCTTTAGAACATCCAAAGACACACTTTGTAGGGTTTAGTGAGGCTTGTGCTTCATCTAACCTTTGAAATGTTGTCTCCATTTGGTGCGCAGTGGTCCAACTTTCTCCCATAGATGCAAAAATCATCCAGAAATACTCTGATGAAGGTCCCAATGTAGGGTTCGAACACCCTATTCATCAAACACCTGGAATGTTTCCGGAGCATTACACAACCCAAAAGGCATAACTCTATAAGAAAACGTTCCCCAAGGAGTGGTGAACGTGGTCTTTAGCTGATCTTTCTCTGCTATACGAACTTGGTTGTAGCTGCTATATCCATCAGCAAAACTATATCACTCTGGCCGCTACTTCGTCCTAAAAATGGAAGAGGGTAATGATCCTTCTTTGTTGCCTTATTGAGCTTCCCGTAATAACACAAATGCGTAGCTTCCCATTCTTTTTATTGAGATCACAATGGGAGAAACCCATTTTGAATTCTCCACAGCAAATATGAATCCTGTATTAAGCAACTTATCTATTTCTTCTTTTACGCCTTGGAAAAATTAGGATTCATTCTATATGGCATTTGCTTTTGGGCTTAAGCACCATCTACTAGCTCAATAGAATGTTCTACCCAACTTACTTGACGAAGTTCTTTGTAATCAAAAGTGAAAATGTAGATGTACCTTCGAAAGAGCTAGAGGTAGGATTCCTTCTCACTCTCCATCATAGCATCACCAATCTTTATTTGTTGGAGACGATCATCAACTTCTTCTTCGATAATTTTATGGGGTCATGAGTTGGTGTGATCGGGAAGGATATCCATGACTGAAATATCAACCTCACTTTCTTCATCTTCGATGTCCACTTCACTGTACTAGAGTAATCGAGAGGATGTCCAATCATCGGTTTCATCACTTGAATCGACGAGGTTTTGCCTTATGATGCCGATGGATCATGTTTATTTTCACTCTCTCTCTACCACGTCCAAGTGTCATGAAGCCTTCATTCCGGTAGTTTCTTGCATGAACTCTCCTTAGCCATGGTCTTCCCAAGAACATTGGGTACACAACAGTACCATTTTTCATCACCTGAAAGTCTACCACACATACAACACCCATAACAGATATTGCCACATTTGAAACAACACCTTCTAGGTTTAGTTTTCCCTTATTTAATGACCTTAACATAAGTGTTGAAGGGCGATCAATTTTAAACCCAACATATTCATTACTGAGACTCGGTCATTACATTAATCGCAGCACCTCCATCAACTAATACATCATGAATTGAAATACCATTACATAATACCTCAGCTTGTGGAGCATAGGGATCCGCCTCTACCTCCAAAATAGGGACCTCAACCTCCTTCCTTCATCGATCATTGAGTCCACTTCGCAACTCCCGCCTCTTCTCAGAAGACATAGCCAAGAGTTGACCATATGTAATATTTGCATGCCTTTTGGACAGATCTTCCAAGATGGAGTATGGTCCTTGCCCCTATGAAATCAGAAAATCTTGCACACCCAACTTTCTTCTCCTATGTTTCTTACTAGTTTCTCCTTTCATCTTCTTAGGGTCATTTCCATCTTGATTATCTTTTTCTTTCTTTCTTTTTGTTACAAACACATCTACTTCATTATTTCTACTCTTATCTACTACATCAAAAGAATTCACAGTGCTTTTCCTTTATCATTATCTCCTTTACCAGATGTAGAAGTTCTATTTGGACAATTATACTTATAATGACCCTTTTTATGACAACCATAACATACAACTTCAAAAATATTTCTTTTTGGACCTCTATCTCCTCCCTGAGAACTAAATTATTTTCCTTGAAGAAGATTAATAGTTAACTGACCCATCTTTTGAGCAGATCTTCATACTCAGTAGATGTACTAGGAGAAATATTTGTGCTCAAATGGGAGTGGTTGTGGATTCTAGACCAAAGGTGTTGGTGTAGGCTCTACTTTAGCAACAATTTCTTTGGGCTCCTCTTCCATACTTTCTTCTTGCCTTCTTGCAATCTCCTTTGCTTGTTCAATGGTAGCTGGGTGGTCATACATCACTCGTTGTCTGATCTCTGGCTTCATCCCAAGAATGAAGTGCTTACATAGGAGATTATCCATGCCATTCATCAACCCATCCACTAATCCTTCCTTCCGGATCTCGGGTGTCGAGCTTTCTCCTTAGCTCTAGAACACGAGCATGATAATCCCTTACCTTCTCCTTCTCTCCTTGAGTTAGCTTTGTGATATCGATCATGAGATCTGCATATCTTTGTTGTTCACCAAATTCTTCAAGAAAACTTTCAGTTAATAAATCCCATGAATTTTTCACATTTTCACCTAGTGTTTCAAACCACCTAAGTGTTGAACCATCCAAAAAGGTAGGAAAAAATTCAGTCCATTGTTCCCTTCTTATAAGGCCATTACAAATACAAGATCGTTTAAAATCTTGAATGAAAGAAGAAGCATCTTCATTAGATTGAGCTAAAAAATAGGAATCTTTCCCATTTTCAAAAGTAACCACCGTGAAATACCAACCCACAAGTACAATCAACAAGACTTATGTGCACAAATAATTGAAATCACTATACTAGAAAGTGACTTTACACCTTTCTACGGTAAAATAGAAATGACCACGGTAAACTATGGTAAAACTTGACTTACTGCGGTAAAAATTGACTTTACTGTGGTAAATACTATTCACATTAAAAAGTGAAGTTACTGTGGTAAATACTATTCACGGTAAAAAGTGACTTTATTGTGATAAATACTATTCACAAGAAAATGACTTTACCATGGTAACTACTATTCACGGTAAAAATGACTTTACCATGGTAACTACTATGCATAGTAAAAATAAGGTTACCCTCCAATTGATTTTTGACTAAGTGGGAATATCTCTCCAGAAAATCCACCAACGAGGAATGGTCCCGGCAATGGAACCAAAATGTCATCACCAATCCGACACTATGATAATTCTTCACCGAGAACTCCTCGTGCTATGATTATTTACTAATGCACAACCTTTAGTTTGGTGGATGTAATCTGGAAACACAACAAACATAACACAAGAATACCATAGACTATGATAAGAAGGAATGATGATAAATCTGAAATATCAGAGTAAATTATAATATTAACATGAAATTGTTACAATCTCACCCATGAGGTACTTCAAGTGTTATTGACTTCACTTGCCTTTCACCAAGACTATGGGAGAAACTTTACAATTACACCTCTTAATGGCTTCTTCAACACACCTTTAAACTGATGGCTTCCTTTGCACACTTCCTACAATATTTCTCACTACTTCCTTCTATGCTAAATGAGGGGGGTGGCCTCTTTATTTATAGACTTCTAGGCTTATCCATCTTATCTCTAAGATAGGATAAGAAATCCACTCTGACGAATCATATTCCATACCTATACTCTTATCTGTACATGTAAGCTTATCTTTTAAGATAAGATAAACCTTATCATTTCACATGGGTTCCACATTTTTAGACTTTTTACAAATAAAATATACAAAATATTTATGACCTCACTCCTTGTCCTTATTACCAATATAATATTTCTAATTCCTAATCATGTAGACCCTACTTCTCTTCTTACCCCAACTTTGACATTTTAACATTCTTTGGACCACTTACGGCAACTATTTACTTTTTACCACAACATTCCTATTTTACTTTTGACTATTCTCGTACTATACATTATTGGCGGCATCGTACTAAGAAAGCCATTATCTTCTATCTGGACGCTACTACTAATTATACTTAACAACATCCTATTCATAATACATACATTAATGAAATAGAAATTACGGAGGAAAATTTTAGTGTCGACAAAACCTAGGTTCCATATTGTTGTAAATGTGAGAAACCACGCGATAGTCACTCATTGTTGGTGTCGTTTAAGAACAAATGTCTAGATCTAGATAGTGTGATGGAACTCCTTTAAAGGGAAGGAAGTGACATGTCAATTGAGTGAAGCATAATGGAAACCAACTAGAAATTTTGTAATTATGGAGATGTGTGCATGATTTTCTAAAGAATCTCTAAGGAAAATAGACATCGTGATGATGCAATCTCAATGAGATCAAAAAGGATTGTCCTAGAAAAAAAAATTCATATGAATGATCATAAGGAATAATCATGCAAGGTGTGAAACACAAAGCCAATCAAGAAGAAATACACCCTATGCAAATGCATGTAAAGTGATAGTTTGATGCAAAGATGATCAACACAATGTCAATACTTACGTCAAGCTTGAAATGAACAAGGCATGAATATTAACAAAGGGTAAATGTGACTCCTAATCAAAGGATACAAAGAACGTGTTCAAACACCAACAAGGCCAAAATTTTAAAGGGTGAGGATTACAAATGTAAGCCATGTAACCACACCAATTGGACACGTCTATCAATATTTGTGGAGAAGTGAGATATTAGTGCCAAAGTGGTATCAAAACGACACAAACAAAGTAAGCGACACTCTTCAAGATTTTGGAAAATATTTGAAATAAAACCAAGTCAAGATATACTGAGGATGTGTTAAAATGTGCGCAACATAATGCCAAAATGCGGATACTTAGATCACGTTTATGAAAAACATGACATAAGTATCTTAATTGTGTCAAGACAATGCAAACAAGGTAACACATCAAAGGGAGATCAAATGATGAATCAATACGAACTATGATGATGATCTTGAAATCAAGATCAAGTGGCCATCAAAGATATGAGGACGCATCCACACACTTTAGACGTTTAACAACTCATCCATAAACATGGATGAGCACAAATGGACAAAAAGTGGTGAACACTATCTATGAAAACACTCCCAAACGATGCCCCCCTGTTGCCTCAAATGGGCAACAAGAACGCAAAGGTTTAGATCGAGAAGATGGAAATGAAATAAACGTCACTTGGGTAGAGCTTCACCTCGCCTAAAGGCAAGAAATAAGTTAAGCTAAGTGAATCGTCATCTAATTTCTATGATGATAGGCACTTAGATCTAACTTAAGTGGATTCTTTACCTTGTTTGAAAAATAAGGTTCTAAATCCAAACAAGTTATCACTTTGTGATGGCCAAGAAATGACAAAGGACTAGTAACCGGGCCTCAAGACAAAATGGCCTCCATAATAAGACCTCTCAACTAGGTGTTACAAAGTCATCTAAGAGTGGGCACGATTTACCCAAAAAGTCACATTGACTAATTTGGGAGTATCTCATATTTTCCCCTTCAAGTATAGTGGGCACTAATTGCATCCATCATGTACTCTTGCTAGGGTCGCGATACGAAAAACTTTGTAATGCTAACTCACAAGGAAAACTAGTCAAGTGGGTAAGCGAGGTGCTTCTTGTTTCATCCATGAGGTTACATAGTGGTGGATTACTTTAGGGTTCCTGGAACCACCCCCATTGTTATAGCTTAAGGCGTTATGCCAAGGGGTTACATTCCAGTTGAGTGGATAGGGACATACCCTTTTTGAAACCTACAATATAATGTTTTGAATATGGTGTGTTTTTTTATCTTTCTTAACTTAATGTGGTTTTAAGTGGCACACCATTTGGAAACCTGCAAGAAACATGTGTATTAGTGGGTTTGTGTTTTGTCTTTGATGCCTTTCTTTGACAAGCATTAGGTCCTGTAGACAATGAGTTTAGTAATTTTCCATTACAAATTGATATCAAGAAAGGAGATTTACACCTTTCTTTTGATTCCTAAGATTTCCAAAAGGTGCAAAGGAAGAGCATATACAAAGTGTGAAAATTCCTACTAAATCACATAAAAATTACTTTATCTTTTAGAACAAGTGTTTTTAACATATGATACAAAGTTGTGCAAGTGTTTTTGATCTCCAAGATCACTTTTGAAGGCATGAGGAGAGAGCATACACACTTTACAAACCTTTCTCAAGCTAAGAAATGAAACACTTAACTAATTTAGTCAAAAATAAAACCAAAATAACCCTACAAACAACTGATTAGTGCTACAAAAATATTTCAAAGTGTTAGAATGGCCAAGAAAACAATTTTTTGAACTTTAAGATACGTTAGAAAATGACTATTTACCTAATAATGTAAACCATAAATTTTTGGTAATTCAAAATCCTAATTTTATGATTCCATTGTGTAGTTCTCTTCAATACCTTTCCAACACAACAAAAACGGAGTCGTTTCGAGCTCGGGAGCAAAAGTTATGGCCTCCAGAAGATTGGTGGTGAATGCAGTTTGACGCATACGCACACTTCTACTAATAGGTACATTCCTGGTTCAATGGGTATGGGCCTAGTATGATGGATACGCACCCCAGTGTAAAAAAAAACACGATCATAGTTACGATATGCACCTTAAATGATGGATACGCCCCTGTTTAAACGGATACGTGCCTAACATGACAGATACACGCCTGAATGACGCATACACACCCCTTTCAACAGATATGTGCCTCGTGCAAAAAAAACATAGTAACAAAGGACAAATATGCACCCAAAATTTTGCATATGCATCCCTTTCAACGAATACATACCCCTTTGTTAACACCTACGCACACCTTGTGAAAAACTTGTAAAAACATGATTTTCAAATTTTCAAGAGCAAACAGGTTAGTTGTTAATCAAAGTGTCCTATTTTATATCAAACCCACAAAATGTATATAGATGAAGGCCATTTATCTAGGGTTAGAAAAAAAAGAGGAAATAACAAGTGATTTGAGAAAAAAACTTGAAAATGAACTTTGAAAAACCTAAAAGACCTCCATTAATGGAGGGTGGACATAAGTGTCCCACCGGGCATGCCAAATGTATGCAATGGAAAGTTGCACAAGCTATGGAATGAGGCTAAAGAACCTCAAATATTTTCTTTACTCATCCATGCACCATGAGATAAGAGATAAACAAGAAACTATCTATGCATATATAAATTTGAAACAAACATTCAAACCCTAGCATATATACTACTCTCTACTCCATGAATGCTTAATGAAAGTGAACCTAGTTAGATTCTAAGAAATCAAATTGTGTGTTGTTTACTCCCAAAAATAGTGAAGAGATCTCTCCAAGTTGGCTACATGGCCAAACTTTAGATCTTCCCCTACTAACTATATTTGGAATGGATGAATGCAAGATGAAGGAGTTCTCAACAATGGAGTATGGCCAAGATCCAAATGTTTTATAGCTTAAAGCTATCACAAATGATTTCTAATGCCAATATCTCCAAATGTGAGAGATTTTTGTTATGAAAACAAGGTGTAAGGTTGAGAGGGAGAGGTGACCCTTCTATTTATAGTTTTTCACTTGGGAGAGTTTGAACTTTGGGTGCATGTGGGACTAAAGCTCAAAAAGCACTTTAGGATTAGATTAGGATAAACATGCTTTAGGCTTAGATAAGCTTGGTTTAGGCTAATTAACTAGGGTTTAGGATAGTTAAACTTGATTAGCAAGTGATTAGAGACTCATTGAGAGTTGGGAGGGGTATGGATAACCAATTGTGACTGATAGATAGCCTATGAAGCCAATAAAAGTGGTCTAGAGAGAACTAGGGAGGTTCTACGAATGGTTGAAAGGAGGAATGTTTAGCTAATAAGAGAGATATTAGCCAAATAAGCTGATTATAGGAGGAATACGACCGAGAAGGTGTCGTAAATGGGCATTCGAGAGTGGAGTGAAGAAGGGGGAATTAACGAAGTGTCATTAATTTTTGGATTGGATGAAATGCTAAGTGTAAGAATATTTTAGGTGTCTACAATAACATCTAGTTGAAGATCGAGACTTGATTTCTCATACTTACTAAAAATAGTAAGTTGATTTTACTTAAGAAAGATATGAAGAAAAAGTGGACGGGTTAGAAGCCTTCCAACATCATGAAGTGGAAAACAGTCAGAGAATGGAGCCAAGTCCACTGTAGCAACTCATCCTTTGGCATAATTCTTCTTCTTCTTCTTCCTCTTCTTCTTTCTCTCTCTCTTCACTCCTCATACGACACTCTCTCTCTCTTCAATGTTATATTTTTGCATTGAGGGTTGCACTTTTTAATATGACTTAAGTGACTTTAGAAATATAATGTAAATTAAGTCACCTTGCTATTATAAAAGGGACTTAAATATTTAAAGTGGAATATGAAAATCTTAAGTCATATTAAGGTATTCAAAAGGTCATGAGGAAGACGAGGAGTCAAGTCTACTCTATAAATTGTAAAGCCATTCCCATTTCAAAGGGTTGGTGATTTATCTTGTAAACTCAAGAGTGCATTGTACCTAGAGAAAGCAAAGGATATAGCCAATTTTCTTCTACTTTCCTCCACTTCTTAATTTATTCTATTCTCACATTATGTACAACTTTGATTTTAGCAATCAATACAAGAAGAAGTAGTTTCTTTCTTTCTTTGACTAAGGAGTTTCTTGATACTTGGTGATTAGTGAATTCTATTTGATCTTATTACTATTTGTAGAGTTGTTTCTTCCCATAAATGCATGTGTTGAAGTTTCTAACTAGTGTGTGTGTAGGAATCTAATTTTCTACTTGCAGCATTAGTTCTCCTACATCTTCTCTCACTCCCCTTTCCCATACTTCGGACAAATTCCTCCCTAGCAAGATATTTCTATCTTTTCTATAGGGTCGGTGGAGTGCCTGTTAGATCTGTGGTCAAAAGGCCACCACAGAAATCCACATTTTCTCACGCATGCATATGTGACAACCGTATTGGTTAAGTAGAGGGCTTAGATTCCCGGAGCGTTGGCAAGAAATCCACAAGTTTTTCTACATGAAAATTTTTCTTGCCAACACTATGCAAATCACTTAGGGAAATAAACCTACACTACTAACAAACCAATGTGCAAAAAGCACTTGGAGGAATTGAAAACTAATCTAATATATACAAGATGTAATGAAACATCTTAATGAGAAGGTTTGAGGTAAATCCCATTGAATGGGATTTGAAACACATTCCCATCAATATCAGATAACTTAACTAAGTTAGCCATCTTATAAGTGATAATAATGTATGGTCTACTCCATATTGCATCAAATTTGGAGTCTATCTGGTTTAGCGAGTTCTATGTTCCATTTCAAAACTAAATCTCTATTTTTAATTTATGATTTCTAGCTTTCTTGTCAAACCACCGCTTGGTTGAATTATGATTCTATTATAATCTAACCATGAAGAAATTTCTATTTTCTTCAAGTTCCACCAATTTCATCATTCGAATCTCCATTTGATCTACACCTTCAATTCTAGCTATTGAGCTAACTCAACTAAAGGTAACTCTAATAAATGGCAATCTTGATTCTTTTCCGATACTAGTTTGTAAGGAGATGTGACAATTACTTCCTTTAGTGTAATCATGTCCACCCAGAGAGCATTTCTCACTTTTGTGTGCCACTTTGCATTTGGTTGATGTCCATTGTCCTCTTCATGATTCTAATCAAATTCTTGTTAGTAAGCTCTGCAAATCCATTACCTTGTGGGTAATAATTGTGTAGACACCCATAATTATGCCCAAGCAATTTAAATACATAAATTGTGCTTATTATCCCCTTTCTCACAAATCAACGACATATCATCAAAAGCACTCATTTTCCCTCATATCATCATTAATTAATTACACTAAGCTAATTAATTAAGTTGTCTATCCAAAAAATACCTTAATTAACGACCTTCCATTAATAAATCACCCCTTCTACCTAGACTAATTAATTATTATTAATTAATTAGCTTTCCCTTCCATTTAACCAATAAATCAATATTTAATTGATTTAATCCCCTTCTAATAGCCTAAATCATATAATATTCCTCTAAATATCTTTTATAAGCTTACATCTACCTATTAGTTAATCACCTTTGATTAATTAAAACACCCCCAACTCCCATGACTTGCTAAGCATAAATTAAACCCTTCTAAAGTAAGGTTACCTTTAATAAAGCAACCTTATCCATTCCTAATCATGTTTTACCTTTATCCCACATGCAAAGGGATGAAGTGTTTCCTTTATCCATTGGGCTATATAAGGAGCCCTCCTTCTACCTTTATACCTACACCTAAAATCCTTAGAGAGCAAATGTAAAGCATATAGCAAAGAGACTAAGAGCTTGCACCTTGTTTTCTTGAGAGTTCATCATCTTGAAGAGTTAAGCCTCTTTCTTAAAGTGCTTGGGTCATATGGGAGGTGTCAAAAGGGTCTTGTAGCCCAACTTTGATTAGCCCCCATTCCTAGGTTCTTGGAACATTAAGGACAACTATTTTTGATAGCCATGGAACCTACCTAGGTTCCTTCATTTATATGTTGTTAGAGAATAGAGGATATTTAGGTGCTTAACATAGTTAATTTCATAGTTTTGTATTGATAAATGTTAGCATCTAATCCTTGATTAATTCTTATCATGATGGTGTTTATAATGTTGTTTAATTCTTGCTAATTAAGACTATTTAGGTGTTAGTCTTTGTTTACATTAGCATTAGTTTAAAAACAACACTTGCACACATTTGGCACACCCAGTGGGACTTACTCCATTGTCCTTTGCACTTAATTTCAAGTTTTTGTAGTTAAGTTTCATTTTTGGTTACTAACCCTCTTTTACACATGTTGATCTAACTTGTTTTTCTTAACTTGTTTTGTTGAGTCTTCATTGTAGGTATAAAGGAGGTGAAGTGATGTCAAAATTGGAATTGATGGGAAAATTTCAAGATTTCTCCATGTTTTCATTTTAAGAGCTTATTTTTTCAACATTCTACATGCTAGTTTTGTCAAATTTTTTAAAATTTTAAATTCTTGAGCATGTAGGTTAGTGTATGATAGTGTTGAGTCTTCTATTTACATATTAATGTGGTGGGTTGCTGTCAAAATTTAATCTTGGTGAGGAAATTTCAATATTTCATCATGTTTTCATTTTTAGAACTTACTTTTTCATCATTCTACATGCTAGTTTTGTCAATTTCTTGAAAATTTTAAATTCTTGAGCATGTATGTTAATATTTGATAGTGTTGAGTCTGCTATTCATATATTGATGTGATGGGTTTTTGTCAAAATTGAATCTTGGTTGGAAAAATTTGTCAATTTTGCAAATTAAGAGATTTTTTTGACATTTTTTGAGTGCATGTCAAGTGCATACCCGTAAGCATAAGAGCATATGCGTAACCCATCTTCCGAAGGCCATAAATTTTGCTTCCGAACTTGAAATGACTCCATTTTTTTATGTTGGAAATTTATTGAAGTTAAATATGCAATGAAAACATAAATTTGGGATTGATACTTACAGAAATTATATGTTTTTCTGTTATTTTAAAATTGGTCATTTTCTAACATGTCTAATGCTTTGATGAATGTTGTATTTCCATGCTTCCTAGATTTAGACCAAAGTATGTGTATGATCTTATCTTGCACCTTTGGTGATCTTGAGAATCAAAACAACTTTGATCTATATCTTTTTAACATTGGGATTAAACTTGAAAATTTGATTATTCATTTGCTTAAGGGAATGAACATTTTACAAAGCATTTTTCAATGGTCCTTTGATTTGAAGTTTTCCATTTCAATATAGTTGGGATGAATTTTGTGTATGCTCTTCTCTTACACCTTAGGGTGATCTTGAGAATCAAAAGAAACTTTAGTCTTCATTTTATAACACTTGGTAAATTGGAAACTTCATCTTTCACTTTTGGTTTAAGGGAATGAACCTTTTACAAAGTATTTTTCAATAGTCCTTTGATTTGAAGTTTTCCATTTCTATATAGTTGAGATAAAGTTTTTGTATGCTCTTCTCTTGCACCTTAGGGTGATCTTGAGAATCAAAAACAACTTTACTCTTCATTTTATAATATTTGGTAAATTGGAAACTTCATCTTTCACTTTTGGTTTAAGGGAATAAACCTTTACAAAGTATTTTTCAATAGTCATTTGATTTGAAGTTTTCCATTTCTATATAGTTGAGATAAATTTTGTGTATGCTCTTCTCTTGCACCTTAGGATGATCTTGAGAATCAAAAACAACTTTAGTCTTCATTTTATAACATTTGGTAAATTGGAAACTTCATCTTTCACTTTTGGTTTAGGGGAATGAACATTTATCAAGAATTTTGTATGGTTCATTGATTGAAAAGATTTTTTTACTTTTTATTTGGATTATTTGTTGTGTATGCTCTTCTCTTACATCCTTGGATGATATTGAGAATCAAAAGCAACTCTTAATCCTCTTTTAAATAATGTGATTTTCTTAGAGAACTACTAACGCTTGAGTGTAGGACCTCAAAATTCTTGTCAAAGAAAGAAGGAATCAAAACAAAATCAAAAAATACTAATACGGTTGTTATACATGTTGCCAAAAGGTGTTCAACCAAACCACACCTAATTAAACAAGATAAAAAGCACAACATATTCAAAACATCTAGTATTGCGAGGTTTTGGAAAAGGGTACGTCCTTCTCTACTCAATCAAACATAACCCCTTTGGCATAACGCCTTAAGCTACAACAATGGGGGTGGTTCCAGAACCCCAAAGTAGTCCATGCAAGAGGGAACCTTGCAGAAAAAATGGGAAAAATGGGAAGTGCTCCGCACTACCTACTTGACTAGTGATTCCTTTGTGAGATAGCATTACACGTTGTCATTCGTTGTGGTGACCCTAGTGATGATACACGTAGACACACTAGTTGCCTACTATTCTTGAATGGGGTAAAGTAAAGTTTGAGATACTCCTAAACTAGTAAGTGTGACTTTTTTGGGTAAATTGCACTCGCTCATGGAAACTTTGTAACACCTAGGGTGAGAGAACCACCTAGGAGAATGTACTTTGGCAAGGAGCCCACTTTGACCATTTTGAAATAGTGTTGAGTTGTGAACCTTCTTTTTGAGAAATGTGTGACGTATTACTTTCACCTAGTTTTTACTTACCTTAGGGCAAGTGAAACTCACTGCCAAGTGAGGCTAGTATTTTTCATCATTTTTCTTGATTTATTGCCTTCATATTCTTTTTAACACTTTGTTGATCAAAAGAGGTGTGATTACCTTTTGTTACCAATCGACTATTTCTCTCACTTTTATGTCCATTTACGCCCATCCATGTTTACGGCTTGGTTAGTTAAACGTCTAAAGTGTGCGGAAGCATTTTCACATAATTGGTAGCCATTGTGATCTTGATACCGATGTCAAGGTTGTCATTGTAGTTAGGCGTGGTTCATCACCACGGACTTCCTTAGAAGAGTTAGCTTGTTTGTATCGTATCACTACAATTTCGATATTTACGTCTTGTTTCTTGTAAACTCGACATAAATACCTATATTATACGGTTACATTGCACACATTTTTAACTATTCCTAGCTATACTTTGAGATTTTTAGTTTGGTTCTATTATTACCTCGATTTCAAAGAGTGCTAGGTGTTACCATTTGTGTGTGTTATATCAATAACACCTCAATATCAATACTTCACTTTCTCGCAAAGTGGGTTAACATATCTTGGTGATATTGTTGTGTCATTCACGAATTTTAATTGACATTTTTGAGATATAGGTCTTAATCAAGTTTGAGCTCGCTCATCGTATATCTTGACTAGGAGATCACATTGACTTCTTGTTTTTACTTACGTTTTGTTCATTTCGTGAACTTGGCATAAGTGAAAACATCTTGTTGATCATCTTTACATCGCATTTTCATATGGTGTATTTCCTTGTTGATTGGCTTTGTGTTTCACACTTGCATGATTGTTCCTTGTGATTATTCATTCAGAAAACTTATTTTCTAGGACAATCCCTCTTGATCTCATTGATATTACGTCATCACGATGTCTATTTTCCTTAGACCTTCTTTAGAAAATCACGCACGCATATCAATACTTATGAAATGTCTATTTGGTTGTCCTTATGCTACCCAAATCGACATGTCACTTCCTTCCCTTTGAAGGAGTTCCATCACACTATCTAAATCTAGACATTTATGCGTAAAATAGTGCCAAAAATGACTGAATATTGTGCGGTTCCCCATACTTACAAAAATATGGAACCTAGGTTTAGCAATTCAAAGAAAAATATTCCCATTACAACTAAACCTCGTTTGGTTCTTCATGCTAGAGAGCCCATACAGGTAACTCGTTCCCCACCTTCATCTCATAGTCGGTAGTTAGTGGTATGATTTGGACACGTCTGATCCAAATTATTATTCGAGTTCCCCCCACTCTTCTTCTAATTCTAATCCAAACATTTCCTCTTCTTCTGAGGATTCCAATCCAAATATTTCCTTTGACTCTTTTGAGGATTCAAATCCAAAATACTATTCAGATTCATCTAATTCGACTCCTAAGTCATGGTCCTCCCTTTCTTTACAGGATCCTCTTCATCAATCATCTAATGTGACCCTTATGTCGCAATCCTCCCTTTCTTCGCATGACCCCTTTATCACGCCCCAATGACATCTTCTTCCTTTGAAGATACACATGACTCCAACTCCCTCCAATCAAGTATAATACAATTCTTGAATTACGGTCCTCTCTTTCTTCGGCAGACCCTTTTCATCATTCATCTAATGTGAGGCTTGAATCAAAGTCCTCCCCTTCTTTACAAGACCTTCTTCATCAATCACCCCCACGTAATCTTCCTTCGTGAAGATTCGTGTGACTCAAAGTCCTTCGAGACAAACATCCGAATCGATCCATGTGTCACAATCTACGAGTTTGGACTTAATTCTACTATTTTACATACGACATACCATTGTATAGGTAGGTCCACACCACCTTCTTCTACTCCTGAGACATCTAGCTACACATATTCTTCGTCCCCCACATCATCTTCTTCTATCAATAATCATCAAACATCTTCTAAGTCTTCCACACCAATGAACCTATTTCTTCCAATAAACCCTAGGGATTGATCAACAACTCATATTGATTGATCTCTTTCAGAATGAAGAAACAATCAGGGCATTTATAGGGGCATATGAAGATATTCCTTTAGTAGATTACAAAAAAGGATTCTCTTTAGACTTTGATGCATCTGCATATTGTGAGGAAAAGGTTGATTCCTTTGATCAAGAAATAAAGGAAGAGCCTCAGATCATGCAACTTGATCCTCCTCTTATTCTTCCATCTTCACATTCTTCATTATGTGATGAAACTCCTTGGTCTTGCATAGATCCATGGCCTATCTTCTAATCACCCAATAACTCTTCTTTTATCATAATTCTTCAATCACAATCTCTTGTGGGGTCAATGCCAAGTAGCCCTTCATCTTCATCTAGGTGTGGGTTACCTTCTAGTATCCCTTTCTCTTCTATTTGTGGGACATTTTTGAGTAGCCCACTATATTTGATTATTGGGGCACGTCCAACTAGCCCCTTATCTTCTATGTATGGATCACCCCCGGGTAGTCCATCATCTTCTATTCTTGGGCCACATCCTGGTAGTCCATCATCTTACATCTATGGGTCATGTCCTAGTAGCCCTTCTTCTTCTATTCTTGGGCCACATCCTAGTAGCCCTTCATCTTCTATTTATGGGTCACATCCTAGTAGCCCTTCTTCTTCTATTCTTGGGCCACATCCTAGTAGCCTTTCACCTTCTATCCATGGCTCACCTCCTGGTAGCCCATCCTCTTCAATTCTTGGACCGTATCCTTTTCATGTATCACATATTTTTTCTATCAATGGTTGTGGCAAGCCCACTACCATTTCTATCATTCCTATCATCAATCATAAATGTTCACATTATTCTCCTTCTCGAGGTCATAAAATTCAAGCGTTAGCTTATAAGAAACCCAAACAGGTTCATTATCAAGCTCAAGTCAAAACTTCCAAGAGCTCAAAATCCCCCAACAATTGGAACAATCTCAAAATTGTAAATCAAGCACGATTCAAGAACGCACATCAACATAACCATCAAGTATGGTGCAAAGTGCATAAACCTCTAGATAGGGAACTCAAGCTCCCGCATACAAAATCCATGTTTTAGGATAAATCATAGTCCTTTGTTGAGTGTGAACTCACCACGATCATCGAGATTGGGGAAAACATGACTCTTGATAAACAAACATGCTTAGTATCCCTTATCAAGGAAGTCACAAACATCGTTGTTGGATCCTATCACACAAAGTGACTTTTTTAGTAACAACGGTTCAAAAAAAAAAATCAAAAATCTAAAAATATAAAACAAGGCAAAATGCAAAAACATGAAAAAAAAACAACAAAAATCAAAGGTACAAAGATCAAACATTGCAATCGATGTTGCGTACACATGGATATTTATTTCTTCCCTTCCTTTCTATTCTTTTGCAATTCTTCCTACCATTTTCATCCCTTTGTTGATATTTGAGTTAGCTTATTCGCACGCATTTTGTGACATTTATCTTTATGGTATCCATTTGCCCTTGTATTTTATCACCTTGGTAAATTAAAGAATGAATGACCTCATGGAGATCCTATCACATTCAAACATCTAATAAACTTGTTGCGAAGAAATTTTGGAAATATTTGTTGACACTAGCCAATGTCATCATCACAATCACTTCCACCTCCTTCCATCAAGCCATCAGTGGTTCTTAACCCTTGTCAAACAAGAGAGCTGAAATAAGTTTTCAGAAAGTAAAAGAATCAAAATCAATCAAAACTCAAAAGCTAAAAGCTACAAAGCAAAAGTAAATTAATATATAACTCTCTCTTGGGGTATTTCCAATAATCTCTATCAGGGCTATGGATGCCTGACTGGCAGTAGAGCAATGTTGTGATTAGAATCAAATACATCTCCGTCGGGGCTATGGATGCTTGGCTAGCAGTGGAGCAATGTACGGCTATCCTTTCACCCTCCATTCACAAAATCACTTATAAAAAAATCATTCCTACACATTGGCTAGGGTATATTCACTTGTTGTCTATTAAATCTTCACTTCAAGAGGTAATAAAATCCACGTGTACACACTAGATCTCTATGAGTAATCAGGATTAGTATGTTACCAAGTGTCTTTTTGGACCTTGTTCAAACTCTTACTCTAGTCCATATCTCATCTCACGATTTATGCCTTTGGCTAATCACTTCTTCATTGTGAGGATTCTAAGCTACATTCATATCATTCACATCGTTCTTCTACTTTGTTCAAAACATCCATGTGTATAAGATTACTTGTTTTCCATGTTTGTGGAAACCTTTGTCCCCTTCCACAAAAATAATCTTCTCCTTCCTTTCTATCATGTGCTTTTAGGCCAACTTACACTGGGGGCATCCTTGCCTCTTCCTAGCACTTCATGGGTTTATGTTCACCATCATGTTGAACCTATCCATAATGGCCTTGGGTCCCATTTCTACCTGTGAAGAGTTTACCTTTGAATACTCCCACCTAATTGTTGGGGAATTTTTTCGCATCTTCACCTTTCTGGTATGCACGTGGCCTTATGCCCTTGTACATCCCATCTATCGCTAGGGGCATCCACGCTTCCTTATATTCCTGTACATAGTTTCATAAAACTTTCAAAATCAACCAAAACATTCAAATATGTTAGAAAAATCATTAAAAACATTCAAATATGTTTCAAAAAACTTATAAAAATTGAAAATCATCCTACAAAACGTCACTCTTTGGTTCTCACTTGTTCATGTGTGCGACTTGTGGATCATATTGATCTACCTCCATCAACAAAAGCTAGGATGCTTACCTTCATGCGTTTGTACTTGGGAACAACGAGTTGTCCTGGGTAATGTTTTTGTAGTGCACATTGCTTTTCCATCAAACCCAAGTGTCCTCTGTTATTCCCCTCACATGTATCCTTTCTTGGGGCACCATCATCAACCCTTGTCATTAATTTACATAAGTTGTAACTGAAGCTCGATAATAAAAACATTATATTATGTTTCTCTGTTAGTTTAGCTTGTTTACTTTCTTGTATTGCATTACATTTTGTATGTTGCATGGAGTTAGGCATCTTTCACTTTCTCGTATTGCATTGCATTTTGTATGTTGCATGGAGTTGGTGTTTTCAGCAATGGACAATCATTCGTAGTATGGCTTTTCATGTCATTCTACCTTTGTCGTATGCTTATATTTTTCATAAGGACCGATGACATAGCTCTTATGGCAATATGATGACACCAAAATTGTTCCAATACACAGTGGCTAGAGGCTAAGCTCTTCTCTCCCCTCCTCCATATTCATTCTACATCGCTTTCCTCTCACCCCTATTCTTCCATCTTACCAGGGCATCTTGCCTCTTCCCATTCTTCTATCTATCTCTCACCTTTTTTGATCATCGATCATCTTCTTTCATCATCCCATCGACACTCGAGGGGGCATCTCTCACTTCTACTAATTTTTCTTCTACCACTTCAAAATTCCACATGTCTACTATCTTTAAAGTGGTGTCACTTATGCCACCCTAAAAAGAGGCAAATATAGACACCCATAATTACGCCCAAGCAATTTAAATACTTAAATTGCGCTAATTATCCCCTTTCTCACAAATCAATGACATATCATCAAAAGCACTCATTTTCCCTCATATCATCATTAATTAATTACACTAAGCTAATTAATTAAGTTTCCTATCCAACAAATACCCTAATTAATGACCTTCCGTTAATAAATCACCCCTTCTACCTAGACTAATTAATTATTATTAATTAATTAGCTTTCCCTTCCATTTAACCAATAAATCAATATTTAATTGATTTAATCCCCTTCTAATAGCCTAAATCGTACTAATATTCCTCTAATTATCTTCTATAAGCTTACATCTACCTATTAGTTAATCACCTTTGATTAATTAAAACACCCCCCAACTCCCATGACTTGCTAAGCATAAATTAAACCCTTCTAAAGTAAGGTTACCTTTAATAAAGCAACCTTATCCATTCCTAATCATGTTTTACCTTTATCCCACATGCAAAGGGATGAAGTGTTTCCTTTATCCATTGGGCTATATAAGGAGCCCTCCTTCTACCTTTATACCTACACCTAAACTCCTTAGAGAGCAAATGTAAAGCATATAGCAAATAGACTAAGAGCTTACACCTTGTTTTCTTGAGATTTCATCATCTTGAAGAGTTAAGCCTCTTTCTTAAAGTGCTTGGGTCATATGGAGGTGTCAAAATGGTCTTGTAGCCCAAATTTGATTAGCCCCCATTCCTAGGTTCTTGGAACATTAAGGACAATTAAGTTTTTGATAGCCATGGAACCTACCTAGGTTCCTTCATTTATATGTTGTTAGAGAATAGAGGATATTTAGGTGCTTAACATAGTTAATTTCATAGTTTTGTATTGATAAATATTAGCATCTAATCCTTGATTAATTCTTATCATGATGGTTTTTATAATGTTGTTTAATTCTTTCTAATTAAGACTATTTAGGTGTTAGTCTTTGTTTACATTAGCATTAGTTTAAAAACAACACTTGCACACAAATTGGAAGTAGTTTTAAAATAAATCACAACTCCCAAAGTCCAATTCGAAATATTTTGATCCCAAGAAATCCTTTACATTATAAGAAATAATGGTTTGTAGAATGCCAAACCTTGTAACAATTTCTTCAAGAAATTCCAGGATCACCGATTCAATATCTTCCTTTAATGGTGTGGCTTCCATCCATCCGGTGAAATAGTTTTTTGCTATAAGAGCCCATCTCGTGACCAAAACTAGATGAAGGATTGATCATACCAATGAAATCAAGACCACATTCAGTGCAAATGGCTAATCTATTTGAATTAGATGAAAAGGGGAGATGTTAAACTTTTATTTCTAGTGAAGAGTGCACATTCCTTGAAATTTATCACCCATATGTAAGCATCCGTAAAATACTTATGCTAATAATACCACGATTTCATGGATTTCATGGTTGTAGCTTTAGAAAATAAATGTCTTCTTAAGAAACTATCATCCCAATTTTTCCCCCATCGAAAAAATTGATCAAACATGACCCCACATAGAAGAAAATAGGAAGGTTT
Organism: Taxus wallichiana var. yunnanensis; assembly: GCA_018340775.1. NCBI lineage: Eukaryota > Viridiplantae > Streptophyta > Pinopsida > Cupressales > Taxaceae > Taxus > Taxus wallichiana. The sequence continues at coordinate 487,220,722 of CM031244.1, read as the reverse complement.
GGTTCGGTTGTGCAAGCCCACATTTCGATGCAAACATGAGAGGCGGAGGGCCCGACAAGTGAATAGCAGCGTCAAATATGAGGCCGAATGACACAAAGGAAATAAGAGGCTCAACAGGAAAAATTGGACAAAGAATCAAAGTTTTGGACTTCACACATGAGTCAACTCGAGCTAGCCAAGCAAAGAGGGTCGGCAAGCCTCCACGTGGGCAAAACCCGACGAGGCAATTTTCACTTGAGGCCCTAAATCGCTTAAGTATGGAAGAGCCAACGAAGCTTCCACGCATCCCAATAAGCGTATCTCCAAGGGTCAGGGTCCAAATAGGGTCCATGGACAAGTGCCATCTCGCCACGTGGTCGAGTCAAAAGGGGATAGAGCCACCATTAAAAATTCAAGACCAAGTGGAAGCCTCCATGTGTCACCGACGCAACTTCAAAGGAAAAATCTAGGGGCAGGTCCCAAATGTGCACCGAGATTCTATGTGTCCAAAACCAAACATAGTCACTCCTAAATAGGAAGAAGGGACCTAGTCAAAATGGAGAAAGTGGAGCAGATCCGAATCGAGATAAGTATAAAGTGGCTGCAAAGATGCCACGTGTCTCATCGACGCACCTTCAAGGCTCAAATCGAAAAGGTAGTTCCCCAAACTTACACCAGCCCTCCATGTGTCCAAGATCGAAAAGGGGATAGAGCTAGCTGTTTAATTAGCTAAGTATAAGAGTGTCAGCGGAAGCTTGCATGTTCCTCATAGGCATAATTTCAAGGGTAGAATCGAAAGCGGGGACCCCAAACAAGTGTCAACCCTCTATGTGGTCGATCCTCAAAAATTTAAATTGGCCATTGAAAATTCTAAGGCTAGCGAAAGAACCACGTGTCATCTCGGCGCAACTTTAAAGGTGCGACCAAAGCGAGACTCAAATGTTCTGACTCTCCACTTGTCTAGGGTCCATCAAAATTCAAATGGGTAGTGGGACTAAATTGGTTGAGTATAAAAGGACTGGCGTAAGCCTCCACTTGTCTCAATGGCACACCTTCAAGGGTCAAAGCAAAAGTTGGTCCCTAGATAAGTGTCGTCTTTCCATGTGTTACCAGTCCTGAAAAGGAAATAGACTCGGTCGTTGAAAATTCCAAGCTTGGGACAGGCCGACGAAGCCTCCATGTGTCAACTCAATGCAACTTCAAAGATCAACTTTAAGGGTAGTTCCCAAATGAGCGTTGAGCCTCCACATGTCTAGGGTTAGACATATGGCCCTGTAAAACAAAAAAAAGGGACTTAGCCAAAACACAAAAATATAGAACAAGCCCACAAAGGGACACGTGCCCATGTTTCAGGTCAAAGTGGGAAGGCGGGCCTTGGAAGGATATTTTACCAAAAGTGGGCCATTTTGGGAAGATTTTTTCCAAAGGAGAAGATTGCGGACCAACGGGGCAAGCATTGGAGATATTTTGGCATTTTTTCACTTTTCACAAAAGGCCCAAGTTATAATTGTGGGCTCGCAGTCCGGGAAGGATTTCTTTTGCTAAGTGGAAAATGTGGGTTGGTGGGCCTAGGGATGAAAAATGGAAAATGATAAGGTTGCGAGGCTTGTGAGACTGTGGAGACTTTTGAAATTTTGTAATTTTTGTGCAAAACAGACAACTTGTAATTTTGGGCCCATAGATTTGTTTTGCAAAACAGGTTTTTTTTGCCATTTTTGTAAGGATTCGATTCAAATATTCAAATGGGCATAACTTTCAACCTAGTTCTTGAAATTCAACAAATTTAGTACCATTGGAAAGGTCTCTACATGGAAGCATGAAACTTTAATTTTAATAAGGTTAGTTGGGTGAAAAATAGGAAAATGTATTTCATTCCATTAATGTATGATTTGATTGCTTCAACAACCAGATCAGATTTGATTTGATCTGCCATTCTTCCTTCTTCAACATGCCAAACAAACATGGAGAGGCAGACTTGACAGATTGTAGGTGGATTTGCAAGGGCATTGATGGCTGGTAGTTGAGCTTCCAAATCAGATTTCCCACCTCCTTTTCTTCTCCTCTCTTCACTTCATCTATAAAGGTAAGAGCTTGGCTCATTGTAAAGGGTTGGACATTTTGGTTTTGTACCCTCCCTTCTTCTCTAGTCTTCAAACAGATGAATTCATGGAGTTTGAACCTTCTATTAAGACTGTAATGCAATTTTTTTTTGCCTCTTGGCCATTATAATGTTCTGTATCAATTTGTGAAGCAATAATACATGTCTGTGGATGATTTTAACCCTCTCTTGTGTTCATTTCCTTTATCTGATCTTTCATTGCAATATTGGTTATCTATGCATGGTGGTTGTATTACATTTTAATGGTCTGTGTTTGATAGCAAATCTGGTGTTCAACATTCCTTTGGTGCATCACCTCTATTAGTTTAGGTTTAATTTCTTGCATCTTCTTAACCCTGTCTCCTTGGAAAGTTAGAATAGATTTTAGAATAGATCCTCTGTAAATTTTATGTGTGCACCTGAACAGAGGAATAGGAACTAACCTTCATCCAGAGAGCTCTCTCGATTTCAAATTCCCACACTTTGAGAGATGCTCCATGTTATCAATCACACTAAGAGTCTCAACCCATCGAGTTGCAGACATTCAGGGGTGTTGTGATTTTGCACTAACAGTTTTGGCATGCCTGGTGGGACCAAGAGGTCTCCATTTTTATTGCATAGAAGATTGATGTGCACTTGTTGTAAGTTTTCAGCTTGTAAGGAGCTTTGAAATTACACATCTGGTGACTCCAAAAGAGATAGATTCCACTAGTTTTAGTAGCCCAGGCTTGGTAGATTCATGAGAAGAATTCAAACTAGATCAAGAACTAGAGAAGAAGGATTATTTTTCTATTTGCACTTGTCCCCAGACAGAGGGAGAAGGGAAGAAGAGATCAAAGGTCTCCATCTCCACCAAATAGAACCTTGTCAACACCTCCCCTAGTAGGCCTTTCATTTAATCAACAAGGGTTCTTAGGCCAATCATAATGGCACATCCACAACCCAATCCCTATGTCAACTTCACTGGTAGCACCCACTCACTCTCAATGCACAAAATCTAGTTCCAGTTGCAACATTGAAGAGAATTCCATATTTCACTGGAGAGAACCAGACTACTCCTAGTGACCACATTCAAGACATTGCAAATGTCTATGCAATTCATGAAATCATTGAGATGGACATTGCAGTCAAATTGTTATCCTCTTCATTTAAGGGTAAAGCTTTGCAATGGTTCAGGAGTCTAACAACAGCTCTATTTAGAATTGGACCATTTGTGCACAACTCTTCACAATCAATTTGGAGAAAAGGAGATAATCTATCCTTGTTGGAACAATTGACAATAATCAAGAGGGCTCCTAATGAGTAAGTTGACCGACTTCAACTTCAGATTCTAGCAGATGTGGGATAGGATTCCAGGTGGCCATAAGACCAACAAATGAAGGTGCTTTTCTATACTTCCTTAGAGCTTTAAATTATGATATTTCATGATGATTCAATCCATGGGAGGTGTAACCTTACCTGCATCCTATAACATTTCCATTAGAGCTGAAAATTATTTAATTCAGGTTGGTAAACTTGCACCTAGGCCACCTATGCCTCTATATCTAGAACTAGGAGCTCCAAGCACTAGTCAAACACCCACATTAGCTCCCATACCTGCTCCAAGGAATCAAAGTTCAGCTGAAGCTTCCACCTCATCTTCTAGCTCCTCAAATGAGCTCCAAGAAGTCTTGAAACAACTACAGAACCTAGGAAACAAGATAGTGACTATCGAGAGACAACAAGCTTAGAGTTCTAGGCCATATTAGCCTCAAACTCAATATCAAGCTAGGCCCCATACCAAAAAAATAAACCACCAAGTCATGCCACAAATCAAAATTTGAACCAAGGAAAACCTCAAGCTACCAAGTCATTCCGACCATATAATCCAAATGCAGCTTCAACATCAAAAGCATTAGTTCCAACAAAAAACATGGCACATGAGTATGACTGGTGTTACCCCTGCAGTCTACCTCATTGTAAATCGACTTGTTTTAATGGTGCTACTAAACCAGGCTTGATGGTATAAACCATTGGTGTGCCCCAGAACCTAGTCAAGAGGAAATTTAGTAGCAAGAATCTCAAAGATGAGACACCTCCAAATAGAAATGATGCTAGTTAATTGGAAAACAAAAGACTTATGTGGATTTAACCAAGTCCCTTCTCAAAGTGTAGCTTCCAATACATGGTCCAAGAAAAGGAATATTGGAGAGGGACAATCATCAAATTCAAGTAATCCACAACCCTCTATTACTCCACAAGGTATTGGAAATCAAAGTGCAACTCCCAATGTGCAAGGTCAACCCAAGCCACCCCTAGACCAGCTCAAGTGCCAATTGTAACAACCCATGTGCAAGAGAAGAATATGCAAGGCAAAAGGAAAAAAGAGATAGCTCATCTCCATTCAACATCATTGAGAAAATGAAGAGGAAAAATGTAAACATCTCAATGTGGGAGTCATTGGCTATCCCAGGACAAAGAGACCTATTGCAAGTTGCTATGGAAAATTGGTCAACATCAAATAAGTCACCCAATCAACAAGAGAAAGTGCTTACCAATACAACTCATCCTGAAGGAAATCATAGAGATCACAAAGGTAAGAATATGAAGCCTCCTCCCTTTATGTCTCATTGATCATTAGAGACAAGCTAGTGCATAATTGCATGATTGATTTGGGAGAAAGTAGCTCTGTAATGCCAAAACAAATAACTAATCAACTAGGTCTTCAATATGAATTCATTTCCAAAGGTGTGGTACAATTGGATGGTACAACAAGTAACAATGGTTGGAGTAATCAAATATTTGAGCCTCACATTGCATGTATGTCCCAATGTGACCGTCTTGCAAAACGTATCAGTCATAGACTTGCCACCACACTTTGCATTATGTTTGTCAAGAGAATTCATTGCTAAAATTGGAGGTTATTTGTTTGCTGATTGGTCACATATGTTATTTAGAACAAGGTATGGAGCTAAGGCTACAATCATATCTGAGCCTATTGCAAACTTTCACATAGATCCTCATACACCAAACCCAATCAATTCAAATTGTTCAACATTTGATCAAGAGGACTATCCAAGCACTCATGAAGCAGATACCAAATTTGGATACATTCCAGACTTGACTCTTGATGAATGGGAAAGCAAGAGGCATGCTTTTGACCCTTACAAGGAAATGGAAGAAGCGGAGCTAGGAGTCTATTTCTTACATGAAGAGAATCATCCTCTTCCTAACATCACTAAGCCAAACCAAAGGATGATAATGAGGTATGGAAATTATTCTTTGATGGCTCAAGAAGTAGAAAAGGTGTAGGAGGAGGAGCTATGCTTGTTTCACCTCAAGGAAAAAAATTATTACTCATCTTTCCATTTTCTAGTTTGCTTTCTCAAACAACACAGCTTGAGTATGAGGCTTTGATTCATGGACTTCATTGGGCCAGGAGGAGAGGCATTAAGAATTTGCAAATATTTGGTGATAGTGAGCTGATTGTGAACCAAGTTAGAGGACAACATGCTACAAATAATGACCTACTCAGGAGCTATAAAAACCGGGTATGGGACCTCATTGAGGACTTTGAAGCTTTCAACATTGTGTCCATACCCAGGAAAAAAAATAATGATGCAGTAGACAAACTGACAACAATTTGGGGCAGCATTTGATGTTATAGAAAGTATAAAAAGTGATAAGTCTTAGCCCCATATCAAGGTGGTTGTAAGGCCAGTTGTCCTAGATAATAACACAAGTTGGTAGGTCTTCGAGAATGATCAAAAAATGTTAATTTTCTACAAGAAGAAGTTGAGTTCTCCTCCAGAAACCAAGACAAATTGGAACAGTAGTATGGTGACCAAGTGGTGCAGCTGAGAACTAACAAATTACCAAAAGGTCTTGTAACCTTGGAGTCAATCTTCAACCCAAATGATCAATTCTAGAAGGAGAAAGAAAACATTTAGGTAAAAGGTGAAGACTAAAAGCTCATTTCAGTAGATGAAGGCAAGACATTACAAATTGGAAAAGTAAGTACTCCACAAGATAAAGTTGAATTTGTTCAACTTTTCAAGAATTCCCAGATGTTTTTGCATAGACTTATAAGGATTTACAAGGTTTTAACCCAAGGTTAGCTGAGCATACATACTTCGAATTAAAACCTAAATATAAGCCTTTCGTAGAGAAGAAAAGGCCAATAAACCCTCACATTGAACCTCTCATGAGAAAAGAGTTGAACAAGCTAATTGAGGCCAACATCATCTTCCCTATCAAGAATTCAAGTTGGGTTACAAACTTGGTGCTCATGTGAGAAAAGAAATGGAGAAATCAGATTGTGTGTAGACTTCCATGATCTAAACAGAGCATCACTCAAAGATCACTACCCACTTCCATCGATGGAGAAAATATTGTAGGTTGTAGCTGGCTCTGAGAGGTTTTCATTGCTAGATGGCTACTCGGCTATAATTAGATAATGGTAAAAGAAGAAGATCAGTTCAAGACAACCTTCACCACCAAATGGGGTACATATGCTTATAAGAAGATGCCATTTGGACTATCAAATTCTAGAGAAACATTTCAGTGAGCTATGGACATGGCATTCAAAGGCTTAATCAATAAGATAGTTTTGGTGTATCTAGATGATATCACCATCTTCTCAAAGAATGCTTGAACCATCTCTTCCACCTCAAGAAGGTATTTCAGAGGTGTAGAAGGTTTGAAGTGTCATTGAATCCAAAGAAGTGTGTATTCTTGGCACATGAGGGAAAATTGTTGGGCCACATTGTCTCAAGAGAAGGGTTAAAATTGATCCTAAAAGAGTTGAAGCCATTTGAACACTTCCATTTCCACAACACAAGAAGTCTCTCCAAATTCTTGGGGAAGAATAAACTTTGTTCACAAATTTGTGCCTAATTTTTCCACTCTTGTGAAGCCTTTAACAATGATGTTAAAGAAGAGTCTTGCATTTAAATGGACAGCAGAAAGACAAAGAGAGTTTTGAGGCTATCAAGCATGCAATATCATAGGCTCCAACTCTTATCAACCTAGACTTCTCAAAGGACTTCATGTTGTATGCTTTTGGAGGATCAAGCACAATCTCAACTATCTTGGTACAACTAAATAGAGAAGGATCAGAGAAGCCCATAGCATTCTTTAGTCAGAGCTTGGAATATTATGAAGTAAGGTATTATTTTATTGAAAAGCATGTCCTTGCTGTCATTAGGAGTTTGAAGAAGTTCAGACACTTGGTCTCAAACAATAAGATCCAACTGTTAGTGTCTCATGTTGGTGTCAAGGACTTTCTCCTAAACAAGGACTTGAATGAGAAGAGAGCAAGTTGGATCACCCATGTAATGGAATATGACATTGAAATAAAAGTGACCAAGCTGGTTCATGGAAAAGGTTTGTGTGAGAATCTCGCTTCTAAACCACATGATGAGTCAAAAGGAGAAGAAGAGGTTATCCTACTACTATAGAATGATCAAGAGCAGCCAACTAACGATGCACCCATTCATGTACATTATCTCCAAATAGGTTTGTGCCCTCCAGAATGGAACAAAGAAAAGAGGAGATACTTCAGATTACAAGCCATCCCATATGTGCTTATTGGTGGTGTCTTGTTCAAGAAGGACATCAATAGTGTTCTATTGAGGTGCATTGGGATAGGCCAAATTGAGAGGGTGTTGCATGAGTTCCATGATGGAGAAGCAAGAGGCCACTTTTCTCCTCGAGTAATAGCTCTCAAAATCATGAAAGATGGTTATTATTGGCCTACAGTGTTTAGTGATTTCTACTCATGGATCAAGAAATGCAAGTGTGTATTCTTCACAGGGAAAGAAATATTAGCAGCCTTACCCCTTCATCCAATTTTAGTGGATCAACCATTCATGCAATGGGAATTAGACTTCATTGGAGTAATCAACCCAAATTCAAGCTAGGCCACAAGTGGATACTCATACAGTGACTGACTATTTCACTAAGTGGACTAAAGTGGTGGCACTAAAGGAGGAAAATGAATCTAATATCTTGGATTTCTATGAAGGGATAGTCACTAGGTTTGGATTCCCTGCCACTATCATATCAGATAATGCATTGGCATTCCTTGGTACAAGGATCACTGAATGGGTTGTCAAGAATGGTGTATACCTCAGCACTTCATCAAACTATTACCCTCAAGGTAATGGCCAAGAAGAGTCCACAAACAAGAACCTACTAAGAATTATCAGACTCTTGATGAAAATCAAAGAACTTGGCACACAAAGCTCAAATCAGATCTATGGGCTGATAGGATCACATCTAAAAGGTCTACAGAAGCTCCCCATACAAGCTTGTATACAAAAATAGGTAGTGTTTCCCATATCATTGGAGCTTCCCACTTTGGAGCTCATGAAATAGTTAGAACTGGTCAGTTTGAACCTATGGAAATCAGGTATGCAAAGCTAATGGGAGTAGAAGAAGAAAGAGAACATGTAATGTAGATCATGGAGAAAGATCAAGAATTGATCAAGAAGAGATTTGATAAGAAAGCAAGAACAAGGACCTTTCAAGAGGGGGACTTAGTTCTAAAGTGGGATGCAGATCGGGAAAAACCAGGAAGGCATTCCAAGTTTGATGCCATTTGGAGTGGCCCCTACATGGTCATAGGATGTAAAAGTAGCAATGCCTTCCAGTTGGCTAAGTTGGATGGCGAAGAATTGTAGATTCCAGTCAATGGGATCTACCTCAAACACTACTACTAAAAGGAGAATTTCTCACCCTTGTAAATATTAGCCTAGGTTTTCAATTTCTCCAAGTGCATATGCACATTGTCTTGTTATAGTTTAGGTTTCAATTTCCCTAAGTGTTGGTGTACATGCTTCTATTTCTTCTAGGTGTATGCTTGTATACAATTCATCTCACTCATGGAAAAGACTTGTGGCCATAAGAAATTAAATCTATAGAGTATCCATATTAGAGTAGGTCTGGATGTTTTCATTGCACTCCAACAGATCAGGTTTGCAGAAAATCAAATGAGGGAGAAGTTTCCAGTTTCAAACAACTCTCTACTCTCACAAATCTTGAATCCAATATTTTCTTGCAAAGATAAGAGTGCATGTAGTGGAAGGTAGTTCCAGACTAGATTTGAAATTACCAGGTAGACTCCATGCCCAATGGATACTTCCAAGGCTACTGGTCTCTTCATCTAGTAGGAAGATGTCCCCATGAGTCACCAAACTATTATCCCATTTTTTCCCCTCGACAAAATTGATCAAACATAACCCCGCATAGAAGAAAATCAGAAGGGTCGGTACATCATGAGAGCCCACATTTTAGATCCAAACCTAAGGGCCAAAGGCGGTCTCGACAAGTGAAGAGAAGGGTCAAATATGAGGCCAAATGACACAAAGGAAACCAGAGGCTCAATAGGAAAATTAGAGAAAGAATCAAAGTTTTTGGACTTCACACATGAGTCGACTCAGAGCCAAGTAGTAGGGTTAGCGAAGCCTCCACATGGTAAAAACCCAATGAGGTAGTGTTCACTCGAGGCCCTAAATCAGCTAAGTATGGAAGAGCCAGCAGAAGCCTCCATGCATCCCAACAACGCATCTCCAAGGGTCAAGGTCCAAATAGGGTCCATGGACAAGCGCCATCTCGCCACGTGGTCAGAGTCAAAAGGGGACAAAGATGGCCATTGAAAAGTCAAGATACCGTGGAAAAAGCCTCCACATGTCATCTCAACGCAACTTTAAAGGAAAAATCCAGGGGTAGGTCCCAAATGTGTGTTGAGCTTCCATGTGTCCAGAACCCAACATAGTTGCTCCTAAATAGGAAGAAGGGACCTAGCCAAAATGGAGAAAGTGGAGCAAACCCAAATCAACTAAGTATAAAGGGGCTGCGGAAGATGCCACATGTCTCATTAAATATACCTTCAAGGGTCGAAGCCAAAAGGTGGTTCTCAAACTTGTACCAGCCCTCCATGTGTCCAAGATCAAAAAAGGGGACATAGCTAGCCGTTTAATCGACTAAGTATAAGAGTGTCACAGTGTGGAAGCCTCCATGTTCCTCATTGGCACATTTCCAAGGGTAGAATCCAAAGTGGGGACCCCAAAATAAGTGCCATCCCTCCATGTAGTCAGAGCCTCAAAAAGTTAAATCATTCGTTGAAAATTCTAAGGCCAATAGAAAGAACCATGTGTCACCTCAGTGCAACTTTAAAGGTTCGACCCAAAGCAAAGAATCAAATGTGCACCAGAATCTCCATGTGTCTAGGGTCCATCATATGTCAAATGGGCAGCGGCCTTAAATCGTTAAGTATAAAAGGACTAGAGAAGCCTCCACATGTTCTCAACATTGCATCTTAGAGGGTCGAAGAAAAAGGTGGTCCCCTAGGCAAGCGCCAGCTTTCCACATGTCCCAGTCTAAAAAGGAAATAGAGCCAGTTGTTGAAAAGTCCAAGCTTGAGATAGGATGGAAAAATCCTCCATGTGTCGACTTGGTGCAACTTCAAAGATCAAATATTAGGGAAGTTCCTAAATAAGTGTTGAGCCTCCACGTGTCTAGGGTTAGAGATATGGCCCCGCCAAATAAAAGGGACTTAGCCAAAACACAAAAATATAGAAGAGGCCCATAAAGGGACATGTGGTCATGTTTCGAGTCAAAGCAGAAAGGTGAGGCTTGGAAGGATTTTTGCCAAAAGTTCCGGGCCAGGTGGGCTGGGGAAGACTTTTCACTAAAGGGGAAGATTACAAAAAACGGGGCAAGTAGGAGATTTTTTTGGCATATGTGCACTTTTCATAAAAGGCCCAAGTTATAATTGTGGGCCTTCGGCTCCGGGAAATATTTCTTTTGCTAAGTGGAAAATGCGGGCCGGTGGGCCTAGGGATGACAAATGGAAAATGAGAAGGTTGCGGGCTTGTGGGAGACTTTTGTGATTTTGTAATTTTTGTGTAAAAGGAGCAAGTTTAATTTTGGGCCCGCGGATCCATTTTGCAAAACTAGTTTTTTTGCCATTTTTGTATGGATTCGATTCAAATATTCAAATGGGAATAACTTTTGATCCAAGTGCTCGAAATTCAACAAATTTTGTACCATTGGAAATGTATCAACCTCCTCTATGCCATGGAAGCCTGAAAATTTAATTTTGACAAGGTTAGGTGGGTGAAAAATAGGAAAACATCTTTCATGCCATTAATGTATGATCCGATTGCTTCAACAACCAGATCAGATTTGATTTGATCCACCATTCTTCCTTCTTCAACACACAAAAAAACATGGAGAGGCAAACTTGACAGATTGTAGGTGGATTTGTAGGGGCATTAATGGCTGGTAGCTGAGCTTCCAAATCAGATTTCCCACCTCTTTTCTTCCCCTCTTCGCTTCATCTATAAAGGTAAGATCTTGGCTCATTGTAAAGGGTTGGACATTTTAGTTTTTTACCTCCCTTCTTCTCTAGTCTACAGATGAATTCATGGAGTTCAAACCTTCTATTAAGACTGTAATGCAATTTTTTTCCTCTTGGCCATTGTAATGTTCTGTATCAATTTTGTTGAGTAATAATACATGTATGTGGATGATTTCAACCCTCTCTTGTGTTCATTTCCTTTATTGATCTTTCATTGCAATATTGGTTATCTGTGCATGGTGGTTATATTACATTTTAATGGTTTGTGTTTGATAACAAATTCGGTGTTCAACATTCCTTTGGTGCATCACCTCTATTAGTTTAGGTTTAATTTCTTGCATCTTCTTAACCCTGTCTCCTTGGAAAGTTAGAATAGATTTTAGAATAGATCCTCTACAAATTTTATGTGTGCACCTAAACAGAGGAATAGGAACTAGCCTTCATCCGGAGAGCTCTCTCAATTTCAAATTCCCACACTTTGAGAGATGCTCCATGTTATGCAATCACACTAAGAGTCTCAACCCATCGAGTTGCAAAAATTCAGGGTGCTATGATTTTGCACTAATAAAAACCATTATGGAACTTAGTTAGAAACTTATCACATTGTTTACCTTCAATGTACTTGAGCAACACTCCATCAATATTCCTTTTGAACAATACACCATCAATCAATGTATAAGGAATGGAGCAAAACATAAATGCCTTCTTCTTGATTTTTCAAACCAAGAGGGTATGTACCAATAGAAAAGAAATTAGTCATATCAAGAAATCCATTTGTGATCATTGAATACATTTCTTTTATCCTTCTTCCATTCAACCTCATTTGAAGGTTATTCATTCATAAAGGAAGATTCTTGGTGATCTTCAACATCTAAAGCCAACTACTCGCTTAAAAGTTCCCTTCCTCTTACCAATTTTGTAGCCTTAATATCCACATCATATTCCATGATCTTAATTACCCATCCAAATCGTTTCTTGCTGATCTCTTCTCCCATGATGAAGTCTCTGATGCTGGAATGTGATACTAAAACTTTGATGTGGTTAGTAACAATCATACTCTTGAACTTATTCAAAGATCTCATGATGGAAAACACCTATTTTTCAATGTGGTTGTATTTGAGCTCATAATTATTCATTGTTTGACTAAAGAATGCGATTGGCTACTCCAGTCCTTGATCATTCTATCGAGTTAAAACCATGGCTATACTAGATTCCTCCTCCATGAGCATATAAAATGACATCCTTTGTATAGTCGGGGTTGTTTAATGTAGGATCCTGACTAATTTCTTGTTTTATCTTCTCAAAGTTGTCTTTTCCCTCCATGGTCCACTTAAAATTTGAATCCTTCTTGAGCATGAGAGTGATAGGCCTTACCAAACCCACAAAGTTAGGAATGAAATGCCTAACAAAATTTATTTTTTCCAAGGAATGACTGCAAGGCCTTCTTATGAGTTGGCAAGGAAAGAGCCACGATGGCTAAAATTATTTCTAGATCAATGGTAATTCCTTCCATTGAGAAAACATGTCCTAAGAGCTTACCCATATGGACTGCAATGTTGTATTTCCTAGTATTAAGGGACACGTTGAATTCCTTGCATCTATCACATACTTTCTCCAGGTGATTCATATGATCTTCACTCTAGTTGGAGAAGAAAGTAATGTCATCTTGGTAAACCAATATGAACTAATTGATATACCCATTGAAATCTATGTCCATTGCTCTCTGGAATGTGGCACCTTGACATTTTATAAGACAAAAAACATTCTCTTGTATGCATATGTTCCCCATTTTCTTTTGAAGGAGGTTTTATATTGATCCTCTTCTTTTAGTTTTATCTCGATTAAAACCAAAATACCCATCAAGAAATGAAAATCTCTCAGCTCTCTACTATTATCTATAAAATTTGTTCCATGGAAGGTAAAGGATAGTGATATTTGAGAGAAGCCTTGTTCAAATCTCAGAAATCCACTCAAAGCCCGATTTCTCCATTTTTATTTCTTAATATGATCATATTTTCCACCCAAGTAGAGAACTTAATATGGAAAAATTATCTTGGCCTCAATGAGCTTGGAAATTTCATTTCTCATGAGAGGCTCAATTTTGGGCTTAACTAGCCTCTACTGTCTAGTTGGCTTAATCTTGTGATCCAAATCATTAGAATGTTAAACTATCTTTGGATTAAATTTTTTAAATTTTTAGATTCCCATGAAAATACATCGTGAAATTTTGGCATAAGGAAATAAAGGCTTTTTTTTCACTTTCTTCACATACCTTCCCATCAGAAGTTATTTACTTGGTGTAATTGTGACCAGCTTGCGGTCTTCTTGTTTCACCACAATGTTTTAATCATCAACTTTGAATTCATCATCTGGGATGAATATCTATTCCAAGGTGACTAATCCCCTGGAAGTTTGTTTTTCAGTTGAATAATCTAATCACCATAGCTATCGACAAATCATATTGTATCTTTGAAGAAAATTCAACTTCATTCGGATGAACTCCATAATTTGTTCATCATTGTCAATAAATTTCTAGTTGGTTTCATTATTTGGAACAAAAGGTATGTCCACCATCTTAACATGTTGCAAGTTTCCTTTTCAATAAAATCCTTAATAGGTGTGAAATTAGAGCCAAGAGCCGCCAGTTGATCTGCATATTTGTTCAATTTTATAGGTACAACTTTGTAGGTTGATGGTGTTGAAATTTTCTATAAAATCCTAGACTCTATGTTTGTAAGATTTTAACAGATTATTCTTCATTTTCCACTTCCATCCAACTTTTTGAATGACCAGATCAATATCTCCAAAACCCTGTAATTATTTGATCTTCCTCTTTTCAGAATTGAAAGTCCTTGCACTAATGCTTCGTACTATGCCACATTGTTAGAACATGAAAATTGCAATCTATGAGAAAATAAGAACTTATCATTCCTTTAAGAAATTATCACAACACCAGCCCTATCCCCATTTCTACTTTTGAAACCATCATCAAACATCCGTTATATTCTAGAAGCACATTCTTCTTACCATTTGAATGTTACAGTATCATAGATCCTTATTGGAGAATGCAATAAGTACTGAGACTAGTCTAAAAGGTTTTAAGCTCTACACCATAAGGGTCAAAGTTTTGTATCCCTCATCCCATTCATCTAGCAATAAATCAGGCATGGAAAGGGGGAGAAGTTAATCATCTAAAGAAGTTTCTTGTTCATGATCTTCTTAGATTAGGAAATTTTATTGGATGGGAGTGGAATCATATGACTCAATATGGTAGGAAAATATGGGCTCAACTTGTATTGTAAATCTTGTACCATATCTAGTTCTCAAAAGCATGTGAGTCCAATCTAAAGACAAATAACCCCCCACCTTAGTAGTGAAATCTCTAGATAAGAAAATGGAAAACATGGGAGGAAATTCAATTACTAAAATATCATGGGTTATAGTGAGGCTTGGGCAAACATGAAGTGTTAACTCAAGATATTTTATTACTCCCAATACACCCATAGTTGACCCATCAAGTTGTAAAAATCCCTTAGACATAGGACTGTATTTGAGACCTGAAACGTCAAGAATTCTCTTAAGGATTATAGATGTACTAGCCCTTTATTCTATCATATAATTATCCACCAAGTGTTTTCCCACAATTAATGATATGTAGAAAGGTGGGATTTTGAAAATTTTACTTATTTGGTCTTCCTTTACTTAATAGACAATAATCCCACATGATTTTTGCACCACTTGATCCTCCCGAGGCAATTTCTTAAGAGCTTCACATAAGAGGTCTCATTGAGTTTCTAATGCATGCCACATTTTCACATTGACATTGGCATTTTTCATTTGTTCAATAAAGTTAAATGGAAGACCCATGGATTTATGCATTTGAAGCATGTTACTTTCTTTTCTTTGTGGTTTCTTTTGAATTGAAATTTTGATTGAGTAGAAACTTCTTTGTCCAAGCGCGACCTCCCGTACTTTAAGAAAATTTTTATTGTCCAATGCAACTTCTTTCTCCTTAGGCTGCGATTACTTTGACTCGCAGAATATGATGGTTGTGATTCTATCATCCTTTTCTTTTGTTGTGTATTATCAACCACACTAATTTGAGGTATGTTAGAGCTACCAACCAATTGATTAATGACATAAAGATCCTCATCTCCAAAGAACATAATATTGGCATCACTATTGGCTTCTTAGACTACTTCGTGTTAGAAATGGGTGCTTCCAAAGTGGTTCTTGTCACGACATGGGAAGTACCTTGAACCATGTATGCTTAAAGGTGCATTTCCTTTTCACACCAATTGATTATGAAGAAAATTTCATGGAAAGTAGAACTCTATTTCTTGTTCTATATTGTTTTTCATTAGAACCAATGCTTGACTTGAGCTAGGAGTAGTAATTTCTAGTGGAAGAGGAATTGTTTCTAATGGAAGAGGAACACTTTGACCCTGCCATCTACTATTTTTATAATTTTTGTGTATCTTTGATTAGATTTCTAATTTATATATGGCGATACCCATGGTTTGAATATTTTACTTGATTTTGATCATTTTTATAGGATTGGTCTTGTTGTTTCTCTAGGGATATAAATTTGTTTGTCAAATTTCTAATCAAATATTTCATATCTTCATCCTCCTTTTGTAGTGCGGGGTATGAGATGTGGAAGGAGCGGGTTGTCGATTATGCTTAGAGATAGGTGCAATAGAGGGTTGAAATGCTTGATGAAATTTAGGATACAAGGGCATGGGTGGCCTAGGGATAATTTCCCAAGCTTTATTAAACTATTCTTAGCTTTAATTGCAATTGCATAGGCCATTAGTAGATTTATCCCTCCCATATATTGGATCGTAAAAGCTATATAAGAATTTAAATATTTAAGGAAATAGAGAAATGCACCTTCAGTAGCTGATCTAATAGGAATTGGAACTCTCTCCCATGTTCTGTGGAATATTAAGTTGAAGTCTCATTATCTATGTATTTGGAGATCTCTCAATTATAGTCAACTACTCAAGAAGAGATAGATTATCTTCCCTTTCACCAAACTAATTACACATGGCTATGGAAAACTCATTCCAATTCCAAATTGAGCCTCTCATCAAATTTCTAAACCACTAAAAATATTTTCCTTTGAAAGAAGAAGCTAATAGTTTAACCGCAACATCCATCTTAGCAATTTCATGAATAACACAAAATTTGCAATATCTTAGATGTGATCAGCTAGAGTAGTTTCATTTTCTCTTATGACAAATGTAAAAATTTCAAAGATACTAATGGATGGGATTTTGAGTATTCACGGAAATTAGACTACCACTAGTGAAATTAATGAATGGGTTTGGTTGTTGTGTAACCATTTTCATTGGTCTAAGAACTATTGTTGAATGCAAGAAGGGCCTATAAGGAGGAGGTGTTCAAAGAGTTCTATTTGGTGAAGATGATAATCTCTAAAGTTGTCTTCCTATTCTTCCTCTGTCTGAGATAGTGTTAAATGCTAAAATATCCCTCCTCTCTTGTTCTAGACTTTGGTTTGAATGCTTCTCATGAACTTATACTACTAGTACTATTAAAACCAGCTTGACTATATTAATTGAGTTTCCAGGTGTGTTGTTTTTTAGCCTCCAAAGGGTATATTTTCACCAAGATACACACTCAAACTTGATAAAAATGGAAATATTAATTTCAAAGGTCCCACCAGCATGCAAAAATTCTGTTGGAGCTCAAATTTGCACTCATCCTAAATCAAAAGAATTTAGGTTTTGAAGCAACATGGGACTGTCCTCAAGTTTTAGACTTGAAATGAGACAGACCTTCGGAGAATACCGACTTCCTCTACCTATTTCGAATGCTAAACTACTCCTATGAATTGAAATGCAACTATCTAACTCTACTCTAAACATCTAAGGGGCTAGGGTGAGAAGGAGATGCATAAAATAGAAATCCTAAACTAGAGAAGGTGATAACACCAAAATAAGGGGAAAGATACTTCTAAAAGAGATAAAATGGAAGAAAACAATGATGAAGAGGGTAGAAAATAAATCCACAGTTCAAAACTGAGTCTAGATTTCCATTTTTAAAATTCACAATAGATATAGATCAAGGAACATCACATAAAACATACCTCCAAGAAAATAAAGAGGAAAGTAAATGTAATGAAACACTAGCTAAGGGAGAAATGAGCCACAAAACAAGATATTTTATTGCTTGAAGATCATGCATAAATTTTTACAACCCAAAAAGAAGATGTAAAAAATTCACACAATTGTTATCCAAGGCATGTCACTCTTATAAAACTTGTGTAAAAAAATGATGCCTTTGCATTTCCAAAGTATCCAACATTAAAACTAGGCATCATTTTTCAATATATAGAAAAATGGAAGAAGAAAGAAGAAGAAAAGAGAGGGAAATTTAAATTCCTCCTTCCACCCACTAACCACTTTCATTAAATTCTCTAAAAAGATTTGAGCACCTCTCGAACATTCACTTCCCAATGCCATTTTCCTTGTAGAAGAAATAGGTGCTCATATTGCATTAAATTTTGGTGGTTATGCCACTTGGAGTGGTATACTTTTACATGTTGGAGACATTTTCCTCTTTACGCCCACCTACCGCCATTTGATTCAGAAATCTGATTTTCATTGTAAATATCTCTCCATTGATGTAAGATTTGCAAATATCGATCATTGGATCAAGAATTTATATCCATTTTAGTTTCATGTGGAATTTTGTCATTTTCCTTTGATACATGACTCTCTTCTTTAGTTTTATGCAACTTTTGACCCCTGTGAAATTTTCTTCATTATTATGTAGCTCTACTATCTCTATTTGACCCAAGATTTATACAATGTGGTGTGGATTGAGTCGACATCTGCAAACCCTTTTCCTTCACTATGTGGTATTTACCCATTTTCCTTGTACATGTGACTTTGATGTTTGTGTATTGCGGGTTGCTAAAAACATTTTTGGCCTTATTTTTTTCTTGTGGATTTATTTAGATTTTGGCATAATTTCTCTTTTGGCCGTGACTTTTATTCACATCTCATGCATGCTTAAAATATCCCATGGCCCTCATTCATGACTCGTGGTAATTCCAATTGTTCTATTTTTTCAAGGGTCCAAAAATGGACAACAGTAGCCATGGTGTCTATTGATTTGTTATTTGTTTGTGGGACTTGTTCGAATTGAATGTGCTGAAAAAAAGCTTGAAGTTATCCTCCATGTGCTTTGTATAATCAAATTTTCATCCTTTTTTGAGTATGATAATAATGAATACTCAACTATGAGTGCCTCCTATTCAGCTATATCATTACTACAGGAAAAGTGAGCTAGAAGGCCTTAAGGATGAGATCTCCTTGAGGTGTCATAAATAGGATACCTTCTCCTGAGCCATGATTTATGAAGGAGCCATCAAAGTATAATTTCCAACTATCTGATTCTTTGACGGTAGATATTGATTCATCTAAGAACCATGTGTTGAGAGACATGGAACCAAAAAATTGAGAATTTGCTAAGTGATCTGCTAGAGCCTTTCATTTGATAGCCTTTGGATTAACATATTCAATGTCAAATTCACTCAAGATCTTGATCCATTGATCCATGTGTCCTATCAAATCTGATTTTAAAAGTACATATTTGGGTGGATATACCTTAGAAATGAGCTTCATTATATTGTTGAGTATATAATGTCACAACTTCCGAGAGGTAAAAACAATGGTGAGACATGCTTTTCAATAGGAATGTAGTTGAGCTCATAATAAGTTAATGTTAAGATTAGATAACAAATAGATTGATCCTTTCCATTATCATAATGTTGTGCAAAGAGAGCTCCTAATGCATACTTGAGTAGCTAAAATATATAAGAGAAGAGGGATTTCTAGAATGGGAGGCACTAACACTAAAGCATGTAGTAGATGTTATTTGAGTTTATCAAAGGATACTTGACATTCTTCATTCCAATGAAAAGTGGTTCCCTTTTTTGAACAAATGGTGAAATGGATGAAACTTATCAGCAAGTTACGCTATAAACCTTCTAATGGCCTAAATTTTTCCCTGTATACTTTTGAGTTGTTTTAGATTGGTAGGTGGAGGAATTTCAACAACATATATGACCTTTTTTAGATCAATTTTTATGTCACGACATGAGACAATGAAGTCAAGTAGCTTTCCCAATGTGACATTCAAAACCCATTTCTTAGGATTGAGTCAACCTTTTTATTTATGGAGCCCCTAAAAGATGCAAATAAGAACAATAGGATGTTCTTCTCTAGTTTTAGATTTTCCTAGGATGTCATCAACATAATATTCAACAGTTTCGTGCATCATGTCATGAGGATGACAGTCATGACATGTTGATATGTGGCTCTAAATTTTTTTAGGACAAAGGACATGACTTGAGAGAAAAATGTACCCCATGGCATAGTGAATGTGGTATTTTGTTGATATTATTCTACTATTTTGATTTGATTATATCAAAAAAATACATCCATGAGAGATATCATTTCATGCCCAACCATAGAGTCCATGATCATGTCAATATTTAGTTGTGGAAAATCATCTTTAAGAAAATCCTTATTAATGTCATGGAATTTTTCTAGATACGAATGCCCCTAGTATTTTTCCTACTGGCATGATGTTGGAAATCCATTCGGAGTAGTCGATGGGTCGAGATGAAACATACGTTGAACAAATTTTGAGTTATTCTTTAATGATAAAGGATACCTTTGGATTCATTTTTGTAGCTTCTTCTTGATCGTATTTGAATATTTGTGCACCACTAAATGATGAATCACTAGGGATGGATAAAGTCTAGGCATATCTATATAGGACCATTCAAATACATTTGAGAATTATTTAAGAGGTGATGTAAATTTGGCTTGTTATTCTAGAGATAAAAATTCCCCGCTTTAATAATTTTGGGGTCCTCTTCGGTTCCTATGTTGATATCAATGGTTTCTTCAATAAGTGATGGTGGACCATCTTGTAGTGTTTCGAGAGCCAAAAGGAGTTGATCTATAACTGGATCATTATTTGGATGGGAAGGACTTTCAAATAAGTCACCAAGGTGATCCTCCTCATTTAGATGACAAGAGGAGTAAGGATGGAGGATGTTGGATTGTGAATTGAAAGATAGGATAAGGTCCTATTCAAAAACTAGGCATCTTCATTTAGATATATTTTGAACCTTTCTTATGATCACCAAAGCAGTACATTGTCCGAGTTCCCATGAATTCAATAATCGCTTCATCATTCGAAACTTGTTAAGAGGGATGTTTTCAGATTATTGGTCTATTGGATTCATTGGGGTAGGTGAAAGGGACATCAATGTTGAGGAAATAGGTATTATGGAAGAGGTTCATGGTGGAAAGATCTTTGTATTGGATATGGATGGAGCTTGTTTCAATAGTATCGATGGTCTCCTCAAGTGTCTCAGTTGTGTCACTTAGGTTATGGAGGATAGCCTCATCATGTGTCGGGTACCCTAATCCATGACCATCAAGGTTGGGGATGGAAAAAATATTTTCATGGATGCCTTGTTCATTGTGACCTAGTCCTTGACTAGAATAACTAATCTGAGTTATCATATGCATAGGGACTGGATATTCGTTACCCAAACAACATGAATATTTAGAATCCTCTATGATTCATGTTGTGTTTGATGCTTCTAGGTACTCATCGGTGAGATACCCAAAGAGGATAAAAATGGAGGAGCCCAAAGAATATGTTTTCTTTCTATCTTGACAAATTTATTCTCCTGCCAAGATGTTTGGGTGAAAGTTGAAGTTGTTCAATATTGAAATTTTTATACACTCCCACACTCAGTATCTTTCATTTTGAGAGGTGGGTTAGGAAAGAGAGGGAAAATGCGGATGGATTAGGTAAGAAAAGTGTCAATATGTATGGAGTAGGTAAGATGGGAGTGGATGATGGTGACATGTTAGGTGAAATGGATGGAATAATATCAAGTAAAACATGTGAATTGGAAGATTTGGTGGTCGATGGAGATGGAAATTATGAAGTGATAGTTTTTGTGATGGGATAATATGGTTCCCCATGTAACCTTGTGCTTCAAGTGCTTGGAAATACTAGAAGTGTTAAGAGTCACCATAGCTGGTGACATCCATACCAAAGATGCTCAAACTTTATACATTGATGTAATATAGATTAAATGGAATGAATTTTGTGGATCTAGGGATGGCAAAGAAGTAAGTTATAGGGGAAGTGAATGTCCACCACATGTACTAGGAAGGCAATGTAACAAGACCTACTTTAATAGGAAGGTATAAAGTGCCCAAATATTTCCCTTTAGTAGTATCACATGAATTGATAGTAATTATTTATTATCTCAAATCCAATTCATTATACCTAGTCGTTGGCGTAATCACAATATCATGAATAAGCTAAGGATGATCTCCTTAGATGAGAACCCTGCTAATCCAGGTCTATCTTATTGATGAACTTTTTTTCACTAAGGTGACATTACGTCATTTGTAATGTTGTATGTCATAAAATCCTTGGTGTAAATTTAAGCCTTGAAAGTGATTTGCGATATTGTTTCTTATCTCTATTAAATTGTTAACATTATAGTTTTTTTATAACTAAGTTATGTTAAGGCTTTGACAATTTTGATAGTTCACTTAACAATTAATTTGAAATGTGATCAAGACTTCCTATTGGTTTATAATAGGTCTTAAACCAACCATCTGATAGTCTTCCCATTTGATGACTAATGCCATCATGATCGTATTTCCAGGGATAAAGGGGCTATAGTCATCAGTCAAGGACTTAATTATTAAGAATTAAGGGCATCAACTCCTACGAGTATACATGAGAAATTTCTTGATCAACGCTAACATTATAACATCTATATATATACATGTGAATATATATATGTATATATATATATATATATATATATATATATATATATTATAAAATATATATATATTTTGAAAAGGGAATTTGCAAAGATTAAAGTAGTTAAGTAACTACTATTGAAGATTTATTAGCTAATGTAAAAACAGGACAATCTAATCCTAGTGGTATAGTTCTAAACTTAACATATGAGCCTATAGTTGAGAAGATTGACTTGGGCATTACTTTAGCTATTTGAAAGGATGTATATGCATATGAAAATAGTATGAAGCCTTAAGTTATGCTAAGAAAGGACATCCAAATTTCTATTTGTATAAAATATTGTTTGGTCATTTAAAAATGGATATAATGTTGCCCAAATTCAAATGGTTGATGAGGTGGCACCCACCACCTAATAGTTGTACTCACAGTCCTTAATTATCTCTGCCAACTGATTTTGAGATGAAGTATTTTAGTTATCTAAATCACCTTGCATGGCATGAAGTATGACTTTGCTAAATTTAAGGGAGAGCTAAGAATAGTTGGTTTGTAAATTGGTGGCAAGCTCCATTAACTCTGCATTTAATGTCTTTTATTGCCCACCTTCCTCGGGAAGTGCATGGATGGATTGGAACAAAGGGGTAGTTTTTGGTATCGATTCATTTCATGGCTAGAAACTCAGAAGCTCTGCATGCAAAGTGGAACTATGTGTTTTTGTGAGTTTTCTTGAAGAAAACTTCAGTTGAATATTTGGACAACAAAGTCCCCCAGACTGCATATATATTGTGAAAGCATTGTGTTTTGGGATGAAGGAATTCACTTCCAAGTTAGGGATCTTCTGAAGAATCATGAAAGTTTTGCAAGGAAAGAAAACACGGCGTAATAGGCATGATACGCTCTGAACTTTTCATAATTTCTTGCTCTATTTAGTAATTTCACAAAAGTAACCTTGCCTTGTATGAAATTTTGTGTTTATAATTTTAGAGATGTAGAATCATTTAATACTTTCTCTATAGAGTATGAATTGCTATGGCTTCGTGATGTATGTTGTTAAAAGTGATTAACTAAGTACAGACTCCAATAAGGTTTATTATCATTAAGGAAAGAATACACTCTTGAGATGTTTGAGGACTTTTTACTATAATGATTAATGGGTTTAATCTAATATGCCAACATTGTTGAAATACTTCTTGCAGCTGTGAATTGATATCTACCCATACTGTAGAAAACTTTGTTTAATTTGTTACCCATCTCTTCAAGGATATGAATAAATATAGCAAGATATTGTGGTATTTTGGAAATTGTTCTGTGTGAGTTTTTTTATAGATGTCTTTCCTTGACCTAGTGTTTGTTGGGATTTACACAACTGGGTTTGATTCTTTAAATAAATCTATGCCTATGGAGTCATGTTGGTCTTGTAGGAGGCATCATTGGTACTTATAATCGACCTGGTTTTATTTAAAATAAGTATTTGTACTAAGAAAAAAACAACTGAATTTAATATTATCATCGAGTTGTAGATAATAAGGATAGTTGTAATGATTACAAGGTCTACCTCTTTGGCCCTTGAATAGGTAGTTTAGAATGGCATTTATGGTCTACTCTAGAGCCACTTTTATGGCTCGACTGAATCACTGAGTCTCCTAACAGTTAACTATTGTATCTTGTTTGCAATTTAAGATTGTATAAGTTCCAAATACTTCATTCTATTATTTCATGTTGATCTCCTTTTTTCTTAATAACTCTAGAACTATTCCGACTCCTTCGGGTTTAAAGCCGGTTGTGGAAAGGTTATATTGAGATTTGATTACTGTGATGGTTAAGTCCAACTTGTTAAAATCTCATCACTTATGTTCCATCTTAGCCTCTATAACGGAGGATGGACATTCTCCTATAAAACCTTGTATGATACTTAGTGGGCTAATTTATTCACTATTATTACTAAAGCTTGGTTCTTCTTCAATTATTTGCTTGAGTTCGAAAGTGATGTCGACTTTGACTAAGAATCTCCTTCCTCTTGTAAGAGATGCAGTTCACTTTGTTGACCATTAGGAAACCATCCTAAAAAGTGAGTTGATCTTCTAGAAGTTTATACATTAGATTTTATGGTTGAAAAGGTGTTAAACAGTTCCTTTTATTGAGCATGCCTCATCTCAACGTATGAGTTGGTAATGATAGTAGAGTTTGATTTCTTGACCCTTACACTCTTATCTGTGCTTGCTTGGGTTTATGTTCTAAATGTTGAAATTGAGTCATTAAGTAGGGTTGGGGATTAAATTTGTCCCAAAATAGGAAGTCTCTTGGCTTCAGGGTTGTAAAGTTTGGTGGTATTACCCCTCTGTAGTAATTAACATGGTTCAAGTTTGTTGATCACATTGTCATACTATGTGTTCTATTAAGAAACTGGAGGCATCGATTTTGTATGGTAACCCATTATGGGACAAAATGGTAAGCTATATACTCCTACTCTTATAATAGATGATAACTGGATTCATCCTTTAACTGAGTCCATGAGATGTGATAGATCCTCTCTAGGTGTAATGATTTTGATTTGAATTATGTGGTATCTCAACAAACCTAGAAGTGACTCTTTCTCTTATAGAAAACTATACTTGGTTTCATTTATTAAATACGGGGTTTCCTTGACATTTTGAAAGTTCCTTATTGACCTTTCCTAGTTGTGTCATGAATTTAGTTCAGTATGATCTAACCTTGTTCAATAGAATGGGTTAGGAGATCATTCTTAAATTCAAAGTCATGTGAAGTCTTGACTTACCGGGAAAAAAGTGGTTGAGTTGTTGAATTTTTGTGTTGAGAAAACTCATGGGATATTAAATGTCCAGATGAAATTTTTGGGTTAAGTAACAATTATATTATCTCATCAACTCATGGTGCCTACTCTCTTCTAGAAATTTTAAAGACCTTAGTGTTTATTAGGTCTTGATATGATGAAACATATAAAGAAGGAATTGTGTACTCTTTTCTATTCTTGGAATGCTCATATAAGTGCTTAAGTTGAGGTAAGTTTTATATGTAGCATGTTACTCAAGTTATACCTGATTGCTATATGGCAGGATGCCATGAATGTTCTCTCCCTCTTATCCTCGAGGTTAAATGCTCTAATATCATATTTTGTTAGCCAAATACTCTTGATGTTTTGGTATTATTGCCTGAACCATTAGCAGTCCTTATGGGTGTATGAAATCCTCATTAGATCTGTTGTGAAGATTTGAGAGATTTCTTGAATGTGTTCTTGATATTTATATGGTTACTTAATTGTTGAGTAAAATGATTTCAGGCATGCAAGTATGGGATTGCATGAGTGAAATCTTGATACTCTTATACGGTAGTCTTTGAATACTTATAATTCTCATGTATCTTATGAATTGTATGACTATGTTTTTTTTGAGTGACTAAAGTAGTTGTATGGAAAAGTAAATCTAAAATTGATTTCTTCCATGGTTCATTAAATTGCTTGTTTTTGTCATGTTATAGAAAGAATTGTTTATCTACTTAAGCTTTGAAATATTGATTCATAAAAATAATATGGGTTATTTCTATGAAATAATTAAGTAGAGTATGTCATTATGGTGAGTTGGTGCTTATCATGCTCAGTTCTTGTGAACTGACTCATGCTAACAATTTTGTAGATAAACACAGAGAAGGAAGGGTGAAGTATTTAGTTTTGTATATTATTTTGATCGAGGAAAGTTTGAAGATATGACTGACTTGAATGTTCTTAAATGAAATACATCTTCTTGGAAATGGGAAAGGCCTTGCTACTGAATATAACTATTTTATTCATTTAAAAGAAATATTTTGGTCATGCTTAAAGGCATGAGTTGTATTTATCTCATAAATGTAATTAAGATATTTTCTTACTATATATATATATATTTTTTATAAGTGGTTGATTGTCGATTGATGAGTTATGAGTCATAAATCTATCAAGTTAAGAAATCAGCATCTACAATACTATTGTATTAATCATTAGTATCAAGCATGTAGTAAGTACTATACACATCTTATGTGTGAGATTCTAAGGATCATATAAGGGACTATTGGAGGAACGTTGCCTAAAAATATCTTGTTCTAAGTAATTATATGTTAAGCATACTTGGAAATAGTTGAGGTTGCTAATGGATAACTACCTCATTATAAAGTGCAATATATCAACCTACTTGTAAAGTTGTGTTAAGTTCTCCAAAGGTTTTGTATAGAATGTACTCAACCAGTAAAAGATATCTAGAAGTAAGATTGTCTAATCTTAATGGCCACTGTTGCTAAGAAAAGTAGGATTGATATCATGAAACCATGGAAAGGTTATGATAATCAGGTACTTTTGTGCTATGGTTGTTTTATAAACATAGGTTATACTAACTCTTATCAAAGATATAATAATTTAATATTGATTTCTAAGTGAAATCAACTCTAAGTCCTATACTAGGATGATACACATAAGCAACAAGAGAAAGGGCTTATGGTAATCTAACATGACTATATATTGATTATGGTTTCACTTTTCAGGAATTGCATAATTGTGATAAATTGTGTTATGAAATATTTTTCTCAAAGAGATGGAATGTTTTTAATTAGGGTTGTCCCATGATGCATCATTATGAGCACATAAGCATGTCGGATATAATGGAAGTAATATGGGAACATGCTTACTAAGTTAAAAAGAACATAGCATTTGAATCTCATCCCTAGTCAATACTGTAATTATCTCTAAAGAGAATTAGAGAGTGATTTTTAAAAGGATATGATAGGGAAAGATAAATGGGCAAGTGGTTCATAAAATCTATCATATCAGATACCCCAGATATATCTTACTTGTTGGAGATAGTAAAATAAATGAACGCTCTTTACTGAGCTGCAATTAAGAAAAGTGATGTGCTTAAACTGAAAAGATGGTTGGCATTGATAGCCTATGGCACTTAATTCAAGGAATGAATCATACCTAAATACTTAGCTTCATATAAGTACATATCCCTAGAATATGAAATAAGGAACATGAGCCTAAATGTTAAAGTCGGATAGTTTTTGAAACTATAATAATGATCATAGTCCTTGATAGTATTGTTTCTATCAATGGTTAACATGGGTATGAGATATTGAAAGGTAATTAAGTGTTATAGAGATTGGGGGTCCTAGGATCAACTCAATCCGGACCTTAGGTATGACCCATTCATGGAGAAGGTGTTGTAAGTCCTAGGCTATTCTATAATGATTACCTTGAAAACATTAAACACCATGCACCAATATAGGATTCTAGGTGGGTGAACTCACTGCATATACTACACAGTCATATCCCTATGGTGATGATTGTCACCATTAGGATACTGCCATTTAGCATCTGTAATGAGTTGTCTCATCAAGAGACTGGATTGTAGTATGGTGTTGTCCTAAGTACAAACCTTGATAGAGTTACAAGATAGATTGGACCTCCTGGTACGCACCCTTATATCAACCTATGATGGCTACGGGAAGATATGTGGGTGAGTAACAAGGTGAATTGTTACGAGAACACTTTCTTTCCCATAGGCATCATAGGATGACATAGAGGTACGTCTTCATGTAGGTGTAGGTTAAACTAGTTTGTACCTCATTCAAGGCTTGTAGTTATTTACAACATTAACATTTGTGAATCCATATAACTGAACAAGTGAATAAGGTGAGATGACAAGATTCCAATGGTGAGTGTGTCATCATAGAATCGAGCATGGCATACATGACTCAAAAAATTTGTGCAAAGTGGTGTAAGATGCTGATTACACTATCGAGATTTCACCATTATCTAAGTTGTGAGATGCCTATGTGGTTTCATAGGTGGAATCTAGGTACACACTTAGGGGTTTTCACTTATATATCATATCCTTTAAAGGGAGAACCAAAGGGATACATTTTATGTATGGCTCATATAGAGCATTGAGGGAGAATGAGTAGGTTCAACATTCTCTCATACAACTTGCACATGGTTCATGACAGTTATCGAAATGGATTGCTTTAAGGTTTATGTAGATTTAAATATATGGGTATTTAAATCAGCTGCATAAAGTTATTTATTAAAAAAAAAATTCTAGAGATGAAGTGACAAAAAGTGGATGTTACATTTTGGTATCAGAGCTGAAGGTTGCAACTCTTGGACTTATTGGGTCCTTACGCTAATTAAAACTTTTATTTTGTTTTCAAAATAAAAATGGAAATGGGAAGGATGCACCAAGAAGAAAGAACCGGGTCTTGATTTTTGCGGGTTTCAACGGTGCTAAAGTTAGACAAAATTCTAGCAATCCTTCAATATACCCGAACCGGATAGATGCCTTGGAGCAGCTGGTGATGGGTGAAAGTGATAAGTTGGACAAAGGACAACTTAAGTTTGTTGCTAATAAACAACAAGAGAGTTATTTAAATAATGAACTGATCATTGATGGAAAGTTTTGGACTTACCAATCCAAAGATGAACTAAACCCAAAATTGGGGGAAGCATTGGATAAACATGGATCTTCTTCCGATAAGATGATATTTGGAAAATCCAGTAGTGGGCTAAAACCAAATCTGCTAGACACTCCCACTCATAAAAATGAAAAGGGACATAAAAATGATAATTCTTCTTCATCTCGGAATGCTAAGAAAATTTGGTGGAAAAAGCATAGCAAGAAAATGTGTTCTGCCAAAAATAAATTTTCCCAAAAACTTATGTGATAACCTGCAGGAAAAAGCATAATATTGTTGCAAATGGAAAAGTTAAAAGTGGTCAATCAGGACCTGCTGGTGGATGTTTCACGTGTGGCAATGGGCATTATGCCAACCAATGTCCTTTAAAGAAGATGGACAAGTCTCGAATGATGAAGCATGCTGCAAGGGCTAGTTAACAAAGGAAAGGAACATGTATCCCTAGTAGGAGACAAAGAAAATTGTGAAGAGATCCATGAGATTAGTATTCTTCAATACTAAAAGAAAGAAAATATGGATTTGTTGTACTCAATGAAAAACTGGTCAACAATTGTGAAGCCTAACTCTTTCTGGTAATATGGAATAAAAATGCTCAATTTTCAGCTTATGTCTAGTTAGGTAGCATTGATCTGAGTGATTGTTCTATATTCTATCAAATATTTGATTTACATAATTAATATTTCAATTCCAAGGAACTAAAATATTATAATCTTGTCATTGACTTTTAACAGTGGTTGTAATATATATATTTATTTTGGTATATGTTACTTCGGGTTATGTTACTCAAGTACCCAAAGTTTTGGGGTATCATCACATTGAAAGGAGGATCTTAGGTTTGAACCTAGGGAGCTCGGAAGCTATCACTTAAAAATACTCAAAGGGTTTGGTGATGGCTCATTCTGGGTCGACTCATCTAAAAGCATAGATAGTATGAGGTTATATTTAGCTTCTGGTAATATCTTGTATCTCACAAGACAAGATTTCTTTTATATTACCTATCATGACATGATTCCCTTCTGTTCACCTATCGTGACGTGTTGTGGCTATGTGGAAATTCTAGTTTATGAATTACTATGAACTTTCATGGGTTTTTGTGGTCGATTCCAGTATTTTTAGTTGAACCCAGATAAGGGAATTCATACTTCACTAATATGAACCCTGCTATAGAAATGTGCAGGTTCAGGATCAAGGGATGTATTGTGAAATCCCTCTCTTGTGATAGTTCCTATGTAACTCTGCATGGCATCTTTGAGCCCTTAGAGTTTCAGGCTTAACTCGTATGCTTTATATTATGTTGGGAAAAAGATACGATGACTTGTAAGTCGGAGGAATGTTTAGAGCTTCCAAGAGAATTTAGTAAGTCATTAAATAACATAAGTAAGTCATTTACATACTTCTATATATTAAAGTAAAAGGTTTTACAAACAATACACTACTTATTTGAAACCCTGTGCAAACCAAGTGGAATTTTGCATGACCTTGGTAATATTAGGATCAATACCGATTCTGTGAATCCACCG
Source organism: Taxus wallichiana var. yunnanensis (assembly GCA_018340775.1). Classification (NCBI taxonomy): domain Eukaryota; kingdom Viridiplantae; phylum Streptophyta; class Pinopsida; order Cupressales; family Taxaceae; genus Taxus; species Taxus wallichiana. The sequence goes on along the minus strand of CM031244.1, from coordinate 487,190,487 downwards.
AGGAGGTTTAACAACGGAATAAAAATGTTGTGGATGTCAAAGTCTACATCTAATAAGGTAACTTTGTTACTTAACACTTTGAGAGGTTTTTGGCAAACTGGTTTTCTCAAACATCTATAAACTTGAAGACCTCTTGTTTGAGGACAAGAAAATGTGTTGTCAGTACTCATTCATGAGTTAATATTTGTAAAAAAATTAAATTTGGTAGATCCATAAGCTTGGATAACCACGTTGACAACATTCTTTGATTGGACCAGGTATAGGAGATAAAAAGTGTAAGATATGTTGAGTTAGTTGATAACTGAAATAAGAAATATTCAAGTTCAGTTGAATGAATGAATGTTGGTACCTTATCTTTTTGACCCAATGTTGTAGAGTTTTGGAACCTCAAATCAAAAAGTCTTTAACAGAGCTGAGGAAAGAGATCTATCTAAATGAACTACCACAGATCCATACATTGTAATCCCAGCAGAAAGGAATAGTTCTTCCTTAAAAGGTACCAGGTAAGCTTGTTTTAACTATATCCTCTGTATATCAAATATATATATTGTACAAAAATGATTTACTTTAGTGAAGTAATCATGAAATAATTCAGACTGCGTGACTATTTATAGTCTGATAAGTTGATGCACAACTACTTGAATTTAAAGTTTTGAATCTAAAAACCATAAACTTATGGGGAATAGTAACTATTCTACAGGAATTATTCTTATATCCTGTGTGGAATTGTTTGATTTTATTTAGCAAGGACCACATCATCGGGACGATGATGCTTTTAAGAGGGGAGGTATGTAACACCCCATGTGCTTTCATTATTGTTGTCAAAGTAATGATAGGACAAATGGTTTTATCCTATGTTGTTGGCACCCTTGTATATCAAAAATTAAATGGAAACTTGATGTGAACACGTAATCACAATATCATGAATAAGCTAAGGATGATCTCCTTAGATGAGAACCCTACTAATCCGGGTCTATCTTATTGATGAACTATTTTCACTAAGGTGACATTACGTCATTTGTAATGTTGTATGTCATAAAATCCTTGGTGTAAATTTAAGCCTCGAAAGTGATTTGCGATGTTGTTGCTTATCTCTATTAAATTATTAACATTATAGTTTTTATAACTAAGTTATGTTGAGGCTTTGACAATTTTGATAGTTCACTTAACAACTTAATTTGAAATGTGATCAAGACTTCCTGTTGGTTTATAATAGGTCTTAAACCGACCATCTGATAGTCTACCCATTTGATGACTAATGCCATCATGATCGTATTTCCAGGGATAAAGGGGCTATAGTCATCAGTCAAGGACTTAATTATTAAGAATTAAGGGCATCAACTCCTACGAGTATACATGAGCAACTTTCTTGATCAACGCTAACATTATAACATATATATATATATATATATATACATGTGATATATATATATATATATATATATATATATATATATATATATATATATTTCAAAAAGGAATTTGCAAAGATTAAAGTAGTTAAGTAACTACTATTGAAGATTTATTAGCTAATGTAAAAATAGGACAATCTAATCCTAGTGGTATAGTTCTAAACTTAACATATGAACCTATCGTTGAGAAGATTGACTTGGGCATTACTTTAGCTATTTGAAAGGATGTATATGCATATGAAAATTGTATGAAGCCTTAAGTTATGCTAAGAAAGGACATCCAAATTTCTATTTGTATAAAATATTGTTTGGTCATTTAAAAATGATATAAGGTTGCTCAAATTCAAATGGTTGATGAGGTGGCACCCACCACCTAATAGTTGTACTCACAGTCCTTAATTGTTTATTAATTATCTCCACCAACTGATTTTGAGATGAAGTATTTTAGTTATCTAAATCACCTTGCATGGCATGAAGTATGACTTTTCTAAATTTAAAGGAGAGCTAAGAATAGTTGGTTTGTAAATTGGCAGCAAGCTCCATTAACTCTACATTTAATGTCTTTTATTGCCCACCTTCCTCGGGAAGTGCATGGATGGATTGGAACAAAGGGGTAGTTTTTGGTATCGATTCATTTCATGGCTAGAAACTCATAGAAGCTCTGCATGCAAAAGTGGAACTATGTGTTTTGTGAGTTTTCATGAAGAAAACATTAGTTGAGTAGATGGAACAAAAAGTTCCCAGACTCATTAAAATATCATGGAAACATTGTGATTTGTTGAATGAAGGAATTCATTTCAAAGGTTTGGGATTTTTGAAGAATCATGAAAGTTTTGCAAGGAAAGAAAACACCGGTGTAACAGGCATGATACGCTCTAAACTTTTCATAATTTCTTGCTCTATTTAGTAATTTCACAAAAATAACCTTGCCTTGTATGAAATTTTGTGTTTATAATTTCAGAGATGTAGAATCATTTAATACTTTCTCTATAGAGTATGAATTGCTATGGCTTCATGATGTATGTTGTTAAAAGTGATTAATTAAGTACAGACTCCAATAAGGTTTATTATCGTTAAGGAAAGAATACACTCTTGAGATGTTTGAGGACTACTGCTATAATGATTACTGGGTTTGATCTGATACGCCAACATTGTTGAAATCTTCTTGTAGTTGTGAATTGATATCTACCCATACTATAGAAAAATTTGTTTAATTTTTTACCCATCTCTTCAAGGATATGAATAAATATAGCAAGATATTGTGGTATTCTAGAAATTGTTTTGTGTGAGTTTTTGTTATAGATGTCTTTCCTTGACCTAGTGTTTGTTGGATTTACGCAACTGGGTTTGATTCTTTAAAGAAATCTATGCATGTGGAGTCATGTTGGTCTTGTAGGAGGCATCGTCGGTACTTATAATCGACTTGTTTTATTTAAAATAAGTATTTGTATTGAAGAAAAAAACTAAATTTAATATTATCATCGGGTTGTAGATAATAAGGATAGTTGTAATGATTACAAGGTCTACCTCTTTGGACCCTTGAATAGGTAGTTTAGAATGGTGTTATGGTCTACTCCAGAGCCACTTTTATGGCTCGACTAAATCATTGAGTTCCTAACAGTTAACTTGTTGTATCTTGTTTGCAATTTAAGATTGTATAAGTTCCAAATACTTCATTCTATTATTTCATGTTGATCTCCTTGTTGCTTCTTAATAACTCTGGAACTATTCCAACTCCTTCGGGGTTTAAAGCCGGTTGCGGAAAGGTTATATTGAGATTTGATTACTATGATGGTTAAGTCCAACTTGTTAAAATCTCATCACTTATGTTCCATCTTAGCCTCTATAATGGAGGATGGACATTCTCCTGTAAAACCTTGTATGATACTTAGTGGGCTAATTTATTCACTATTATTACTAAAGCTTGGTTCTTCTTGCAATTCTTTTCTTGAGTTTGAAAGTGATGTCGACTTTGACTAAGAATCTCCTTCCTCTTGTAAGAGATGTCATTGTTGACCATTAGGAAACCATCCTAAAAAGTGAGTTGATCTTCTAGAAGTTTATGCATTAGATTTTATGGTTGAAAAGGTGTTAAACAGTTCCTTTTATTGAGTACACCTCATCTCAACGTATGAGCTGGTAATGATAGTAGAGTTTTCTTTGACCCTTTATCGCTCTTATCTGTTTGCTTGATTGGGTTTATGTTAATTATCATTATTATGACCCACCATTTAATCATGTTGGAAATTGAGTCATTAAGTAGGGTTGGGGATTAAAGTTTATCCCAAAATAGAAATTGAGTCTCTTGGCTTTAAAGGTTGTAAAAATTTTTGGCTTCTGGTGGTTTGTGGTATACCCTCTGTAGTAATTAACATGGTACAAGTTTGTTGATCACATTGTCATACTATGTGTTCTATTAAGAAACTGGAGGCATCGATTTTGTATGGTAACCCATTATGGGACAAAATGGTAAGCTATATACTCCTACTCTTATAATAGATGATAACTAGATTCATCCTTTAACCGAGTCCATGATATGTGATAGATCCTCTCTGGGTGTAATGATTCTGATTTGAATTATGTGGTATCTCAGCAAACCCGAAGTGACTCTTTCTCTTATAGAAAATTGTACTCGGTTTCATTTATTAAATGGGGGTTTCCTTGACGTTTTGAAAGTTCCTTATTGACCTTTCTGGTTGTTGTGTCATGAATTTAGTTCAGTATGATCTAACCTTGTTTAGTAGAATGGGTTAGGAGATCATTCTTAAATTTAGAGTCATGTGAAGTCTTGACTTACCGGGAAAAAAGTGGTTTGCTAGAAGTTGAATTTTGTGTTGAGAAAACTCATGGGATATTAAATGTTCAGATGAACTTTTTGGGTTAAGTAACAATTATATTATCTCATCAACTCATGGTGCCTACTCTCTTCCAGAATTTTAAAGACCTTAGTGTTTATTAGGTCTTGATATGATGAAACATATCTGAAGAAGGAATTGTGTACTCTTTTCTATTCTTGGAATGCTCATATAAGTGCTTAAGTTGAGGTAAGTTTTATATGTAGCATGTTACTCAAGTTATACCTGATTGCTATATGGCAGGATGCCATGAATGTTCTCACCCTCTTATCCTCGAGGTTAAATGCTCTAATATCATATTTTGTTAGCCAAGTACTCTTGATGTTTTGGTATTATTGCCTGAACCATTAGTAGTCCTTATGGGTGTATGAAATCCTCGTTAGATCTGTTGTGAAGATTTGAGAGATTGCTTGAATGTGTTCTTGATATTTATATGGTTACTTAATTGTTGAGTAAAATGATTTCAGGCATGCAAGTATGGGATTGCATGAGTGAAATCTTGATACTCTTATACGGTAGTCTTTGAATACTTATAATTCTCATGTATCTTATGAATTGTATGATTGTTTCTGAGTGACTGAAGTAGTTGTATGGAAAAGTAAGTCTGAAATTGATTTCTTCCATGGTTCATTAAATTGCTTGTTTCTGTCATGTTATAGAAAGAATTGTTTATCTACTTAAGCTTTGAATATTGATTCATAAAAATAATATGGGTTATTTCTATGAAATAATTAAGTAGAGTATGTCATTATGGTGAGTTGGTGCTTATCATGCTCAGTTCTTGTGAACTGACTCGTGCTAACAATTTTGTAGATAAACGCAGAGAAGGAAGGGTGAAGTATTTAGTTTTGTATATTATTTTGATCGAGGAAAGTTTGAAGATATGACTGACTTGAATGTTCTTAAATGAAATACTTCTTCTTGAAAATGGGAAAAGGGCTTACTACTTAATATAATTGTTTTATTCATTTAAAAGAAAGATTTTGGTCATGCTTAAAGGCATGAGTTGTATTTATCTCATAAATGTAATTAAGACAGATTTCCTGTTGATATATATATTTTTTTGTAAGTGGTTGATTGTCGATTGATGAGTTATGAGTCATAAATCTATCAAGTTAAGAAATCAGCATCTACAATACTATTGTATTAATCATTAGTATCAAGCATGTAGTAAGTACTATACACATCTTATGTGTGAGATTCTAAGGATCATATAAGGGACTATTGGAGGAACATTGCCTAAAAATATCTTGTTCTAAGTAATTATATGTTAAGCATACTTGGAAATAGTTGAGGTTGTTAATGGATAACTACCTCATTATAAAGTGCAATATATCAACCTACTTGTAAAGTTGTGTTAAGTTCTCCAAAGGTTTTGTATAGAATGTACTCAACCAATAAAAGATATCTAGAAGTAAGATTGTCTAATCTTAATGGCCATTATAAGAAAGTAGTTGGATTATCATGAAACCATGGAAAGGTTATGATAATCGGTACTTCTTGTGCTATGGTTGTTTTATAAACATAGGTTATACTAACTCTTATCAAAGATATAATAATTTAATATTGATTTCTAAGTGAAATCAACTCTAAGTCCTATACTAGGATGATACACATAAGCTACAATAGGATGGGCTTATGGTAATCTTACATGACTATATATTGATTATGGTTTCACTTTTCGAATTGCATAATTGTGATAAATTGTGTTATGAAATATTTTTCTCAAAGAGATGGAATGTTTTTAATTAGGGGTTGTTCCATGATGCATCATTATGAGCACATAAGCATGTCGGATATAATGGAAGTAATATGGGAACATGCTTACTAAGTTAAAAAGAACATAGCATTTGAATCTCATCCCTAGTCAATACTGTAATTATCTCTAAAGAGAATTAGAGATATTTTAAAAAGGATATGATAGGGAAAGATAAATGGGTAAGTGGTTCATAAAATCTATCATATTGGATACCCTAGATATATCTTACTTGTTGGAGATAGTAAAATAAATGAACGCTCTTTACTGAGCTTGCAATTAAGTAAAGTGATGTGCTTAAACTAAAAGGATGGTTGGCATTGATAGCCTATGGCACTTAATTCAAGGAATGAATCATACCTAAATACTTAGCTTCATATAAGTACATATCCCTAGAATATGAAATAAGGAGCATGAGCCTAAATGTTAAAGCCGGGACAATTTTTGAAACTATGTAATAATGATCATAGACATTGATAGTATTGTTTCTATCAATGGTTAACATGGGTATGAGATATTGAAAGGTAATTAAAATGTTATAGAGATTGGGGGTCCTGGGATCAACTCAATCCAGACCTTAGGTATGACCCATTCATGGAGAAGGTGTTGTAAGTCCTAGGTTGTTCTATAATGATTACCTTGAAAACATTAAACACCATGCACCAATATAGGATTCTAGGCGGGTGAACTCACTGCATATACTACACATTCGTATCCCTATGGTGATGATTGTCACCATTAGGATACTGCCATTTAGCATCTGTAATGAGTTGTCTCATCAAGAGACTGGATTGTAGTATGGTGTTGTCCTAAGTACAAACCTTGATAGAGTTACAAGACATATTGGACCTCTTGGGTATGCACCCTTATATCAACCTATGATGGCTACGGGAAGATATGTGGGTGAGTAACAAGGTGAATTGTTACGAGAACACTTTCTTTCCCATAGGCATCACAGGATGACATAGAGGTACGTCTTCATGTAGGTTAAATTGGTTTGTACCTCATTCAAGGCTTGTAGTTGTTTACAACATTAACATTTGTGAATCCATATAACTGAACAAGTGAATAAGGTGAGATGACAAGATTCCAATGGCAAGTGTGTGTCATCATAGAATCGAGCATGGCATACATGACTCAAAAACTTTGTGCAAAAGTGGTGTAAGTCTTGATTACATTGTCGAGATTTTCACCATTATCTAAGTTGTGAGATGCCTGTGGTTTTCATAGGTGGAATCTAGGTACACACTTAGGGGTTTTCACTTATATATCATATCCTATTAAAGGAGAACCAAAGGGATACATTTTATGTATGGCTCATATAGAGCATTGAGGGAGAATGAGTAGGTTCAACATTCTCTCATACAACTACACATGGTTCATGATAGTTATTGAAATGGATTGCTTTAAGGTTTATGTAGATTTAAGGTATTTAAATCATGGGATGTGCACACTAGAAAGTTTTGGTTTTGGACTAGTGAGATAAAATTTGTAGTTGATGATGTATACAAAATTCTAAGGTTGTTGATATACGGTGAGCCAATAGATCCTATCACGGTGATAATAGATTGAGGGTATTGACATGGTTTTTCAAATCCAATGCCTTGGAGATTAATTTCACATCTAAGGCCTTTCAATATGAGATGAGATATGAGCCAAGAGTGGTGTGAAGTAGATTCATAGGTGTGTAGTGAGAATGGCTATTTAATGATACACACCTATAGACTCTAGTGGTGTGAGTTTTCCATGGACATTTACGGGAGTGCTTATAGACATGATAGAGCACAGGAGGGTATTCACATTTGGGAATGATTTGATAGTGCATGTTTATCATGAGTTATGGATATATGTGACCAAGATGAGGTCAGCATTAGATGTAGGATTGTTGGTCTAAATAATTTTCCTAAGTATTTGAAGAGTGGGTGGAATGTTTAGGCATGAATATTAAATTTGTTATATTCGAATTAGCACAAAAAAAGATACTATTCTATTAACTTGTTGTTGTGTTGATTTTATAATGGAAGGATGGATATTATGTACCATTACAAATAGGAAAACCACTTCCTATAAAATAGGAGGTTATCCAAATACATTATAAATAAATTTGTAACCACACTAAAAACTAGTAAGAACTAATTTACCAAATGGTAAATCCCACAATCATGTGAACATTAGATTTCCTAACATTCCCCCTTAATGTTTACATGGTAGTAATAGAAATTTCACACTTCCTCTACATCCTTCCGCCCATGTTTTCTCATGATCTTGGTACAAAACTCGAACTAAAGGTAGAAGAAGGAACACATCAACTTCTTATTAACCATGCATTTTCGGGAACACATCCAACTAACGAGGATGGGAACGTGCTCAGGAATTATCTGCTTATCAAACAATCACTCTAGGAAACACATCTAACCTAGAAGTGTGGGAACTCAAGTAGGAACACATTTGAATAGCCTTCAATGGTTTTCCTTAGGCTAACCAAAAACCTAGGTATGAACAGGAACACATTTGACTATTCAACCAATTCAAGACTCATGATGCTACATTTCACTGTGCTATATGTTCTTCACTATGTTATTACATTGGGTAATTATGTAGGAATACTCATATACACAAGTGAACATGAACATACCACATCTGTTCTTATTTTTCACACCACACTAAAATCCACACCAAACTTAAATGATGAAATCAAACACACTTTGCACTCTAAAAAAATCACATTCATGCCACCAAATCGGTGAAGTGGCCCCATAGTTGGCAACTAACGAGAGGTTGTTGGTTTTCCTCTAGCCTCGATGCCTCCATCCTCCTCAGGTGTATGTGTTGTTAACTCATTAGAATCCAAATATGAAGCACATTTGTTTACACATTGACCTTAATCTTTTCTTCCCTCCCGTAATGTGAAATATTTTATTTTTTAAATGTCGGGTAACACTAAAAATGTGTCCTGAGGCAATTTAAAAATAAATAAATTTGGACTTTACAATGAATCGATTTTTGACTCTTTGACAAAAAAATTACCCACACAAAATAACAATAATTTCCACGACATTTAAAATTTGACTATTTAACGACACGTGACTAACAAATAATATAGACTTTAAAATCCACGTGATAAGATTTGACAATATTGGCTTTACTTTTAAACACAATGGACATTACTCTTTTAATTAGAGAAATGTGGACCAATTAAATATCTATCTAGACCTAAAACCACCTAAATGACACTTTATGACTTTGACAAATAAGCTAGACATGTGTTTAAATGACAATGAGGAATAACTTTAACAAAACAAAAAAATTAATAACTTTGACTAGCCCGATAAAATGACCATTCTAGACTGATTTAGACTCAACAAAATAACTTTATAGTGACACATATAGAATGGAAGTTGAGACTCCATCTAAGGTAGAATAAATATGTGAATGGAAGGCTACTAACTAAAACAATAGACATATATATTTAAAAAACTAAATATCAATCCTCACGCAATTTATTGAACCACCGTGGAAGCTTGTGGTGGAGGTGGTCACATGGTGAAACTTGCCAATATTTGAATGGCCAAGTTGGTTGTTAGAGGCTGGATTTTTCGATAAAACTTATCTTAAAAAAATCACTCCTTTTGATTGAAATTGCTTTCCGTAGAAACATTGAGATTTATAGCAATTTGTAGAAGACGTGGTCATTGGCGGATCTATCCACTGATGGCTATGGATTTGTAAATCCATTGCATGTCTACGTATCAGTCTGTATATCAAGCACGTGGATGAAAATGGTTGAATGCTCGCCCACCATTTTAACATCCGATCGATCATAAAAAGGGTGAAACAAAATTTCCAGAGATACCATACAGACAGGAAGAGATCTTGTAATGTGCTCCACTAGTTATTGGGTAATAAAAATGAGATAACATTTTGCAAGCGGCGAGCTAGGCTTATCTTTGCATGCAAATCTATGAGTGGGTGAATGGAAATTCCATATGTCTGTAACAACAGTAACCAGACGGTTCTACACAGATCTGACAGGGACAAATAATGATGCTAAAAGGAGAACAACAAGACGCCTTTAGCTATTAGTTGACCAAATGACCACTGGCTTGTAGTAATGCTTGCGAGAATTTGAACGAGGACACCTTTCCAACACCATGCACCTCCTCTCAATCACAAAACATAGATCAGGTAATAATTTTAATAAATACTATAATAGATTAGGTAATAATTTTACTAAATACTAGAAAAAGTAACAGGCATGGACTAAAAGCACATATAAATTTGTTCGAGAGTCAAATTAGGACATCAAAAAGATAGTATTCTATTAACTTGTTGCTGCATTGATTTTGTAATGGAGGGATGGCTAATATATAGCCATACAAATAGGAAAAAGGATTCCTTTAAAATAGGAAGTGAAAAATATAAAACCCATATTAATATATTGTTATACATTGTCATAACAATATATTAACTATCCAAATACATTACAAATAAATTTGTAACCACACTAACAAACTAGTAAGAACTAATTTACCAAACGTAAATCACCCACAATCATGTAAAATTAGATTTCCTAACAACATGCAAGAGGGACATAGAAACATGTGCAAGTGTCGGTTAAGAAGGGAATTCACGGGAGGAAACATTTAAGATTTAGCCATTTTTGCATAACATGAGATAAAAATAGGAAAATCAATTAGAGTGCAGTTCAAGAAAAGATAAAATCATGAAGACTTTGTGGCCAAGGAAGAGCTATTTTGGGAACAAGTGGAAGACCAAGAGACATGCATAGTTTGTGCTAATAATAGGATTAAGATAGAGTTCAATTATAGATTAATCTATTATTAGCCACCATGTAGAAGCATGTAGTTGTTGGCACATGGCTATTCTGAGCATGCAACCTATTTTGAGAATGCATGGGTAGTGAAGGGAAAGTCCCCACCCCTATAAGTATGTATTATTCTTCCTATTTGAGATAGTTCTAAGTTGTAATAGAGTTATGTTGCTGGTATGATTTTACATGCATGATTCTATGAGTATTGTGATGTATTTAGCTACTATTTTGTGATGAGTTAATATAATGGATAATTGTGGATGGATATTCATTGTTAATGTCTCTATTTATGGTACTTACATGGTAAGTTTGATCCCATCCTTCTCTCGATACATTATGCACTATGGTTGTGATATGATTCTTGTTATGCTTTACATTTAATTACTTGATCTGGTTATGGAATATATGAATATGAATGATAACATCCTAAAAAGATAGTATAAAAAAGTACTTGGTAGCTTTGTGCACTTCATGTGAGTGTCTTGATCTATTTGGATGAACTACCAATGCACTGAGGAAATTGAGTGGGAAAAAGACTACATTTTGGTTTCATTTCTAGAACTCTTTTAAAACTGTTTTCCATGATATTGCATGATCATGGCATATTGATTGATTCATGTGTCCATTGAAAATTTGGTAATCGAAGGACAAGATAAATTTACATTAAGATATGGTTCTAGACTTGATTTTAATGCATACAAGTGGGTGGAAGATAATCTATAGCATGATCTATATGAGAAACTTTTCAATTCTTTTCCTATAGAATTGTACAAGTGGTTATTTTCATACACATCGAAGAAATGTTGGAGTTACTGAGACCAAGGGTTTAGAGGAAGGAGGATTTACAAGACCTTGTTTGATACGAGATAAACCTTGGATGTGTGTTGTAGATCATTGGTGGGTTGGTGTTATGTGTAGTTATACTTTGGAGTACGTTGTTTCTACGTATTCTTGTTTGAAGGTTACTTAGTTTGAATTTTTGAATGAGCCCAAAGGATCTTACATTCATGTTATTCCTTTGGAAATTAAGATCTTTTTGGCGGTGTTGAGTTTAGAGCACCTACTTATGGATAGTTAAGCATATCATCACACATAGGGGAAAGAACAAGTGTGATGAAAGATGACATGCCTTGTGGAATAAAGGTAAAGAGTAAATTTAATTTAATCATCATGGGAGAGAGAATTAGCAAAAGAAACATGGTATTGAGAAGTATGTGAATTTGTGGAGGATAATGTCTCAAGAAGGATTTAAAGCTCACGTAGAAGACATGAAGGAAGAGTATCGGCTCTCCCCCACTTAGGAAAGTGTAGTAGAGAATCCCCTTCAACTTTTGATGAGAGCAGTATGATGAAGAAAGATTGAGGACCGTGGGCACACATCTGATCCCACCTAGTAATCGAGCTCAGTATTCATTTTTACACCCACCAAAGAACAAGGGAACCCCATGCATGCACATTGGCCTATGACCCAGTGGGCACTTTGGGTGCTCACATGAGGCATGCGTGAGTGTCGGGTCTCTTCTTTTGTGAGTTTAGTGGAAAACATCATATATGATAGGAACTTAAAGAGAGTGAGAAAAAATGAGACATGCATTCATCATAGAGATCGAACGGCCTCAAGGCCAATGCAATCTTTCCGGATAGAAACATACTTAACAAATTATAGGACTGAAATAGAACAAAAAAAAATGCATAAAGGTTTATACTCATTCCATAATAGACATGAAACAGAACCATGAAGATATATGTATGGACCAGAATCATTAATAATCATATTCAAGTAAGTTGGTAACCTCATTACATCCATTAGATCCATTACAGAACATCGCAGTATGGTAGACCGAAGTCATACATCATAACTGGATTTACATCCTTTAGCTATTAAAAGAAAATTTTCAATCCCAAGCCCCTTGATGCATCCTTCTCCTATGTTTTATCTACCCAACCCAATACAACTCCTTGTAACATTTCTAAAAATCTATGCTCTTTATTGATCTCCCACATAATTCCTTTGCATGCACTTGTATTTATAGGCCCTTGAACTACCAAACCACCTTTCTAAGGCTTCAGATCCATCGCCAAGTGTCTAGATGTGGTCCTCCATGGGAGCATGCTCCTCTAGGCCTGAGCTCTCCACTCCTTGCCATGATGGTCTTCTAGAAACCTCCATCGCAGGGCATATTCCTTCCTAGGCCAACCTGTCGCCAGGATGACACCTTATCCACTCCGCATGCGCAGTTAGGTCATACTTTTCTCATGTTCTACCCGAAACGCCAAATATGGCTAATTCCCAAGACCATGTTCTATCGGCGTGTAACATGGTCCTCCTAAAACCCTACCCTACATGCCTTCTTCTTGTCTTCCCACCCTTCAACTTAGGCCTTGGTGTCCGTGTGCCTTTTTGTACTTAGTCAATATTTTAGGGGCCCAACATCACCCCACACTTTACCCATTCTCTGCCCGTGGGAAAATTTCTTCAAAGAAATAATTACAATAGACTTAACATCTTGGAAAAAGAATAAGGGAATGAAGAATTGGGAAAAATGAAATAATGGGGAAGTGTTGTCATTACTGCAACAAGATGGGAAAATATCTTCTGCAAGTTGGCCTCCAACTTGTTCTAGGCATCGAATTCATTTTGTGCTCTTTGACAGAGGTCACCAACTAGGTTGTTTACCTCCTCAAAACCCAGTCTATTTCCTTGAGTGTTCAATGTTTTAACAATTCCTTCCAATTCCTTGCCCACATCCTTTAAGCGCATCCATCCTTCTTGTAATCTGTGGGTACAACTCCTTTAGTTTTAATTTAACATCGTAAGGTTTCAATAGCTTCTAACTTCATCTCGACCTTGGCTAGGATCCTCTCCCGCTTCTCTGTGCCCTTTGTTCTTCTCTTGGAATTTTCTAAGCTCTAGCTCGTGAGTGGTGACCAGAATACTCACCACTTTTTCTCTATCTGCACAATTGTCATATGTGGCCTCAACAGTATGGGTAGAAATTTTCACATCAGCAAGAACCTTGTTGTACTCGGAAATGATTGCTACAACCTTCAATTTGTCCTCCTTCTCTAGGCGCATTGCTATTTTTCTAGATTTTAATGCTAGAGGCTACCTTTCCATGGTGAGGATGTGTGTTAAGTCTTCAAGGCACTCAAGGGAAGATCCATAACTTTGTGTGGGTAGTGCTAGGTCCGGATGCTTCAAAATAATGGCATTTGTGATGGATTCTACCTTCTTATATACCTCACGCACCCTTTCCTTTTCTTCCCTAAGTTCACGCTTTAGTTGTGCACTAATTAATTCTTGGTGCTCCTTCTAGCTCTTCTTCCCTATTTTCTAGCTCTTCCCTATACAAAATTTTACCCTTTCATTCCTTTTGAATAACCTAGATTCTAGCTCAACGAGACCTTATTTAAAGCATTGCAGACTTGTTCATCCGAAAGCTGCTGAGCACTCACCAAGGGGTTATCTCCTTTTGACTCAGAATCTTCATTAGTGCTCCTTGGCTTACCTTGAACTCTGGCTCGTCAATGTGGGACTCAATTTCCCACAAAATCATTTTCCTCATCTAAGGGTATGCACCTTCTTCATCAAATGACTTCATTTCCAAGAGTTGATCTATTGGGATTGTGCTTTGGAAGCGTGCACACAACACCTTGTTTGGATCATCAATGTAGCTCATTCTTGGCTTCTAGATCTCCATGTGCTTTCCTCCTGTGTGTATGCCCTTAGGAATAGTTACCGATAGACTAGGGCCTCCCATGCTTCCGTGATCTTTCCCTATGCTTTCTTCCTATCTTCATTCATCACTATATCAACGCTATGCTCCAATTCTTGTTCTACTAAGGATTCAATGATTTTCATTGCTTCTCTTTCTTCCACCTTGTTTACTTCATCCTTAGTGAGGCTTGGGGTCTTCTGACCCTTCGTGCTAACCTCTTCACCTCCTCCCATGTCCTAGGCACCCTTCACCTCCTGGCTACCCTTCCTTCACACAAAGCGATAGTCATTCTTCACCTCTTCACTCTCTTCTTCTGAATCATGCACGCTGAAAAAAAGTGGTTCTTGGTCTCCCTCAAGTTCATATTCTTCATCGTCATCCCTCTCACCCCTGTATTTCTCCAAGCTCTTTGTTTCCTCCAAGTCAGCTTCCTCCATCACCTTTTGTTTCTTCCTAACTAGGGATTCTAGTATAGGAGACTCTACTTTCTCTTCCTCCTCTTTTGGTGATTTCTCCTCTATGATAAGCTTTCCTTGCTCTAGCACATCCTCTCTAACTAGTGACCTCTTCCTGCATGTGAAAGTAATTTTTACAACACTTATTCCTGGGGTGCACCCACCACTTGAGTATCTTGGACACTTGGTGCCTTCTTCTTTATCTCTTGTCTCCTTTTTCTTGGGCGCAGTCTTCTTCCTACCTGTTAGGTCCTTAGGTATAGCTATCTCATTCTCAAGATAAGTGCCCTTCTCAAACTTGGGCCTTATGTGAAGGTATACACGCGCCATGGACCTCCCTGCAATAGGCAGAGTTAGGGGTTTCATCATCTGAACTTCATGCGACACGTAATTTTCCATGTATGCATGCTTGTTGGGGTAGACCAACATCCTGTGCATCTCCCTATGGTCCCGATCCATACTTCCAAGGTCAAAATTCAGCTTCTTGGATTCCTTAAATCTATTTACCCCCACTTGGAAGTACTAAGTGGTGAAAGAAAATGGAATTTTACACCATGGGCTCATGCTTTCATCAACCAACCTAAATATACCAATGCAGAAGTGTTGGTATACTATGAATTCAACTTCTCCTTCAGATCTTTGGCTTATTCTAGGATCCTCCACTCTACCTTGAATGCATTCCTCAAGCGTATATACCATTTCTCAAGATGCACCTTATGAATGGTCGTCATGCTATCGCAAGTGTATTTTTCAAATCTCTTTATGGGTGAGGGGTATTCCTCTGGGTACTCCCATACAAACTTATTTTCCACATCTAGCACTCCGATCTTTGAAAATACAATAGTTAAAAGGACATTGCTGAAAAGTATCTTGCCACCCTCATGTTCCCTATTGATTATCTCATCTTGATGTATGTGGACAAGTTGTAGATGGCACCCTCTGATATTCTTCTGCAAACATTGAGCCATGATTTGTTCACTTGTGTCCATCTCTCTTGGTCGTTAAGTTTGATTACCAGTGCACAACCATTCTCATCACTGGTCTTGGATATCCACAATATCAAAGTACCTTAACCCCTTCTTGTATGCATATGCGGTGACAGTTTCTTTGATGGCTTATTTGTCGCATAGGTCATCCTCTATACTTTCTCCTTCACAGATGAGACCTATGAATTTTGAAATCGATGAGTGTTATGTGCATCTTGCGCACCCGAGAAGTGAAATTGATATTCTTTTACATGTGACATCAGCCACTGATAGAGGTGCTTAGGCTTCCCAAAGTAGGGCAACTCATAGAGTTGCAACAATCCTACCTTCTCCAACTTCACTTTTACTTCATCGCTATAAATGGGTAACCCTTCTGGTGTCCTCTTGTTTGTCGGGTGCACTAACTCCAGCACCATTTCTTTCTCATTCATGTTTGTGTGATGGTTATAGTCACTTACTGTCATGTCTCTTAAATGGGACTCCCACTCCTTTCGAAGAAAAACCCCATCTGGGTACTACATTTCTGCATACCATTCTTCATTGGTACTTATGGTGGTTTCTTTTAGTTTTCCCTTTCCCTTTTAGGTGTTACAACTGGTTTCTTGGGTTCCATTGTGTAGGTTATCTTTGCACTTCAACTTCTCTTTCTCTACTTCTCTACCCTTTCCAAGTTTAGATCTCGAACTTGTGAAGAAACTCCTTTCCAACCCATGCCCTAGCTACCAAACCCTCACTGGAATATCCCCTTCATAAGATGACACTTCTCCACAACTCTCTCCATGCCCATGAACTATTCCCCCTGGTTTGAAAATCCAAACTAGTCACTCATGGTTAAATTTCTCCAATTTTTCTTCACATGGATCAACTCTAGAAACCCTAGTTCACAAAATATCTTCCTTCTCATATTTGCAAAGTAAAATAATGAAGTTTCCAACCTTCTATTTATAGTTTTCCCACTTTTTAACATTAAATGCTACCTTACCTACCACTGTACTTCAACACTTAATGTGGATTTTTCAACAAAACCCGACTTTAGCACTTTAACTCATGCACCCAATCCTATGCAGAAAATCCCCCAACCTTCTAGCATGTAACCAATCCATCTTGATAGGAGACTCTTCATGCACATCACTTGTGCCGAAGGTACTTCTATCATGATTTTTCTCTTTCCTACCTCATGTTGCTTTTGTACATGGATCCACAATGCAGCCTTACCCTGACACCAACCATCCTTTTTCACCTTTCCTTCCATGCACTTACTTTCCCAGGCTATTCAACCAGGATTTTTAACACAATCCTTCTTGGTTCTTCACACTTTGCACTTTCCTCCACATTATTCTACCCCACACTAAAATGATGCATTGTCCTCTACGCATTCACAACCTTAAAAAAAAATTAAAGAGGTTACCAGCACCCAAGGCACAACATAAAAATAACAATGAGAAAGGGAAACACATGAAAAGACAATGTATTAAGGGAAATCCTAAACTAACCGCAATACTAACTTATTTACAAACACCAAGAAGACTTATTTATAGTAGGGCTTCAACCTACTCCCATTGAAGTGTCCTTGAAATCTCGTCCCCATCCAAAGGTTTGCAGAATCGGCACGCGCTTGAATAAAGGATGTATGGGATGATGTAGGGCCCAAACAATGGACTTTCAACTTCCAAGGATGGCACAAAAACTTCTAATCATATAGTAAGACCATTTTCCCAACCTCAAACTTCTTGTTCTTAATGTGATGATCATGCCATGCCTTTTATTTTTCTTTTTTAGTTGTCTGGCTCCACCTGGACAAGTGATCGTATTTCATCCAATTACATTAACTTGTCAATTCTTTCTTCCAACATTTGTTCATCATCTAATCCTCCTACACGCACTATATGTAGAGAAGGTAACATGAATTCAACTTGTAGGATAGCCTCCATGCCAAACACCAATTGAAATGGTGTGGCCTTATTTCACCTCTTGTAGGTTGTCCTATATGCCCAAAGAATGGCTGATACTTTGTCATCCAAATCTTGTCTACCAAAATCACAAATCTTTGTCAATTTGTGACCAAGTATTTTTTAAATGCCTCAGCAATTCCATTTTCTTGAGGGTGATAGGGAGTAGTTTTGTGATGGGCCACCATGAATTTTGATAATAAAATCCTAACCATTTCATTGAGGAAGTGCGTACCTCTATCACTTGTTAAAATCAATGGGCATCCATACCTACTAATTATGTTTTCCCATAAAAATCTAATAGATATAGCCATTATACATCCTTTGTAGGTGTTGCCTCTGCCCACCTTGTCAAATAATCAGTGTAAGTGAGGATATACCGCGAACTAGTCCTTTGCGCCACTGGTGAGATTGGTCCAAAAAATTCGATAGCCCATTTCTCAAATGGTTCCACGTTGGACTATTGGTCGTAAGGGAATTTCATCCCTTTTTCTAGGTTTTCCAAGGCACTGCAATGGTCACAAGCCTTGCAAAACTCAATGCAATCTTAATAAATGGTCTCCCACCGAGCCCTGCGAGTAGAATCTTCTATGTGGTTGCATTTCCCACATAGTGTCCTCCTGTAATCCCACCATGCGCCTCTTCCATAATTGCAATGTGCTCATGTTCTAGTACACATCGGCGTAGAACCTCATCATGACCCATTTTGTATAGATCTCCACTAATTAGCATGTAGGGCATGATGCATATGAAAACTTCTTCTTCTCTAAGGCCTTCATTCTAACTGGTACCACACCCATTTTGAGAAATATTGCAATATCTTCTAAGTCTGAGGGCATGCACCACAACCTAAATAGTTGTGCATCTAGCATGGTATCCTCAATGCTTTGCACATCCTCCCTTGAATCGATTCTAGACAAATGATCAGGTCCGAATTACTTTTTCTTGGTTTGACAACCACCGTGAACTCAATTCTTGGAACAATAGTACCCACCGACATATGCACCCTTGTAGAATGGGATTGTTCACCAAGTATTTCAATGCCATATGGTTAGTGTAAAATATAAATGGAGTTGCTAGCAAATACTCTGAAAACTTGTGAAGCGTAGATCATTGATAATGCCTCACGCTCAGTTGTAGTGTAATTTTGCTCCACTGGCGTCAGCTTCCTGCTTGTAAAGCACAAAGGATGATCAATAATCCCCTTACCAGGTTGTGTAAGTACTACTCCAATGGTGATTCTTGAGGCATCCACATGAACATGGAAAGGCTTATCCCAAGAAGGGAAATGTAGGATGGGCGCGGTGACAAGCCTATCCTTCAAAGTGTCAAATGCCTTTTGTTGTGCCTCTCCCCAATGAAAGGCACTTTTATGTCTAAGAAACTCTTCTAAAGGTGTGGTGATCTTGGCATATCCCTTGATGAACTTCCTGTAGTACCCCGTATGCCCAAGAAATCCATGCACTGCTTTGACTAGTAGGCTCCCTCAATCCCACAATTACTGCAACTTTAGTGGGATCTACTAGTAGGCCTTCCTTACATATGATGTGTCCCAATAATGTTCCAAATGGGGTAACAAAGACACATTTCTTAATATTGAGGGATATCCTCAACTGCTGACACCTTTCAAACATTAACCTTAAGTTGTCACAATGGTCCTTCACTAACCCATATACTATCCAATCATCTAGGTAGAATTGAAGAAATTTATGGATGAAGTCCTAGAAAGCTTGTACCATAATGCACGAGAACATAGTAGGCATATTATTGAACCCAAAAGGCATGAATGTATAGGAAAAATTCCCACTCAATGGTGGTGAAAGTCATCTTCCTCTAGTCCTCCTTCATGATCCTTACCTAGTGATAGCCTTGAAAATCCATCTATGAAAGAGTAGACCTCGCATCCTACCACTCCCTCTAAAATTTCTTCAGTAAATGGGGTTGGGAAAGGATCAATGATACACACTGCGCATTCGGTCCCCGTAATTCACATGCAGATCCTTATCCTTCCATCCTTTTTGATGCTAATTACCATTGGACTTATCCATTTTGACTCTTTAACAACTTCAATGATACATGATGCTATCATTTTATCTATTTCTTCCTTAACCTTCACACGCAAGTTAGGATTCATTCGGTATGGTCTTTTTCAGACTAGAACACACCCTCCTTTAACTTAATTCTCATTTCTCCCAAGGAATGGTGAACACCTTTTAGTTCATGATACCCACGCAAGAATAAATCCTCAAACTCACGTAAAATATCAATGATCTTAGAGACTTCTTTCTCCAACCAATAGTCTCCAATGATAGCCTCTTTAGGCTCCTCTTCTGAGCTAATGTTAACCTTCTTTTTCCTTAAAGGTTCATGATAGGTGCACGCCCATTCATCAGAATTATCTAACACCTCGGTGTCCCCATAGAATGGTCAACATCTAAGTTTTCCACTTCTTCTCCATCAATAACATACACCATCTTTCCTTTTTCTTTTTCCAAACACACGCGCTCAAGTTGTATCTCTTCTGTTTCTTCTTCCTCAAAGTGTGCCTCTAGCCAGTTCACCTAGAAACTCTAGTAGCCTATCTTCTACCATGACACTATCCCCAATTGTAAGGCACTTAATAACCTCGTAACACCTTATCCACCAAGGGTTTTGTACTCCGATACTCGAATGCTTGAATGAGATCAGCCACTAACTCTTGCCAATTCCCTATCTGGTGGCATGTCTTAGAATGAATGTACCATGCACACGCACAACCTTATAGGGTGGAATACAACTTGTGAACCCATAATGAAGGTGGAAATGCTTCTGCGCTTCCCATCTAGGCTATCTCACATGCTTGGATATGGAAGGAAGTGGTCTCTTTACCATGGTAGTCTTTTATAGCCATGGGTGTGTTGCTCCTGCAAAACCTTATAGAGAAGGCAATTCTCACCTCACGCCATTCCAAGAGGTTATCCCGATGTGTCGCCCACCAATGCACAATAGTTCCGAGTAGGACATAACTTAACATCCCTCTTTGTTCATTCTCCTTCTTCCACTGAGCTTCCATCTCTTGCAAAAATACCTTAGGGAAGGCTCCTCCTGAATACTTAGGTAGCTCCTTTCCCCCTAGGTGCCAGGACTATATGCACCTTTTTCACCTTTTTCATGATCCTCTCAAATGCCATCCGATTAACTCATAGGTCCCATGCACCCAATTATCACATGTTATACTAGTGGTGTCACTTAAGGAATGAGCATCCTCAAACTGGATAACTCCTTATGTGGGATGGATTACCTCTGGATCCCTGATTAAGTGCACATATATTCTATCCAGGACCTCTTCTCCCAAAGGTTTAGTATAGGGTGTTGATTTTCCATCAACTAGGGGTATGATGACCCATTCCTCCTCATTTTCAAATATTATGTATCCCTTGTTGAACCGAAGATCCGCATTATTCTTATAGCACCATGGGCACCCAAGTAATGTTGGGAAATTGTCTACCTTAGTGAGCACCAAGAATTTGAAGTCCCCAGTAAACTTAGCCCCTTGAATGGTGATAGTTGCATCCTTTAAGACACCAATGGGCATTGCCTTCATTTTTTTCACCATATAAACACATTTAAAGATGGTTGTAATGTAGGTCTTCCCATCTGATGTCATGCATCCAAGGTGAGAACATTGACCTCTACACCTGTGTCAATGAGGATATTACTAAGGATCCATCCATCCACGATCATATTTAACATGATCTCCCTATCATAGTCAAGGCTATGAGGGGGAAGGTTTGCATGCAAGACCTACCTCTTGCTCTCTTCTCTGATGCAGGGGTACCTTCTCTCTCAACCATGCCCCTAGCAAGGGAATAATATTATCTTTCCTTATTATTTTACATACTTCCTTAACCTCATCTAGGTCATCCTTTGGCACCTCGACCTTCCTTCTTTGCTCCTCCCTCCTGAACTACTCCTTTAGACACTAGATTTCTCCTTGTAAACTTTGAATGATGTCCATGGTTTCTTGATATACCTCCTTCTGATGTGTAGGATTTGGGTACTTCCCATGTACCACTTCTTCCCTTGAAACTAGGTTCTTTTGCCTTGGTATTTCCTTTACGTGCATGGCCTCTACTCTTGTTGTTACCATAACAAGTTCTAATCCTACATCACATGTCATATGTAACATCCATTGTGTGTCAGCCTTCTTAATGCTTACCATTACAACACCCTTGTATTTTTGGTGTTGTTGATTCATATTCTCAAACAAATCAGGGCACTCCTCATACTTGTGCTTCTTCCCGCACCATGAGCACTACAACAAATCGAGCACTCGCACTTGTAGTGGTCTATAGACCCACAATTAAAATAGGTTCCATGTGGGAACTCACTTCTTCCTCCTCTATGGTTACCATGACCAAAAATCCTCCATGAAATCCCCTTCCATGCGTGCCTCCATCTGCGCACTCCTCATAATGGCAATCATCACTCTTAGAACTATTGGAAATGTTGGTCTAGCACACACCATGATCAATGGCCTCATGGACCTGGTCAATAAGCCGACAATCCTTGGTATCATGGGTCGTAGAGGTGCATATCTTATAGTAGCAAGATACATTCTTCTCGAATTGTGCATTGTAACAAGGGACATCTACTCGCATCATGGTCCCCATGACAAATCTCATAGTCTACTACTATGGCACATACTGTCTTCTGGGGGGCAACTATCCTTGGCATGCCCCTCTACCTCACAATCTGTACACCACATTCCACTACGAGTCTCATGAGATGAGTTTGTAGATAAATTTTCTAGCTACTTAGCCATAGTAGTGATTTGAGCTTCCAAAAACAAGCTAACACTAATGTCAACACTCCGAATAGCTTCAGTGTGTAGGGCAGCTTCCAACACCTCGCATGGGTCTGGGAAAGTCTTATATGATAAAGATCTTCTAAATGGGGTTATAAAACCTCCAACAAACCATTGAGCATGATGTGAAGGGTGAATGCACATGAAAATTTTTACAGAGAGTATTAAATCGTGTGTCATACTCCCACACACTCTCCACCATTCCCTATTGTATTTCCTTAAGGGTATTGATGCTCTTCTATTCAAACTCAGGGATGTGGAATTTTGCTAGGAATGTGTTTTTCAATGTGGTGTAATCTACCACCATCTGATAAGGGTCATACTTCCTATACTAGCTATGCATGCCCACCCTTGCAATGTCATTACAAATTGATTGGCCTTTCGCCCGTGGTTGTGATCCCTTTGCACGCCATAATAACTCACACTTATGAATGTACCCATAGCATCTTCAATACCCATGTAATCTATCAAATGTAAAGACATCTCAAAGAAGACTTGAGGAGGTGGTCAGCCCTTGTCCTCCTAATCCAATTTCTTGACTTCCTCTCGTGTTTCCTCAACGGCGGATCCACTAGATCCACCAGGTCCTGTGCCTCCAAATCTACCAAGCCCACCTCCATATCCACCCGGTGAGCCAATAATGGGCCTAAACCAGTATTCATGCCTATGGTCCCTAATGTCCCACTAAATTATGTGCTAACTATCTCGTGAGATTGTGTTGCATTACTAGATGTGTGTCCCGTGCCACTCCCTGATGCATTACCCAAGCCTTGTATATTTTCTCCTTGTCCAAAAATTCCTCCGAATACTGGAATAGTATGCGTAGCCATAGAAGTGGGAAATGAAAAATTGTATCTCCTGGGCATAGATCTGTCACTTCCACTGATACCAACTGGGTCAATGATACTCCTTCCTTGATCTGGAAAACCAAGCACTAGGGTTTGGTCACTAGGTGGGTTCAGATGTGTGCCAATGACTCTTCTCTCTCCACATGATGAACTCTCATCAGAAGTTGAAGGGGTCTCTCTTATGTGCTTGCCAAGATGGGGTAGCATAGACTGCTTAGGTTCCATGTCCTCTACATGAACCTCAAATCCTTCTTATAATGTCTGCCTCCATATATCCATCACACTTGTAACCTCATGTTGTATAGAAATATCCCTTTCACATGCTTCACTATACTTGAGTCATCTCTCCTCCCTTTCTTTCTTAGTTGATGTATCTGTCATCTTTCTCTACCCTAGCTTCCTCTCCCAAAGGCTCAAAATGGTTTAGTTGCCATTGAAATGCCTTTAAACTCAAGGTAACAATCAAGATCTTCAGTGCCAAAGGGATAACGATAGAAATGATCATCGGGCTCCCAAAAAAACCCAAACTCATAGAATGTCTGAATAATAATATGTGGAAATAGTGTATTCCGTGGTGTAGCTAGTTAGCACTTCTTTCCACCAATGATCGACAACATGGGTCCATGTCGATCTACATCCTATAGCCTCTGGTACTCTTCTTGGGTCCATGTGTGTGATATATAATACCACTTGATCTAGACGCATATGCCGAGAGCCATGCATACAACTCTACTAGGAGGGAACATAATTTTTTTTCATAAAAATCATGGTAAAGGTTCTCTTCTACCCATCTCATGCGAGCATAAAACTCAGGCCCAATGCTCAATCTCTGAGAAAATCATCCTCCGTGATCTCAAACCATGATTCAACACTTTCCAAAGTTAAACACTCTATCATCACTCATTTCACAGATCATGATGTATGTTATTTCCCGCTACAACTTCATAAAGAGGTCCCAACAACGAAACCAAGATGTAGTCATTTTTACACCCACCAAAGAACAAGGTAACCCCTTTATGTGAGTTTAGTGGGAAACATCATCTACGATAGGAACTTAAAGAGAGTGAGTATAAATGAGACACCCATTCATCATAGATCTCGGAATGGCCTCTAGGCCAATGTAGTCTTTCTAGATAGAAATATACTTAATGATTATAGGATCGAACTAAAATAAAAGGAAAATGTATAAAGGTTTATACTCATTCCATAAATGAGACATGAAATAAAACCATGAAGATATATGTATGGACCAAAATCATTAATAATCATATTCAAGTAAGTTGTAACCTCATTACATCCATTAGATCCATTATAGAACATCGCAATGTGGCGGCATAAAAGTCATACATCATAACTAGATTTACATCCTTTAGCTATCAAAAGAAAATTTTCAATCAAGCCCCTTCATGAATCCTTCTCCTATTTTGTATCTACCCAATCCAATACAACTCCTTGTGGTGTATGTGCAAATCTCCGCTCTCTATTGATCTCCCCCCTAATTCCTCTGGGGGCACTTATATTTATAGGCCCCTGGAACTGGAAAACCACCTTTCTAAGGCTTTAGAACCATCTCCAAGCGTCAAGATGTAGTCCTCCATGGGAGCATGATCCTCTAGCTTGAGCTCTCCACTCCTTGCCATGATGGTCTTCTAGAAACCTCCATCATAGGGAATATTCCTTCCTAGTCCCACCCATCACTAGGATGGCACCTTATCCACTCCACATGCGCAGTCGGTCATGCTTTTCTAGTGTTCTACCCAAAATTCCAAATACGGATAAGTCCCGAGACCTTTTTTCTCCGGCGCGTAAGACGGTCCTTCTAAAAACATCCTAGAACCCTACCCTACATGCCTTATTCATGCATACCCACACCTTCAACTTAGGCCTTGCATGCCCATTTTTTATACTTAGTTAATATTTTAGGGGCCCAACATAACCATTGCACTAGGTTTTTGAGTTCCAAAGGTAATCATTGATAAGAAGGCAAGTGTAGGTAATCTAATAGGTTTAGGTAGATATCATTTTTGTTTGAATATAGAAGTACATCATACAACCCACATACCTATGAGAGCACATACTTCATCTTTGCTATTTAGGGACCAATTGGGGAATATCTCTGGCGTGCCATCTAGAAAGAGTGTGGGAATGCAGAATATTGAGAATACATATGGAAATACTAGTAATTCATAGATTATTGGAGTTGAGTTCAACACAATAGTTGGGTCACAAAGAAGTACATCCACTAGTCGGTTTCCCTACAAGAGGTGGATCAAAAGGATGAGGATGCTCAGCATCAGATCAAGTGGATTAGGTGGGTTTGGTGGTGAGGAAATACTCAGGGGGTTTTATTTCTAGCTCTTGTGGACAAGGTCAACACCATCATTAGCCATAGTAGGTGTATTATGAGATGTCTCTTCCGTAGTGCCCATTCAAACAACCACTTGAGACCCAAGAAACAACCTAGGGTTAGCTAGAAAATTATGGGATAATTTTTTTTTGATTTGAAGTGTCTACAACTAAGTTGCAAGACATCAGTTTTCACTAATAGGTTCTAAAACAAAACCTACTTACCAAAACACAAGTTTCCTTTATGAACTTATAACACATTTACAAGGTTTAAATTTTAGGGTTAGATGTTCTAGTTAGATTCAGGGAGTAATCTTACCCCATACCTACTCTCTATCAGGCTCAAAACTTCAACTATATTTTCTCATATTCAACTCTTTCAAAATTTCCCTAAACCATTCCCAATGGATAGTAATTTTCTCACCTTTCCGATGATATAAAGAAGTCCTCCTAACTCCAAGCAGAACTCAAGTTATGAGTGGGCGGAGTTCTGGGGTCAAATTTTCCCAGAGGGACACGTGGCAAGAGGAGGAGGAGTGCACCTTGGGTGGGTTGGCATGGGTTGCAGGGCAGCATTGGGAATTTTTCCCATAGCATGGCTCAAAGTCAAAATATGCTCCGCACCCCCGTGGGTCCCTAGGGACATGTGTCAGGTCCTAGTGCAAGGTGAAAAAGGGAAAAGGGAAGGACGGAGCAGCGGGTGGAACTAGCTCTTTGCGCCAAACGAAGAAGAAAAAGGGATAGAAGGCATGTGGGTCCACGCACCCATGGAAAGACAAATCCAAGGGAAGACATGATTTCAAGTCCACGGGAGGAGTTAGGAATTTTTCCCAATGCCCAAACCAAAATTTTCAAAGGGTCCCGCTCTACCTGTCATTGCCACCCCTAAGGTGTCATGTGGCACATTCTTACTAGCATGGTCGACGTGGTCAAAATGGGAATTTTTCCCAAAATTTTGAAAAGGTTAAGTTTTTAAAAACAAACACACCTCCGTCATAGCCACAAGTGGACATGTGGCACCCTCTGATTGGCTAGGAGCATGCGGAGGAAAAACTAGAAATTTTCCAAAGTAAAAATTTTAAAACAAGTTTAAAATTTGCAAGGAGTCCGCCTATCCACCATGCCACGTGGTAGCATGTGATTGGTTGTGGGCCGCGTGGAGTTATGGGGGCCAAATGGGAAAATTTTCAAATGGGATAAGTTTTTAAAAAAATTGGTTCGCCCCTCCAAGGGTGTCACGTGACAGTGAGCCCCGATTGATTGGTTGCTTTGAATGGCGGGGGCCACAAACCTTTTTGGGAAAATTTTCCACTATTAAAAATTAAATTTTTCTATAGTTAGATTAACCTTATTATTATTTGATTGCCAAATTAAAGTAAAACTTCAAATGGCCATAATGTTTGATAGGGAGATTGGATTTGGGAAAACGAGGACTTTTCGGAAAGCTCTCGATGTCCTCTTTACACAGAAGTTATCAATTTTAAAATTTGATGAAGTTTAAAGGGTCAATTTTATGAAATCGATCTACAAGATTTTAATATGTGAACTGGTAGTTTTTCAACTTATAATTTTGATAAAATTAGAACTCCTCCTTCACTCAACATGTCAAAAAGACATGGAGGATCATTCTAGGGAGGGTTTAGAGTGTTTTAGTGAAGTCAATTTGTTCATTTATACAAGTTTGCATTTTTCCAACAGTTGATGGGAAAAATGACCGTGCAAGCTCCGATTTGAAATTCCTTGAGTTTTAGAGATTCATTCTTGACTATTTTAGTGAATTTGGGTTCCTTAAGTCTTCCTAAGTATGAATTTCAAGTTTCATAACTTATTGTTGAGTATAGGTTTGAACTGCTCATTTTTATTAAAATGTACATTGCCAGAGTTAAGTTTTAAAACAATGAGCTATTTCTTTTAAATTTGTTTATCAATTTTTGTAATTTGGATGTGCATATGATTCCTAATTTAGTCAAATAAAGTTTCTTATCAAAACATCCATTCATTTCAAGTTATAATGCATTTTTGACTTCAATTTTTTTTTAATATACGTTTTCCAAAAGAGTATAACATTATCTTTCTTTCCCACACATTCTTTCATTTTCACAAACAACAATCTCAACCTTCAATAATAAATCAAGTATAATATGCAATATACATACACTTTTTCCAATTTTATATCAAAATACAAATTACAATGCTTATAATATCCTTTGCATTTCTTTTCCAAAACAGAGAACAAATGTAATTCTTCTTTACATTCCTCAATGCAATTACAACTTCCATTTACAATGCAATCACTTCACATTACAACATTTATACATTCATCCACTCAAGTGGGAAAGGTTACATTGAATTTTCTCAAAGAGATAGGATCAAAACTGTGAAATTCTTTCTCCAAACAACAACATGCTGAATTTGTTTTCTTTGCAACTTTGATCACAACAAGGAAGGGGGAAAGGCAACGCTCTCCACCCAACCAAGACATCCAATGAGAAAGGAGAATCCATCCTTCCCCATTGGCCCCGAGCCCCAACCATATTGAAATGGAGCATGAATATCAACACATGGCAACATAGGCTTCTTTCACATACAAGCAACATTCACATTGCATACAACATTAATAAAATACACAGTCCAACAAGACAACAATTCCCAACTGCATTTACAAACATACACACAATACATAGGCTTGGTCCAAACAAGCCAACAAGAGCAAGAACTATGGGGAGCTCCTTATGCCTCCCAATTTGGAATTGGGCATCCACCAAAATGCATACCACCAATAAACACATCAAACCCATAAACCTTATATCTCCCAACCCCTCCTTATGCCCCCCCATAGTAAGAAATGCAAGCAATTTCTTTTCCAAGGTGGATCCCAAAACCAAAACTCCCTCCTCAATAAAACAATGCCATTGAAATCCCTTATGCCCCCATATGAAATCCCCATAGCCTTCTCCTACACCATGCCCTAAGCATTCTACCCAACCAGCCAAGAATACAAAACACATTCACCATTTAAACATGCATGCAAGAGAAAGAAAAAAACATTTAAAAAGGGCAAGATCCTACCTCTCCATAATGGAGTTTGTTCCCAAAATAGCAAGCTCTTCCAATGCTCAAAATGCAGTCCAAAATAAAACACCAAGCATGCAAATGAATTTCCAAACTCCCTCCACAAGTAAGACTCCAAACAGCAATAAAAATTTGACCCAAAGAGGAAGAACAAAGTTTCAACAACCATAAACAAGAGAAGAATTTGAATTTTAAAGGAGAGGGAGAGGAGAGGATGATGTGGATTCCATGTGGGATGCCACATCATTCTTCCTCAACCCCAAAATAAAAAGTCAACATCACAACTTAATCACAATAAATGAAAATGACAATCATCTTACACACTCCAAATTAACCCATACCCCAACAAGGACTGAATTAAAAACTTGTAAGGAAAGTGCAATAAAAACTTACACATAGTCATTTCAAAATACATTTAAAAAGTCTAATTTTGACTCCAAAACCATAGGTATGGTTGGTGGAAAATTTTAAGAGGTGTGGGACAAGTTTAACTTGTCCCACAAGCCTCAAAATGCAGCCCTCAAGGACAAATTCGAATTCCTAAGAGGGTGAAGTGTCTTACACTCCAAAATCTGCCTTACACAATATTTCACATCTCTTACATCTTCTTACACATTCTTACAACATGCATTAATATCTATGACTTCATTTATTACATTCTTTTGACATAATGATTTATTTATTTAACACATGGTTATATATAACATAAACCCAAATCAATTAACAACTAATGAAAAGGGTAACACATCACAAATAAAATACATGCAAACATTACAAAAAAAGAAACACATTAAAGTAATACATGAAATCCCTTGGTCACATTTTAAAGGTGATTCCCCCATGGGAATTCCTAACAAACACAACATATAAACAATTACACATTGCCATGGTGACCTCATTGAATTCATCCAGAATTCTATATGGTTAGTCTCCAATCCCATGACATTGTTGTGATATTTTAACCTGAAAAAATAAAAATACCTCCTTCATCCTCCCGGCCATATCAAAACATCCAAAATGGTATAAACAACATATAGGGATCAAATCCAAATGACAAAACATCAAGAATTCAACATCATCATTTAAATTCAATTTGCAACTATATCACCATCCAATGAATCTCTATACTAGAGATACTCTTAATATTAATGTCACATGTCTAAAATCAACATCAATACTATATCCATGTCAACATTATATCATCATCCATATATAATAATGTCTCTAATAATCATCATGCATGCTAACTTAATCAAGGTCCATAATAATCCATGATCTAACATCTACACATCATACTAAATCAAAACATAATAATGTCCAAAATGAGATCAACAGTATCAAGATCAGTATCTAAAAGTGTCAAAGGGAAGTGGGCACTACATCCCCCTCCCCTTAGACTCAAATTCCTCCTGAAGTCACTGGAACAAATGTGGAAAATTTACTTGTAATACCGTGGGCATCCTTCCAAGTGGCTACTCTCATCATATCTATCCCACTGCACCCATACTTGATCAATCTCTCTACCTCGAAGGCCTAGGGTCCTACGATCTATGATACGGATGGGCTCCACCATCACCTACCCCTAATCCTGCACCTACAATGATGTCCAGTCCAACACATGAGAAGGATCTGCAATGTACCTCCTAAGGACAGAAACATGAAACACATCATGTACACGAGACAAGCTGGGTGGTAATGCTAGATGGTAGGCCAAAGGGTTGATACGCTCCAAGATCTCAAAAGGACCAATGAATCGAGGAGCTAACTTAGAACCTTTTCCATAGGATAGGGATCTTGTGTGGCCTAACACGAAGGAACACCTTCATGCCCACATCAAAACTACGATCAATCCTATGTTGATCCACATACTTCTTCTACCTGTCTTGTGCCTCCTGTAATCTCTACCTGATCAACACTACCTGCTACTCCATGTCCTACAAAAGAGCTAGTCCAAGAGATACTTTATCCTCTAACCTGTCCCATCTAAGGGGTGTCTTGCACTCTCTACCATATAGTTCCTGAAAAGGAGCCATGCCTATAGAACTCTGAAACTATTATTGTAGGCAAAATCCACTAAGTACAGGTACTCCTCCCACTTAGACTGTTGATCCATCACATACATCCTAAGCATATCCTCCAAAATCTGATTCACTCACTCGGTCCCTCCCCATCTGTCTCATGGTGATGATGATGATGCTAAATTTAATCCTCATCTCGAGGACATACCGCATGGTAGTAGTCGAGAAATGTGAAGTGTACAAAGGATCGTGGTCACAAATGATCTTCCATGGGATCCCATGTAACTTGATGATCTCATCCAAATATACTCATGCCACTACTCTAGTTGTATAAGTGGTCTTCACTAGAGAAAAGTGAGCCACTTTTATCAATTTATCAACCGTGACCATAATGGCATCATGGTGATATCTCACATAGGTAGTCCAATAATGAAATCCATGGAAATGGTGTCCCACTTCCATTCTAGTATGGCATGAGGATAAAGAAGACCTATTGGATGCTGATGCTCAGCCTTAACCCTCTAGCACTCTAAACACCATGAAAAAAAACTCGAGCCACATCTCGATGAATTCATCTCAAGTGGTATAACTGTCTCAAGGTGGCGTGCATCTTCTTCACCCCGGATGGGATGAATAGGGTGCATGATGTGCCTCTACCAAGATTTCATACCTCAAGCCTCCATATTTGGGAACATATATCTAGCCTCTGTGTCTGAGAAGACCATTTTGCCTCTAAGGTGAAACCATCAAACTTCCCTCAAGGGGTCTCTGTGACTCTATCTCTGCTCGAGCCGCAATGTAGAAGTTATCAAGAGGAAGCTACTGAAGAATCCTACTCCGTAAATCTATGCTCACTGTAGTGGCCATAGTCACATGTCTCCATCTACTAGAGCATCTACTACCACATTCTCTTTCCCCTTCACATGCTCTATCTCCATGTCATACTCACAAAGCAACTCCATCTAATGCCATTGACGAGTGTTTAGATTGGGTTGCGTGAAGAGGTGGTGAAGACTCAAATGATCTGTCCTGAGTGTGAATCTCCATCCAAGAAGAAAATGTCTCCATCTAACCAAGGCATGCACAACTACCGTAAGCTCAAGATCATGGGTAGGATAATTATCTCATGATCCTTGAGTTTGCGAGACTCAAAAGCTACAACCCTGCCATCCTGCATCAACACACCTCCAAGCCCTACTAAAGAAGCATCTGTGCAAACAAAGAACTCACCCTATGGATCCAACACTACAAGAATGGGTGCTTGTAGTGAGGCACTCCTTCAGTGTCTTGAAGGCCTACTCACATCTATCCATCCAAACAAACTTCTTCCCTTTCCTCTGAAGGGAAGTGATAGGGTGCGCAATCCGAGAAAAGTCTTAAACAAATATTTGGTAGTAACCTACTAAACCCATGAAGTTGTGCACCTCGGTCACTATAGTGGGTGCTGGCCAATCCATAATGGCTCTAATCTTGGAAGGATCGACTGTGATACCTTCCCTAGAAATGATATGACCCAAATACTGCACCTCTGTCTGGAAGAAAGCACACTTCTCCAAGTTCTCGTAAAGTTGTTGCTCACGAAGACACTGAAGAACCTATCGAAGGTGCCCCTCATGCTCCTCACGTGTACGTGAGTATATCAAAATTTCATCTAGGAAGATGAGCATGAAGTGATCTAAGAAGGTCTTGAATACCCCATTCATCAAACTCATGAACACTGCGGGGCATTCATCAAACCAAAAGGCACCATTGTGAACTCATAGTGCCCATACCTTGTATGGAAAGTGGTCTTATGAATGTCTGCCTCCAAAATCCTCAACTGATGGTAGCTTGACTTGAGATCAATCTTAGAGAACACCATGGCTCCCTTCATCTGATCAAATAAGTCATCAATGCGAGGAAGAGGATAATGATTCTTGATCGTTACCTTGTTCAACTGGCAGTAATCAATACACAACCATAATGATCCATCCTTCTTCTTCATGAAAATCACCAGTGCACCCCAAGGGGATACACTAGGATCAATAAGGACCTTGTCCAAAAGGCCCTCAAGCTACAAATTGAGCTCACAGAGCTCCGGGGTGGTCATCCGATAAGGTGCCCATGAGATAGGCTCTCTACTCTAGAACTAGGTCAATATGGAAATCAATTTCACATGGGGTGGCATCCCGTAGCTCCCCTATAAAAACATTGGAAAACTATCTCAAGATGGGATGATCATCTAGCGATGGTCCACTAGACCCATCCTCTGACCTATCACTAATTGTAATAGCATACATCTGACAACCCCATCACACACACCACTTAAGCTGCATAGCAGAAATGGTGCAAATAGAAATGTGTCTCCTGACTCCCGAGATCACCAACTCAACTCTCAAATCATCTACACAAGCTATAGTCTTATAATAATAATCCATCCTAGCCCTATGTGTAGATAGCCAATCCATACCTAAAATGACTCTGTATGAGCCCAAAGGA
Source organism: Taxus wallichiana var. yunnanensis (assembly GCA_018340775.1). NCBI lineage: Eukaryota > Viridiplantae > Streptophyta > Pinopsida > Cupressales > Taxaceae > Taxus > Taxus wallichiana. The sequence goes on along the minus strand of CM031244.1, from coordinate 487,156,916 downwards.
AGAATACGAAGATCTGAGGTGGTGGTGAAAGGTCCCAAATCCACAACACACTCCTTAACTAAGGAGTCCACAAAGATCTTGGCTCTAGAAGCCATCTCAACATCCCAACTAAGACCTTACCTAACTACCACCAGCCTACATCACTCTACTAAAGATGGTGCAATGAAAGAATCAGAAGAACCAGAATCAAACAATATAGAGGTAGGAATACCACAAATGCTACTTGTGGTCTTAATGACCAGTGCTTTGGTGCTCTGCCTAGAAGTTCTCAACTACTGCATAGATCCTGTGGTTGTGTCCCATGTCACCAACTGTCAGCTTAGAAACTAGTGCCTTACCCTTGTTAGGGTTCTAAGGGCAATCTCTCCAAAATTTCTAGCTACTCCACATCCAAAGCAACCACCTGATCCTCTCCAAGGAACAAAACCTCCAAAAGAGGTACCTTAGACACTTGTGGTGTGGATCTTGATGATCTAGATGTGGTCTACTATGGCCTCTACTAGTGAGCTCTAGCTGACTGAGCTCTAGGTCCACCCTGTGTCCTGATGGGACCCCTAGGAGGAGGCCCCATGCTCTGACCTCTCTGTGCATTAGCTCTCTATGGAGGTCTATATGGTGGGTGAGGACTATGTTGTTGCTACTGTGGCCTAAAGGATGACTGTGCTAAATGTTGACCACCACGAGGGAGAGGTGTTGAACCTCTCGATCTACCATCCTACATTTGCTTGAATGCGGCTCCTGACTCGGTCTCTAGCTTGCTGTTGGGTTTTACCCCGAGTCTCCTCTATAATATAGGCCTTCTAACAGCCTCTGCTAAAGTCTATGGGTAGTGAATCCGTATTGCACCTCCAATATCCAAATTCAGGCCCCAGATGAACTCTGTGAATCTACACCTGCTCATCCTACATATACTCTACATACTAAAGTAGATCTAGAAATCTACTCTCATACTCTGCTATTGAAAGGGTATCCTATCGAGGTCATGGAACTCGCCATACCTCTACTAGATGAACCTCCGTGATAGGTACCTACTCCTAAATCTCTCCTCAAATAGCTCCCAAGTCACTATCTCTAAATCTACATGGAGCTTCTACTCCTCTGTCCTCCACCATACTCCTACTCCATCCCTTAGTAGATGGATCGCAACATGAGCTTTTGTGTTGTTAGAACAAGGAAAAATTTGAAGTAATCAATCAAGCTCACTAGCCAGACCTCTACCTAAAATCCACTTGTGTCACCTAATTAATGTGAGGGTTGAAGCTTCAGGATCTCCCTGATGTGATCTATTATTGTGGTCTATCGGCCTCTAGGTCTCTCTGCATGCTCATCCCTAAGCCTAGGGCTCTAAGACCTCTCTCTATGCTCTGGAACTCTATCACCCTATCTCCTAGGTGGTGACTCTACTCTGGCTGACTTCGCATAGGAGTTCTCTCCTCTATGCTCCTCACTAAAATGAGGAGGTACCTGACCCTTGATGGAAGGAGCTCTATCATGACTAGTTGTTTTCCCTCCACCTAATCCTCCGTGTAGAGTGACATTAACATCCTAAAGGGTCTGTAGAATCTGAGGTAGAATGGCTGCTACACCTTGATCTAGTGGTGGTGGTGGATCTGAGTCTCTGTGAAGGTTCCTCTCACTCCATTTGCACCTCCTACATAGACCAAAGTGAGAGTTAGTTCATTTGCTAAGTTATACAACTTCCATGTTTACTAAAACATACAAATTCTTGCTAAGTTGTTTTCTTGATTTACAAGGGCTAGGTTTAAGTTTTCATGTCTCAAGTTTTCTAGTGTTCCCAATGGTCCAAGCCTTTGAACCACTACTCTAATACCAAACTATAGTGCCCATTCAAACAACCACTTGAGACCCAAGAAACAACCTAGGGTTAATTATGGGATTAATTTTTTTTTATTTAAGTGTCTACAACTAAGTTACAAGACATCAATTTTCACTAATAGGTTCCAAACAAAACCTACTTACCAAAACCAAGTTTCCTTTATGAACTTATAACATGTTTACAAGGTTTAAATTTTAGGGTTAGATGTTCTAGTTAGATTCAGGGAGTAATCTTACCCCATACCTGCTCTCTAACAGGATCATAACTTCAACTATATTTTTCTCATATTCAATGCTTTCAAAATTTCCCTAAACCATTCCCAATGGATAGGAAATTTTCTCACCTTTCCCAACTCGATGAACTCAAGGCTCAAAGTCAAAATGCCTCCACACGTGGCAAGAGGAGGAGTCCCTGTGGCACATGTCTCGGGGCAACATTAGGAATCCCCATCGCATGGCTCAAGTCAAAATATGCTCCACACTGGGTCCCTGTGGGAATGTGTCGGAGTCTTGAGGAAAGGGGAAAAGGGAAGGGTGGAGCGGCAGTGGAACTAGCGCTTTGTGCCAAACGAAGAAGAAAAGGGATATAAGGCGCGCAGGGTCCGCGCACCCGTGAAATGACAAAGCCCAAAGGGAAGATGGGATTTCGGCCATGGGGAGGAGTTAAGAATTTCTCCAACATGCAAACCAAAATTTTCAAAGGGTCCCACTCTACCCATTGCCACCCCAAGGTGCCACGTGGTACATTCTTATTTCCGCGGGTTGGCGGCGTCAAAATGGGAAATTTTCCCAAAATTTTGAAAAGGTTAAGTTTTTAAACAACAAATGCGCCTCACCATAGCCACAAGTGGACATGTGGCACCCTCTACGATTGATCGGGTCTATGGAGGAAAAAGTGGAAAATTTCCAAAGTAAAAATTTTAAAAGAAATTTAAAATTTGAAAGGAGTCTGCCTATCCACCATGCCACGTGGCAGCATGTGATTGGCTACGCCGCAGCAGAGTTGTGGGGCCAAATGGGAAAATGTTTAAAGGGGATGAGTTTTTTTAAAATAATAGGTCCACCCTCCCGTGGTTCCATGTAGTAGGCCCTGATTGGTTACAGAATGGTGGGGGCCACGGAACTTTTGGGAAATTTTTCCACTATTAAAAATTAAATTTTTCTATAGTTAGATTAAACCTTATTATTATTTGATTTTCAAATTAAAGTAAAACTACAAATGGCCATAACATTTGATAGGGAGCTCAAATTTGGGAAAACAAGGACTTTTCGGAAATCTCTCGATGTCCTCTTTGCACAAAAGTCATCAATTTCTAAATTTGATGAATTTTAAAGGGAAATTTTTTATGAAATGATCTACAAGCTTTTAATATGTGAATCAAAGTTTTTTGAACTTATAATTTTGATAAAATTAGAACTCCTCCTTCACTCAACATGTCAAACAAACATGGAGGATTAGTCTAGGGAGGTTTAGAGTGTTTTAGTGAAGTCAATTTGTTCATTTATACAAGTTTGCATTTTCCAATAGTTGACGGGAAAAACGACTATGCAAGCTCCGATTTGAAATTCCTTGAAATTTTAGAGATTCATTCTTGATTGTTTTAGTGAATTTGGGTTCCTTAAGTCTTCCTAAGTATGAATTTCAAGTTTCATAACTTATTGTTGAGTATAGGTTTGAACTGCTCATTTTATTAAAATGTACATTGCCAGAGTTAAGTTTTAAAATAGTGAGTTGTTTCTTTTAAATTTTTTATCAATTTTTGTAATTTGGATGTGCATATGATTCCTAATTTAGTCAAATACAGTTGCTTATCAAAACATCCATTCATTTCAAGTTACAATGCATTTCTGACTTCAATTTTTTTAATATACGTTTTGCAAGAATATAACATTATCTTTTCTTTCCCACGCATTCTTTCTTTTTCACAAACAACAATCTCATCCTTCAATAATAAATCAAGTCTAATATGCAATATACATACACTTTTTCCAATTTGATTTCAAAATACAAATTACAATGCTTATAATATCCTTTGCATTTCTTTTCCAAAATAGAGAACAAGTGTAATTCTTCTTTACATTCCTCAAAGCAAATACAACTTCCATTTACAATGCAATCACTTCACATTACAACATTTATACATTCATCCACTCGAAGTGGGAAAGGTTACATTGAATTTTCTCAAAGAGATAGGACTGTCAAACTATGAAATTCTTTCTCCAAACAACAACATGCTGAATTCTTCTTCTTTGCAACTTTGATCACAACAAGGAAGGGGGAAAGACAACACTCTCCACCCAACCAAGACATCTAATGAGAAAGGAGAATCCATCCTTCCCCATTGGCCCCCGAGCCCCAACCATATTGAAATGGAGCATGAATATCAACACATGGAAACATAGGCTTCTTTCACATACAAGCAACATTCACATTGCATACAACATTAATAAAATACATAGTCCAACAAGACAATAGTTCCCAACTACATTTGCAAACATACACACAATACATAGGCTTGGTCCAAACAAGCCAACAAGAGCAAGAACTATGGGGAGCTCCTTATGCCTCCCAATTTGGAATTGGGCATCCACCAAATGCATACATAATCCCAATCAACACATCAAACCCATAAACCTTATATCTCCCAACCCCTCCTTATGCCCCCCATAGTAAGAAATGAAAGCAATTTCTTTTCCAAGGTGGATCCCAAAACCAAAACTCCCTCTCAATAAAACTATTCCATTGAAATCCCTTATACCTCCCATATGAAATCCTCATAGCCTTCTCCTACACCATGCCCTAAGCATTCTACCCAACCAACCAAGAATACAAAATACATTCACCATTTAAACACGCATGCAAGAGAAAGAAAAAAACAACATTTAAAAAGGGCAAGATCCTACCTCTCCATAATGGAGTTTGTTCCCAAAATAGCAAGCTCTTCCAATGCTCAAAATGTAGTCCAAAACAACAACACCAAGCATGAAAATGAATTTCCAAACTCCCTCGACAAGTAACACTCCAAACAACAATAAAATAAAATTGACCTAAAGAGGAAGAACAAAATTTTAACAATCATAAACAAGAGAAGAATTCAAATTTTAAAGGAGAGGGAGAGGAGAGGATGATGTGGATTCCATGTGGGATGCCACATCATTCTTCCTCAACCCCAAAATAAAAAGTCAACATCACAACTTAATCACAATAAATGAAAATGAAAATCAACTTACACACTCCAAATTAACCCATACCCCAACAAGGACTGAATTAAAAACTTGTAAGGAAAGTCAATAAAAATTTTACACATAGTCATTTCAAAATACATTTTAAAATTCTAATTTTGAATCCAAAACCATAGGTATGGTTGGTGGAAAATTTTAAGAGGTGTGGGACAAGTTTAACTTGTCCCACAAGCCTCAAAATGCATCCCTCAAGGACAAATTCGAATTCTAAGAGGGTGAAGTTTCTTACACTCCAAAATCCGCCTTATACAATCTTTCATATCTCTTACATCTTCTTTCACATTATTACAACATGCATTAATATCTATGACTTCATTTATTACATTCTTTTGATCATAATGATTTATTTATTTAACACATGGTTATATATAACATAAACCCAAATCAATTAACAACTAAAGAAAAGGGTAACACATCACAAATAAAATACATGCAAACATTACAAAAAAAAGAAACACATTAAAGTAATACATGAAATCCCTTTGTCAAATTTTATAGGTGATTTCCCCCATGGGAATCCCTAACAAACACAACATACAAAAATTACAATTGCCATGGTGACCTCCTTGAATTCATATAGAATTCTAATATGGTTAGTCTCCAGGTCCCACATTGTTGTGATATTTTAACCTACAAAATAATAATACCTCCTTCGGCCTCCCGCCATATCAAAACATCATAAATGATATAAACAACATATAGGGATCAAATCCAAATGACAAAACATCAATAATTCAACATCATCATTTAAATTTAATTTGCAACTATATCACCATCCAATGAATCTCTATACTAGAGCTACTCTTAATATCAATGTCACATGTCTAAAATCAACATCAATACTATATCCATGTGAACAAGATATCATCATCCATATATAATAATGTCTCTAATAATCATCACACATACTAACTAAATCAAGGTCCATAATAATCCATGATCTAACATCTACACATCATACTAAATCAAAACATAATAATTTCAAAATGAGATCAACAATATCAAGATCAGTATCTTAAAGTGTCAAAGGGAAGTGGGCACTACATCTTCACTTAGAAAAATATAGGGGTATCAAAGATGTATCAAATCATGTGCACAAGTGTGAGCTACTATGGAGGGCTAAAGGAATCACCACTTCATATATGAAGGTGAGTCATTTTTCTCCTTCTTTAATGGATTACACATAATTGGTATAAAAATTATGACCCACATTAGACCACAATGGATTATGATGCTTTGCGCTATGCATTTCTTGATAAGTTCTTGTTATCCAATTTTTCCCCTAGGTAAAATCAAAAAAACATGACTTCATATAGAGAAAATGGAAGGATCAATTCAGCCATGAGAGCTCGCATTGGTAAGTCGATGCTCATATCGGTGGGAAAGTGACACAAAATAATCATAGGTAGTCAAGCTTGAGTCGATGATGACTTATTGAGCCAAATTCATGAAGATTTGGCAATGTAAAATTGGTTGAGCAATTTTCAAAGAAGAAAGGCCCAAATCCAAAATTTTCGACAAACTTCAAAGATTGAAAAATTCACAATTCTCACTTTGAAAAATGCAAAAATGAGCCAAAACCTTGAAACCCCGAAAGTTCAAATCTAAAAGGGCTCGATGGTTTTTGGGGTCAGCTTCCATTTCGAGGCCAATGACATAGGAACTTTGGAGCTCAACATTGCCAAATTCTGAATCGGTAAGCTCAAATAGCAAAAAATCCTAAAACCACTAAGTCCAAAAGGGTTTGGTGTTTTTGGAGGTCATCACATTTTTAGGGTCAACTATTTCGGTGGTTATCTTTGGAGGAACATTTTGGGAACTTAGTGGAATAGATTCCAAAACTGGAAAAGGTCAAGGTCCAAAAGCCAAACTCTGAATTTCAAAGTTCAGGATTTTAGAGTTTCAGGTTTCACAAGCTCGAGCGATGAATAGTGCCATGTGGAGGAGAGGAAGAGGTTTGAAATCATGAATCCTAAATTTCAAAATTCATGATTTTGAGGTTTCAAGATATGTGAAACCTAAAGTCCCAAATCCCCGAAACCCAAAGTCCCAAATCCTTGAGATCCAAAGTCCTGAATCCCCAAAACCTAATCCTCAAGTCCCCTAAAGATGCAAAGCTTCCAAAACTTGAAATCAAAATTTCGAGACTTTGGGGTTTCGACATTTTGGAATGTTGAAGCCTTAGTGAGAAAAAAATAAAAATTTGAGATCCGAAACCCAAAAATATAAATTTTAGACTTCGGGTTTCAATGTTTCGGATGCTTCACAAACTCAAGAAGATGAAAAATAACCCTAACTCCAAAATCAAAATTCCTAAAGTTCTCAATCCCAAAAGTATAAAATTTCAGATTTTGGAGGGTGTGATGCAAGTTCGAGTCCGAAAAGATAGATCCAACCATCTCGCATTTATTTTAGATGGAAACCTCATCTTTAGATGACCATAATGTTTTCTTGGGAGCTCGGATTTGCAACAAAATAGGATTTTTTGAAATCTTTGAGTGTCCTCTATAAGTGCAATTCACCATTTTAGGTGGTGGTTTTAGATTTATCACCTACTTAAATGGTTAGGTATGGGCTTCATTTCTTCCCCAACAAGTAAGGTACAATGGAGTATGGGCTTGGTAGATTTATCCATCACTTCTACAAGGATGATGATGGATTTTGTGGGAGATTGGATTGCGCTTTCAGATTTTATTCCCTCTCCCTCCTCATTTTCTTCCTCTATAAAATTATAAGGGGTGACATTATGAAAAGGTTGGTTTTTGCTGATCATCTTTCTTCTCCCATGCACCCCATTTCTTCTTGGGGCTCTAAGCCTTCCTCTAAACACTTTAATGGCTTCATGCCTTTCTCCCACATGTAATGTACTATGTATACTTCATGAGCAATAAAATTTATGTTTTTTGTTAGTTGTTTTAACCTTTGTATGATTTTATGTCTCTCTTACCTCTCATTACGTAGGGTGTTTTGTGCATATTTCATAGTTATTGCAGGATATGGGTGTTTTGTGTTTACCATGAAATGAAGATTGTTTGCATTTTGGGTTTGTGTTGTAGCTTTCTAGCCTTACCTTAATGCATTGGTGGAGTATGGGTTTGTGTTTCATTTTTTCAACCTCCCCAATATTCACCTTTTCTCCATTTTTAGGGTTGGGAAGAGTGATCAACACTCATTTCCTAGTGTATCACCACTCTTAGTGTAGTTTTTCATTCCATGTATCTTTCTCCCTATCCTCTAGGAAGCATTAGATTAGGATTAGTTAGTATGTTTACCCGTATTAGGTGTATTTAGAGGTAGGTAAGTTAGGAGCAGGAATTGAGCTTCTCTAGAGAGATATCTCATTTCCCAATATACCACACTCATGATTGTTCAGTGTTATGTAATCACACTAAATTCCCCATATCAAACTAGTCCATTTAGGGGGTGCAACAATTTTTCATCAACAGTTCCATATCCATGAATTTGAGAAGAAGATTAATAACGTGATTAAGGAAATTTAACAAGTCTTATTTCAGAGCATTCGAGAGTATGATGCGTGCTTTAAAACTTTGTTATGAAAATTATCGCATGAATTACATCCTAGTCAACATGCATAATGGTTTTTTGGTGGATTGTTGACTCCATTCAGAAGGGTGCTATCTCATAAGACCTTTGTGGATACACGTGACACTTTGGAAATAACTCTACACATAGAGGCGGTTGGGAGTGTGGCCACTAGAGTAAGTCTCTTTCTAGATGTGTAGATTAGAGCCATGGTCAAATAGTTAGAGAAGATATCTACTAATTCCTCCAATGAAAACATAGAGGAATATGGTGCACAAATTGTGAGGTTGAAGGACACACTACATATATATTTCCTTGTAAGTTGGTGCATGTCATGTTGTTGGATTTTGATATTTTTCATTTGGACCATGATGTAAGTAAATTTACCCTCTTACAATGTGTGATATGGAAAATGTGTCTATGTATTGTAAGGTTTTCAAAACCCATAATCATGACACTATTGACTATACAGTGATTGATCATATTCATGAGGCTATTGAGACTAGTGTGCACCGAATAGTGTGACAAGTGGATCCAAGTAATAAGGTGAATAACATAATTAAGGGAACAATAATGGGGATAAAAATATTAGAGGATTTCAAGGAGGATATAGAGGCCAAGGTTGAGTCAATGGAAGAGAAGGATTTATTAGAGGAACTTCTTATACATGTGGATTGCTTGATCATCATCAATGCGAGTTCCCTCGGATTTTGGTTAGCTCATGTAGTGAAAAAAATGCATGTTTGAAGAATTCCTTTACTTGTATGATCACGTGAGAAAGAAACAAAAGTAAGAGAAATTCATGGGAATGATTAAGGTACAACACACAATTGGAGATGAATAGATGTAAAAGGTAGGGATTAATTCTGAATTACAACCTGTTTTGAGTTACAACACATCTTGAGGATGCATGTGCACGTGAACCTCAAAATATAAGCTGAATATAAAAATCAAGAAGTGATGAATGAAAATGTTGTGATGCTAAACACCAAAAGTAGGTTTACTCCCAAGACTATGGATGTTATCAGGGATCTATAAGGAGAGATTCAAAGCTTCAAGGATCAGAAACACATGATTGAATGAGTAAAGAAGGTTTAACTCCCATAAAAGGACGTGGATGACTTGAAGGAGGTATGTAAAATGTTGCATCGAGAACATAATTCCACTCTTAGGAGAATGGTTGAGAGAAAAAGTACCGCACACAAGTAATGAACATGAGAGGAAGATACTTAATGAAAATCTTCCCCAACATAATCATGAGTATGACAAGGAGATTACACTAAATGTAGTCATAGATGGATGGATCTTGAGTAATATTTTGATAGATAGAGTTGTAGAAGTTAATGTAATTAAGTTAGATACATGGAACCGGATGGGAAGACCACCATTTTATCTTCTCCTTGAATATATTATATACGAAAAATTAAACTAGATCGGTGTCTCTTGGAGTACTTAAGGATGTGACTATTATAATTTAGGGAGCCAAGTTTAGTAGGAGTTTGAAGTGTTAGAACTATCTAAAGTAGATAACTTCCTGACGTTACTTGGTCACCCCTAGTGTTATTTAAATAAAATAGATTTGTACTTAACAAGGGGTACATTATCTTTGAGAATAATGAATAGTGTGTAATCATTCCTTTCATGGATGAAAAGGCTGCTCCATATGTTGAGCCTTTGAGTGAATAATACTTAAACAAGATATATGCATGCAAAATCAAAGACCCTGAGGTAACTGAGCCATCTAAGGAAGGAGTGATAATGTGGGATTATGCTTATTCAGTTAATGATACCAAAAGTATTTCTTGTGATAGCTAGGTGCATGGAATGTATGAAGAAGTTGGGTGAGAGATCAAGAATACAATTACTTGAATGATCAAGCCATGTATGGATAGCGCTTAAGTTATAACCAAGTGCCTTGATACACTAATGAGGGGAACCCTATTGTATTTTTGTGTGCCATGGAAGCCTAGTGGAAAGATGAGGGTGATAGAAGAAATATGCTAGTATATACTCTTCACGAGACAACAACATGTTGGTGGAATACACATAGAGAGAACCTCATAGAGACAACCTATTTGAATGATGAGAGGTGAGAATCACATTTTCTACTAGGTTCATAAGGGGAAATGTACCTTCAAATATATGTGAATTTCATGGGAAGTCCCCTACCTCACACCACATTCACAATTATGAGATATTTTTGATGGAGAGGTAGTAGGCCTTGCCACTATCACTATGGGTACATAAGTAAATTCCATAATAAGAGGTTGCAGCATGCATAGTATTTTCATGCGAGTTGAAAATACTAATTTTTAACTGTAAGAGATAACCTCGGTATGATTCCTACTTTTGATTACTTTTCTACTAAACCTCCAGTTAATTAAGCACTACAGATTATGAAGCACCTTACTTTGTGATATAGCCCAAAGGTTGAGGAACTTCTGTTAGAAATGTTTGGAGAGCTTGATTTAGAGGCATGCCTTGAACTTGAAGAGACTGAAGAATAAGAAATGGTCCATGCCTAGGAAGAGAAGGAAAAGTGTAAAATGGTATGCATGATAAATGACGAGGATGATGAGGAAAATAACCTAGATGTTAACCACACTAAAGGTATGCACAAGGTGATGGATACAACATATGCACACATGCATGCGTATCATGAGATTATAAAATGAAGAAGGTTAATATTGGAACATATGTAGAGCCAAAGGAGACCATTATTAGTGACTCCTAGTTAGAGTAGGAAGTTTCTAAGATTATTGAACTTCTACGTGAATTCTAGGATTTCTTTCCACGAGGCTATCATGAATTGAAAGGAGTACACCCTTATTTAGGTGAGATGAGAATCAAGCTTAAAGAAGGTGTGTTCTTGATTAAGAATACACCTTATAAGATGAATTTGAATCTACGCATGAAGTTGAAGGAAGAGATTGATAAGATTCTCAAATATGGTATAATTGGGCCCATCAAGAATTAGAATGGGTAATTCCCATGGTCATTAGTATTAAAAATGATGGGAGGATAAAATCATGTGGACTATAGAGAGTTAAATGATTAATGTGCCATTGATCCTTTTCCCACCCCATTCATAGAGGATATCCTTAAAGGAGTTATTGGGAAGGAGATCTATTCTTTTATAGATGGGATTTTTAGCTATCGTCAAGTGCACATAGTGAAGGAAGATTAGGAAAATAGAATTTTCACCATTAAGTAGGGAATTTTTGTATACACATTAATGCCCTTTGGACTAAAGAATGCGCCAAAATTCTTCTCGTGCATTCTGTGCATGTATTTTAGCAATTCATTCATAATTGTTTACAGTGTATCTAGATGATTCGATCATTTATGGATTATTTAATGACCATTGTGAAAATATGAGACTTATGTTTGAGAGGTACAAATATTTCAGAGCATCTCTTCAAATATTAAAAAGTGCATCTTTACAACACCTATTTGCAATTTTCTAGGACATTAAAGAAGGCTTATTGGTAGACCACTAATTTCATTGTGATCTTGGGTTTGGAGGAACCAAATAATCAAAGTGAAGTGTGTGGATTTCTCGGGACATTTAGGGTATTACTAGAAATTCATCCCATAAATTCACTAAAGATTATCCAAATATTTCCATGGCATGGAGGAATTATTGAAGGCTAAAAGAAAGTTATATTGGTATGACATATGACATCATGTGTTTGAAACACTAAGGAAAGGTGACCATTGCACCTATTCTACATTTCCCTTCATAGGACAAAAATTTCATCTTCATATAGATGCTTCGGATGGAAATTGGCATAGTATTATCTCAACCAATTAGAAGGAATTATATAACAACTTATTTATTTTGAAAGTAGGAAGTTGATGCTAGCAGAGAAAAATTATACAACTACTAAGCACGAGGATTTATGTATAATCTACACACTAGACAAGTTCAAACAATACTATGAATAAACTAGGTGTGATGACACATCAATCAGCTTGAGCTGAGCACTCACCTAAAGCACGTAAAGGTACCATGTCCCTCTTTAGAGTTTCTTATACAGGATGTTAGTGAGATGATGTTTAAACATATCTAGATTCATAACTAAACATAAACATTCCATAGTGCATAAACCAGATCTAGATCTTAGAGAATCATGAACTAAACAATAACTATAATAAGATTAACCATACAAGAACCAGATTCAGTTATGTCTAACACCATTATCCAACCAATATACTCCATTGCATTAAACACTATAAAACACAGAATCTTCTTACACTATGTAAAGTATCTCCATGAGTCATGTGTGTGTCAAAACTAGCAGCATAACTCTACAATAATTCACTACCCTAAACTACACAATTCAATTACATATTTATAGAGGTGGGGAATTTCCCTTCACAACTCATGCACTTCTCAAAATACATTGCATTATGATAATAGCCATGTGTCTTTACAATATCCCGCAAAACATGCAAGTGTTCTAACAATAGATGTCTTATAGTTAACTCTAAGAATAAATCCTATTATTAGCTCAAACTATGTATGGTGTTTATTAACCAGATTGTTCCTAAAATACCATTACATGTAGTGAAATTATTCATCTCTATGTGTTCTCCACACGATATCTCCAAAAATAGACCCTAACCACAAAATAGATAAGTCTTGATCTTGGGCACTTCAATACTATTAAAGTTTCACACGCTTCCAATGCCCTATCTTCACATGCCCAATACTTAGAATATTTTTGGCTGCTCAACATTACCCCACACTAAAGTACATTGCTTCCTTGAAATGGGAATTCTTTTGATGTCACCAATGATAAAGAATAAGTAATGAAAGAGTGAAAATAATGAACCAACCTCTATACAAAAGAATCATGTTTATTCTACAACACCATCTTCTTCAACTGGAGGGATTAGTTCCTGATATTCACTCCCGATCTCAGCCTCCAAGGTATGCTAGTCACTCAGCATGTTCCTCATTTTCTCTAGAATATCAGTGGCTATGTCATCCAATTCATCATTAGAGATTTTATATTTCTCATTTTTAGGAACTGGAAAACATTGGCCATACACGATAAAGATTCCCTCCATGAGATCCATCTTCTACGCTATGAGCTTTACAATCTCATTAATCCTTTCCTTATGCAGATCTTGGGATACCGCTAGGGCTTCATGATTTTTTTACCAGTTCCAACCTTTATGTGTGCCCAAGTGTTTCATCCTTCATCACCTTCAGAACTTCATTATCCTCTTCCAGAGTTCTAGTCCTTATTATGGTGTCTGGCGCCACACATAAATTAAGAGCTTGACCAGCTCTCTTCAGCTCATCCTTCAATGTTTAGAACAATGCCTCATATACTAAAATTTTATGATCAATAGTGGCCTTTACTTTTACTAATTCTTCCTTCACATCCTTTTTCTTGGGAGGCACATTAGTCCTTCATCCAAAAGTAGGTGAACTGTTGTGCGTAGATAGTGCAACTTAGACTTGAAGTCTGAGGAAACTTTCCTAAAACTTAGGCCTCTATAACAAAATATCATCTACAATCTATTTTTCCATCATTTTTCCTTCGGGCCTCCATTACTACATTATCACGCTCTTGAGTAAGGTGCTTTATTTATGTGTCCTTGTCCTTTTTATCCTCTACTAGTGCCTAGATTGTTGCTTCCTTATCCATATTTCTACGTGTTACTTTTGTAAATGCCTTAATCAAAGCATTTCTCACCTTCTCATCTAAAAATTGAGTTGGCTTAGTGGTCATATGGTATGTATGAGGTGCCTTCCTCATCTTATTTGAAGTGCACACCTCCTCGCATACATCAAAATCAGGCTCATCCATGTGAGTCTCATCAGAGACACCGAAAATTGGTTACCCAATTTGGTGTCCCTCACATTCGTTTATCTTCTCGGGTAACCTGGGGCACGTTCATATCACCATGGCCCCCTTGGGGTATTATTCAATTTGTGATTTAAACACTTATCCTAGGTTTAATTCACCCCATTATGTTTTACCCATGAGTAATTAAATATTAACTACTCAATTACACCTTTTTACATGTATTATAACCACTTATCTACCCCATATCTATTCTATCCATATATCCCCCCTATTTCTCCTCCTCCCAAACCAAGCAACGGGATATTTCCCGTATTTGAGGTGACAGGATCACTCTCATCATTCCAGAAATTGCTCCTTTGGCCATTTCGGGAGTCTATTCCACGATTGGTGCTGATCGGTACTTTCGGTCAATGCCAATTTTTTTGGAATGGCACCGATTTCATCTCGGTCGGAGCTGATTACAAATAGAGACCCGAACTCGATTCGGTTAGACGATCGACAATGAGATGACAGTGAGTTAGACAAGGAGAACGAGAGATTTTTGAGCATCAAGTCTGAGCATCATCTATCAAGTGAGAGTGAATCCTATCCAAACCAATCCCTGAGAGGAGTACCATTACTCGCTCTGCCACATCAACATCATGAGTCCTCATCGATCTCTTGGTGACTCTGTTCCTGCATCCAGCACAGGTGGAGCCTTGGCAGTATCCTTACGACACTTGCAGATCCAGCAGAGATCGATGATCTAGTCTCCACTGTCTGTTTCTCAATCTTCCTACAAATTTTCCCAAGTCGATGCCGATTTATATCAGTCGACGCTGACCTACATCAGTCGACGCCGATTTGAATCAGTCGACGCCGATTTTCCTAATCGACGCCGATCAGCCTGCAGACAGGTAGAAGAACTCAGGTAACAGTAATCCAACATCATTTTTTTAGAATTTCCTATTTCCTGTTGCTTTCTCATTCTTGTTTAGATTCTGTTTATTACTTTTGATCAGAAAATCTAGTCCTTTACGTACATCTTTTATCATGTATGCTTCTTTCCTTAATTGAAAACATGGACTGACATCTGCCAAGGGAGCTTATCGCTTCCCGGACCCGCTTTTCAGCAGTCCACCCAAATATCTTTTAATGTGGTCTTTTTCTGTCAAGCATCTGTGTCTCGCAGGTTTCTTGGATCTACTTTGTAGGATTGCTTGTGTGCGCCCGTCTTGTCTACATCGGCTTTCTTTTCCGTCTACATTTTTGGATCTTGTCTATCAGGTATCGATTTTATTTGAGTTTTTCAAGGCTTTTGTGTTTAGTTTGGTACATTAACTTGGACAGGTAACAAGCACAAAATTCTTGATCTACATTCTGGCATGCCCGGTGGGACCCAACCAAAGTCCCTTATTGGTAAGTTCATCTCTTTTCTAGTTTTGAGCTTTGTTCTTTTTCTTCATTGATTTTTATCAGTTGTTCTTAAGCATTTCCTTCCATCATTTCAGTCTTGTTTCTTTCATTTCTAAATTTGCAAAGTTAGATCCTTTCTTTTTTACAAATATCAATTCCAATTTCTATTTCTAAAATTAGTAAATATTTCATTTGATTTCAAGATTGCATGTTCGATCCATCTCTTTATGCAAAATTGTTATTTCCTTGAAATTTTTCTAGTTCCCAAAATAGAAATTTTCATTTTGCTATTATCTGGATATATCTTTCTGGATTGGTTTGTATGTTTGCTTAACCTTTTCTTGCGGAGCACTTTGCTTGTTCATGGGATTGTTCGAGGGGAAGGGCTCAACAACGCACTTTTTGAAGTCCACACACCTTGGAGAGCTAAATCTACAGGTATTTCTCTTTTACGGTGTTTTCTCCTTTTTAGGAACTAAGAAAAAAAAAGACTTTGTTTGTTTTCTATCACATTCAAACATTTCGATTTTGGTGCTTAAAAAGAATTTAATCGCATTTGGGAAAGAATCTGTTTGACTTGTCTTCATCGAAATCAAACACTTCATTTTTAGTGCTTAAAAGGAACTCTTTCTTCATCATTTCTGTTGTGTGTTTTCCATCTAGTTTTAATTAGGTTGGAAAATTTATCAAAATCAGTAGTGACACTATTTGATTTTTATTTTTCACCCTTGCACACAAAGCCAAAATCACTAGGTATAAAGCATTTAAACAAGAATTCCTCCCCTGGCCTCACCTACTTGGAAGTGATATCCAAGAGGAAGAGCCTATGCGGTACTCGGGCCACACTATAAATTCACGGAAGTTCTGGTATATATTGGCAAAGCACCCAACTCCCTTATCGCAGCGGTGTGTGAAGTGCGGGGTACGCCCTATATCAAGCCACGTCTTGGTCTTTTAATGAAGTGCCTTCGGGAATCCTCACCAAACATTCCCCAAACCATCCTTAGTTTGGCTATCTGAGTAGTTCCTGTTCTAAAAAGCCTTCCCTAACATTTTCTTTCTTAAAAGCATAAAAATTTAAAAGAGATAATCACCTACGCTTGCTTGATTTGTGTGTGCATTAGTTAGTTCAATCTTCTTTTTCTCGCTATATTTATGTTTTTTATGACGATCATCACTGACGATTACAATCTAGAAGAATGGCTCAAATGACCCCTTCTTCCTCCGAGATCACCACTACTGTGGATGTTTCGGCACCCCCCAGATCTTCCTCGGGACCGTTGTTAGTTGGTTCCCCATCTTGGTCATATAATCCTTTTTGTTAACCTAAAGCAATCCCTTCACATCCAGCTTCCCAGGTCCTTCAAAATATCATTTTCTTCGACATAGAGTATGTTCCTCATGGGGACCCTGAATTTCAGGCACTCCTTGATCGCAATCCAGTAGCCCTTATGGACTATCTAGTACATAAGTCTATTCAAATATCTGATCAGGGACCACCAATCCAACAAGTTTACGATTATCCCCATGAACCATCCCGTGATTTTGCGAGCAATCAGCTTGGCCTCATTTTTCTCGCCTCGAACCACGGAAGAGGGTGGCGCACCTGTACCTCCTTTTTCTCTTCCACCAACCATGACGACTAGTTCTCAAATAGTCTTGCCTATTCCGAGCGCCTGCAGTTACCTCGGCTATCCCACAACCTACTTCTGAGAAGTCTTTTGCCTTAGCTATAATGGGCTCATCTGCGCACTCAAAGATTGCTGTTAATTCTTCTATGTCGTCTATTGTGTCTCAGGGTCAGTATCTCTTAGTGAATCAACCCCCTTTCGCGAGTCAGTTGGTTCCTTCTTCTCATCCTCCACCTCATCTTTCTTCCAATGCTCCAGTGACAGTAACCTTTACCCATCCTCTAGCATCGGCGCCCTTAATAACCAATCCAGAAATCAAAAGCCTCATTCATACTTTGTTCCCCACCATGTCCAATCAAGTCAACACCCATGTTCCTCAATCCATTCTCGATTCAATCAACAAGTGTAGGAGCCCATCAATCACAGGCTCCGTCTTTCATTCAACCACCTTTTTCTCAACCGCCCATCATCTCACAGCCTGTCTATACATAGGCTCCTTCACAGCAAATACCTCACCAGGCATCACCCAGAACACCTGGTTATTCCTCTTACCATCTTGTTAACCAACAGATGAATCCCCGTTAACACCACAACAAAATCCACCAATTGCTTCTTATATGGGACATACTAGCATACCTCCTCCTCAATCTGACATGGTCCAAATTCTTTTCAAAAAATCGTAGACCTGGAGGCATCCACCAAAGGGGCTCATCCCTCATACTCTTTTGAAGAAGTATGCAATGAACCGATTCATCCATCAGTGGCTTTTAAGCCTTATCCTCCCCAATGGGAACTTCCTAAATTTTCAAAATTTCATAGTCGGGAGGACCCTCAATAGCATCTGTGAGCATTCAAACATGCTTGCTACCTTATAGTCCAGGATCAGGAGCTTATGCTCCGTACTTTCCTATGTCTCTCGCAGGACCTGCTTTAGACCGGTATAATGACATTCCCAACATTCCTTGTTTTCTTTCTCTCAATTGGCCCAGATGTTTGTTGAATTTTTTTGATAAATATCACACATAAGATCTTGATTACAGATCTTTATAACATCTGTCAATTTAATGATGAGTCTATTGCCAAATTTGTCTCTCATTGGAGAGGGATAATAAACCAATTGTCTTTCTCCCTTCCTCAATCTCAACAGATCGAGTTATTTACTCGATCCTGTGCTAATCATATTTCTTCTACCTTAAGGATCCAGACCTTTCACACATTCGAAGAAGCCTTTACGATGGCACGCAAACTTGAATCTCGCACCATCGAACAAGGGAAGTTAAAACTTCATTCTAAAACTAAACTAGATTTTTCTCGGTTTACAAAATCAAACCCTTCCACTTCTAAAGACAAGAATCAGGGATCCACCAACGCTATCGTATTAAAAACACCATGAGCTGATAACATTTCTAATCAAACACCATAGAAAGAATCTTCATCTTCTCGAAAAGGACCCTCGTCATCTCGATCTTTTACTTTGTTGGGAGAATCATATGCCTCTATCTTGGAAAAAATCTTGGAAGTTCACATGATCAAACTCCCCTGTTAGAAATTTTGATGAAAGCCAAGAACATCCATTCTGGTATAGGGAAAATGACTTCTGTCATTATCATAGAACCAAAGGTCATGACATTGAACGATGTCAGACCTTCAAGAATCTTGTCCAGAAATTCATTGATAAAGGTGAGCTCATTTTGGATAACCCAAATGCTCCCCCAAATCAGGCGTTGGACGTGTTTAAACAACCTTTTCCCAATCATTCCCCAAACCATGATGCTTCAGGGTCTCAAAAACCAAACACTCATACTATCAGCTTCATTTCTACTGAAGAATCTTCTTCTAAACCTGAGCCATCTGCGAACACATCGATAGAATCAGAGCCTCCTGCCGCTCCGCTAATTGCTGGGATTCTGCCATCCTCAGACAGCCCGTCTTTGAGTATTCCCACATTGTTGGAGACAGATTCACCTCCCTCTGCCTCTTTATCTAATCTTCCATCCATGCCTGAGACAGTGTCATCCTCATCTGTCTCATCATCGGACATTCTTTCGATGCTCGAGACATTTACATCCCTTCGAGTTTCCACTACATCTACATCTACTTCTGTTTCTCCCATTTTTTTGCAACTATGCCATTGGTAAACATACCTATAGTTGTACCAACTTCAATGAAAGTGTATTCGATTTTAACTCTTCCCGTCTCCTTTCCCACAGAGTTACACCCACAATTCTTGTGCAGTATCTCCCTCACAAGGAACTGCTTCTTCATCATCCACTTCTTCCGTCATTGATACTATTTTTCCTATTAAAGGGAAATCTAAAGAAATAGTAATGACACCTACACTCTCGGTTCCTGAACTTAAACCGAGACAACTAAGATCTAATGATACATCATCCGTATCTCCCCATTTTCTTCCCCCAAAAAGGTTACAGTCACCTTATGCGGTTGAAGTTGTCACTATCCCTGAAAAAGGAAAACCCATATTTCGAACCATCAAGACTCTTGGTGCTTTCCCTCAAAAATCCCTCTCTATGCCTCATAAAATATTGGAGTTATCCACTGAGAAGGCGTCTTCTTCTACAACACCATCAAAACCATCATCTTCTTCTACAACACCTTCTTCACTAGCACCTCGTAAAGTGGATTTACCTATTAGAAAGGTGTCATCTCTTTTATCAGGATCATTATCTTCATCCCCAATTTTTCCTCCAATTAGACATACTTTGGGAGCTTCTCCCTCATCTAAGTTGGCATTATCTAAATCATCATCTGTTTCGATCAAGCAGCCTTCTTTATTGAAAACCACAACACTTGTTACATCTTCATCATCTTCCAAATCTATCCTAGGAGCTCCTCCACCACCAAAATCAATCCAGTATCACTCACTTCCATCTCAAGTGCCCAAGGTTGCTCCTCCCGATGTCCGAGAAAAGTAAGATGATCCCTAAAAAGACATTAAACCAGACATGTAGGTTCTTTTACCTCGGTAATCTGTGAGGTAAAAGAGGCACCTTCGTCATCTCTATCCTCATCTTTGTCTACCAGATTCTATACTGAAATTCTTCAACTTATCCAAGCTTCATCCATATCCCTTCCCCTAATCAAACCCTATAATCCTAAATTAGTAAAACCTTCTGTTCAACTTTGATTTGATTTGTTCTTACCATTGCACTCCAGGTCATGACACCGGGATGTAAAGCTCTTCAATATATCGTTAACAACCTCTTGGAAGAAAGTGATCTTCTTTTGGAAGAGGAGGAACAAGTATCTGCTGTTGTCCCAACTTCATCTGAGCCTCAACAGTCCATTCAGACCTCTAGTTCTATTAATTCCACTATGGATGATCTTCCACCTTCTCAAATCGACACAATTCATATCGCCACTAGAACCCAACAATATGACAATCCATCATCATCCACAACATCTCGACCACGGGTTGTCATTTCTGCAGCCCCCGAAGGAGCTCTTCCTTCCTCATCAGCCTCGAGACCTCGGGTCTCTATTCATGCTTCACCTCGGGCTCAAATTCCCATGTCAGTTGAGGAGAGTGTTATGAAACAACTCACCCATGCTCCGGTCAAAATGTCTCTTTTTGACCTCATTCAATCTTCTCCGCAACATCGCCAAGCTCTAATTGATAATCTGCGTCACATCACTGTGAATTCAGATGAGCCCCAGCCTTTTGAGATGGTTGTTGGATTGAATAGACCATCAACCACCATTTCTTTTGAGGATTCTGAAATACCTCCCCTTTCTACCGAGGATTTAGAGGCTCCTCTTTTTATCACGGTTCAAATCAACAACACTACATTAAAATGCACTATGATCGATAGTGGTGCTGCACTCAACATCATTTCTTCCCACACATTTGAACAACTTAAATTACCTAAGAATGTAGTGTCACCACTACCTTTCGCCCTTCGATCATTTAACGATCAATTTGGTAATAAAATGCATTACGTCCCATAAACCCTCCATCGGTGCTTAAAATATCAGTATGAGGGAAAAATCTATACTCATCCAGGAGATCCTTTTCCTTCTGCACAATGCGACATGACCACGAGTCTGCCCCTCTAAAGAAGGATGCTTATTCTTCTAGCGAGGCGTCATCCTCTTCCTTACCTATAACTAAATTACTGAATTTCCAAAATCTAGAAGAGACTGACTGTTGTTGAAGTCACGGCACACCCTGGCTGCGATCGGGCTTCTAGGTTGATCATTCTAGCATCCAGTGTGATTGCACAACATGGAAACCTCTCTCCAAGTGTGGGGACTTGTGAAATTGAGGGAGGAATCTCTAGATTAGAGGCTGGTTCCTCAATCCTCTGAGATCTATATTTGCACAACTACAGAGGTTCAGATCCTAATCCTACCCTAAATTGCAAGGAGACAGGGATAGAAATGCAAAAATTGAAACTAACTAAAGATGGTGATGCACCAAAAGGAGTGGTGAAACAATTTTGTCATGCAAATAGACACAAACCAAAGATTGCAACATAAAACATACACAGGATGATAAGATATAATTTAGGATCTGAAATGAAGCAAATAATACAAACAAAGGACTGAAACTCATTCACAAAGCTTGCATTATCGTTTCCAATGTCAAAACCACTGCATTACAACCTCAGAGAGGTAGAAAACCTATTACAGTCCTTGAAGAGGTCTGATTCTTGCAACAATCACTTGCTGGAAGTGAAAGAAGAAGATTGCTATGCCAAAAAGTGTTCCCCTTTGAAAATGAGCCAAATCTGGCTTTTACATTGCATGGGTCGAGCCCAGGAGAGAGAAATGTACAAAAACATGGGAGCCCATTCCTCATTGACTACAAATGCATTAAATCAGCATGGAGGACCTTACAAACCCATACCCTACCATTTTTGACCAAATTGGAGGAGAATGCGACCCATTCTGTATTAAATTTGGTCATTGAAATGTCACTTCTGGCCATGAACACGCGTCAGAGCCGTTTCTTAACTTTTCATCTCAAACTGAACCAAAATTCAAGATTGACCTTGGAATCATGTAGAGAATTTTATAAGCTTTCCAATGATATAAAGAACGTGCAAATCCGAGCTCTGGATCGAAAGATATGGCGATCTGAAGATTTAGGGCACAAAACAGGCAAAAATGGGTTTTGAAATTTTTTTCCCGCACTCCGCCACCTAGACGACACGTGTCGGGCTAATTGGATGAGAAATTCTCTCTCCTTCCCTTACCCATGGGTTTTCCTTGAAAGTTTTGACTTTTTGTAACTTTGGAAAATTTCCCATTTTTTCCCCGCATCCCCGCCACTTGGGACACGTGGCATGATCTGGTTGGAGGACAGGGGCACGGGGTCATCCTTTACCTTTTAGTTTTTTGCCAAAACTCTTGCTAAATTTTCTAAGTCCTCCCCAGCTCCACACTCCCTTTCTCCTTAGGACACGTGTCCTCTTTTTATTGGCTCGGGCCAATGCTTCAAACCTTACCCTTTGAAATTTTGGACGTTTTCCTTGTGACACGTGGCGTTTCTGATTCATGTCCTGGGCCCTGCCGGCTTTTCACGTCCTCGCGTCCCTTTGGCCCGGTTGTCCCGAACTATCTCTGGGACAAATTCCTCCGATCCACCCGATTCGGGCTTCCCTGTCCCTCTTTGAGGCGAAGACACGTGGCGTGATTTGATTGGCTCTCGGCTCCTTCGGCTCTCCGCGTCCCACGCGTCCCTATGTCCCAACTGTCCCAGTGTGAAAGTTCTCTGTTTCAGCCGATCCGGGTGGTTCGTGTCCTTCGCGTCCTCACGGCCCAGATGTCCCAACCTTTATGCGCAGCGCTTAATTAATTTTTCCTCCTTCGGCCGAATCGGCTTTCCGCGTCCCCACGCGTCCCGATGTCCCAAATTGTCCCAAAGCTCTGCGGGACCGCTTTGGCGGCCTTTCGGCCGATTCGTGCCCCCGATGTCCCAACTATCCCAAGGACCACCTGACTAGGACTTAGCCAATTTTCATGATTTTTCTGGCCCAAGCTTGTTTTTTGTAACTTTTTCACCCTTTTTTAGAACTTGCTCTTTTCTCCTTGGATAGGAGTTAGAAAAAATCCGAGGGGACCCTAGAAACATGATTTTTGCCTTGAATCAATCTATTTTCCTGGGACTTGAGTATTCTGATGCATGTTATCCAAAATTTACCTGGGGGGTGAATTTTGGATAACAATTTGGTGACTCAGCGGGGTTACCTACCTGCTAGGTAGAAGATACCAGTTGCCTGAAGCAGTCCATTGGGCATGGAGTCATCAGATATTCTGTTTAGAACCCCAACTGACTTAGAATGTGTAAGGAGGAAGATGGAATATCACCTGATGGAAGCAAGGACTACAAAACATCTCCATGGATAGCAAGCTATGCCAAAGCACTTAGGGAAAACAAAACTAACCTACAGCAAAACAATGTGCACAAGCACTTGGAGGAATGAAAATCTAATCTAATATTTACAAGGTAGTGAATTTCCCTCTAGAAGCAATGCTTGAGATAGATTCCATTTACTGGAATCTGCAGTTCTTCACCATCCAATGAGGCCAATTGGAAAGCATTGTTGTTTTTGCACTTCGTGACCATGTATGGGCCACTCCAAATGGCATCAAATTTTGAATGCCTTCCCGGTTTTGCTCTATCCACATCCCATTTCAACACTAGATCTCCAACTTGAAAAGATCTATCCTTGGCCTTCCTATCAAAGGTCTTTTTGATCAAAGCTTGATCCTTTTCCATTGCTTGGGATGCCTAATTTCTGATCTCTTGCAGCTCCATCAACTCTGCATACCTCACCTCCATGGGCTCAAACTCTAGCAACTCCAGCTGCTTCATGAGTTCCAATGTTGGCAACTCAAGTGACATGGGCAAGATTGCCTCTCTTCCATAGACAAGTTTGAATGGAGAGTTACCTGTGGATCTCTTGGGAGTTATCCTATCAGCCCATAAGGCTGATTTCAGCTTGGTATGCCAAGACCTCTGATTCTCGTCAAGAGTCCTAATGATCCTCAACAAGTTCTTGTTTGTAGACTCGGCTTGGCCATTACCTTGAGGGTAATAGTTTGATGAAGTGCTTAGGTAGATACCATTTTTGACAGCCCACTCAGTCACCTTAGATCCAATGAATGCCAATGCATTATCAGAGATTATTGTAGCAGGTACACCAAATCTGGTTGTTATCCCCTCATAAAAGTCTAAGATGCTAGACTCATTTGCCTCTTTGAGTGCTACTACTTCTGTCCATTTGGTGAAATAGTCTGTGGCTGTTAAAATCCATTTGTGCCCTTGGCTTGAATTGGGATTAATGACTCCAATGAAGTCCAAACCCCATTGCATGAATGGCTGGTCAACTGAGATTGGATGTAATGGAAGGGCAGCAAGTCTCTTTTTCCTTGTGAAGAATGCACAATTCTTACACCTCTTGATCCATGCATAGCAATCACTGAAGATTTTAGGCCAATAATAACCAGCCTTCATGATTTTTAGAGCTGTCACTCTTGGTGCAAAATGACCACCAGCTGGTCCACCATGGAACTCTTCCAACACCCTTTGAATCTGATTTGTGCTAATGCATCTCAGCAACACTCCATTCACATCTTTCTTGAACAAAACTCCATCAACAATGGCATACGGAATAGCCTGCAATCTGAAGTGTCTCCTTTGGGTCTTGTTCATCTCCGGAGGGCATAGGCCTGTGCCTAGGAAGTGTATTATATCTTGGGTCCAGCAAGGAGTGGGGGCAGCATTGTCTTCTTCTTGATTGCCACTTGGCTCATGGCTGTCCTGGACTGTCAAAACAACCTCTTCTTCATTGCATACTTCTTTTTGCTTCCCCAAAACCAGCTGCTCACACAATCCTTTCCCTCTTACCAGCTTGGTGATCTTGATCTCAATGTCATACTCCATGACACGGGTGATCCAACCTGCCCTTTTCTCATTCAAATCCTTGTTGAGGAGGAAGTCCTTAACCCCAGCATGTGAGACCAGCAATTGGACCTTGTTGTTTGAGATTAAATGCTTGAATTTCTTCAAGCTTCTGATTACTGCCAGCACATGCTTCTCAATAAAAGAGTACCTCACCTCATAGTCATCTAGGCTCCAAATTTGGTAAGAAGGCAATTGGCTGCTCATCATTATCCTTGTTCTACTATACCAAAATGGCAGAAATAGTGTCATTACCTCCAAATGCATAGAGGATGAAATCCTTGGAGAAGTCCGGGTTGATGAGAGTTGGTGCTTGAGAGATGGCTTCTTTGATTGCTCTAAAACTCTCCTTGCCTTCTGCTGTCCACTTGAAATCCATGCTCTTCTTTAACATTTTGGTGATGGGCTTGACAAGGGCTGCAAAATCTGGGACAAACCTCCGAACAAAGTTTATCCTTCCTAAGAAGCTTTGAAGAGATTTCTTGTGGTGTGGCAATGGAAGTGTTTGGATAGCTTCAACCCTTTCAGGATCAATTGTTAGCCCTTCCCTAGAGACAATGTGACCCAACAATTTGCCTTCGTGTGCCAGAATATACACTTCTTTGGATTCAAAGACACTCCAAACCTTCTACACCTCTGAAACACTTGCCTGAGGTGAAAGAGATGGTCTGCTGCATTCTTTGAGAAGACAGTGATATCATCTAGGTATACCAGCACTATCTTGTTGATCAAGCCTTTGAACGCCATATCCATAGCTCACTGGAATGTTGCTCCGGCATTTGACAGTCCAAATGGCATCTTCTTGTAAGCATACGTGCCCCATTTTGTAGTGAAGGCCGTCTTGAATTGATCTTCTTCTTTCACCATTATCTGATTATAGCCTGAATATCCATCTAGCAATGAAAACCTTTCTGAACCAGCTACAACCTGCAATATTTGTTCCATTGATGGAAGCGGATAATGATCCTTGAGTGATGCTCTATTTAGATCATGAAAGTCCACACACAATCTTATTTCTCCATTTCTCTTTCTTACCGGCACCAAGTTTGCAACCCAACTTGAGTGTTTGATGGGGAAGATGATACTGGCCTCAATGAGCTTGCTTAACTCCTTTCTCATGAGAGGTTCGATATGAGGATTTACTGGCCTTTGCTTTTGCCTGACAGGCTTGGATTCCGGATCTAGCTCAATAGTATGTTGTGCCAATTTTGGGTTGAAACCTCTTAAATCTTTGTAAGTCCAAGCAAAGACATCTAGGAACTCTTGACAAAGCTGAACAAAATCAGATTTCTCTTGTGGAGTACTTACTTTGCCAATTTGCAATGTCTTGCCTTCATCTACTAAAATAGGCTCTGAATCTTCACCCTTTACTTGAATGTTCGCTTTCTCCTTCCGGAACTGATCATTCGGGTTGAAGATTGACTCCAAGGTTATGAGGCCTTTTGGTAATTTGTTAGTTCTCAGCTGCACCACTTGGTCACCATACTGCTGCTCCAGCTTGTCTTGATTTCTGGCAGAGAACTCAGCTTCTTCTTGCAGGAAATTAACAATCTGCTGATCATTCTCAAAGACTTGCCAACTTATGTTGTTATCCGAACAACCTGGTCTCACAACCACTTTGATATGAGGCTGAGATTTTTCACTTTTGATATTTTCTACAACGTCAAATGCAGCCCCAATTGCTGCCAGTCTGTCCACTGCTTCATTCCTTTTTCTTGGGATGGAATTGATGCTAAAAGCTTCAAAATCTTCAATAAGATCCCATACCCGATTTTTGTAGCACTTGAGCAGATTATTCTTGACAGCATGCTGCCCCTTAACTTGGTTTACGATCAGCTCACTATCACCAAATACTTGCAAATTCTTGATGCATTTCTTCTTTGCCCAGTGCAATCCATGAATTAAGGCTTCATACTCAGCTGTATTGTTTGAGCAAGAAAACTGAAAATGGAAGGCTGAGTAATACTTTATACCTTGTGGTGAAATGAGCATAGCTCCTCCTCCTGCACCTTGTCTACTCCTTGACCCATCAAAGAACAATTGCCATACTTCATTCTTGTCTTTATGATCTGGCTTGGTGATGCTGGGGAGAGGTTGATTCTCTTCATGTAAACAATAAACTCCTAGCTCAGATTCTTCTATTTCTTGATAAGGATCAAAAGCATGCACCTTGCTTGCCCATTCATCAAGAGTCAAATCTGGGATGCTTCCAACCTTGGTGTCAGCTTCATCAGTGCTTGGATAATCTTCTTGATCAAACGTGAATAGTTGGTATTGATTTGGCTTGGAGTGTAAGGCTCAATGTGAAAGTTTGTGATAGGTTCAGACTTGATTGTGGCTTTGGTTCCATATCTTGTTCTGAACAACATGTGTGACCAATCCACCAAAAGATAGCCTCCGATTTTAGCAGTGAAGTCTCTTGACAAGCACAATGCAAAGAGTGGTGGCAGGTCTATGACTGACACATCTTGTAACACTATTACGTTGGGACATGCGTGCAGTGTGAGGCTCAAACCTTTGATTACTCCAACCGTTGTCACTGTTGTCCCATCTAATTGCACTACTCCTTTGGATATGACTTCATATTGAAGTCCCAATTGATCTGCTATTTGCTTGGGCATTACTGAACTACTTGCCCCAGAGTCAATCATGCAATTATGTACCAACTTGTCTCCTATGATCAATGAAACATAAAATGGAGGGGGCTTCAACATTTTACCTTGCTATCCTCCATGATTTCCTTCAGGCTGGGCAGCATTTGTGAGTACCTTCTCTTGCATTTGGACCTGTTGATTTGAAGTTGACCAGTCCTTCATGGCAGCTTGTAGCAAATCTCTTTGTCCTGGGATAGATAGTGATTCCCACATTGATATGTTTACATTTGTCTTCTTCATCTGATCAATGATACTGAATGGAGATGAAGTATCCCTCTGTTGTCCCTTGGCCTGCACATTCATTCCTTGCACATGGGCAGCAGCAACTGGCATTTGGGTTGGCCTAGGGGCTGTTTTAGGTGCTCCTTGCGTGTTTGGAACTACATTTTGTTTGCCAGCGGCTTGTGGAGTGATAGAAGGTCGTGAATTACTTGGGGCCAATGGCTGTTCTTCACCCAAATTTCTCCTCTTTGACCTTGTGTTGGCTGCAACACTTTGAGAGGGTATTTGATTCATACCACAGAAATCTTCAGCCTGCCAATTGACAAGAGTAGTTTCATTCGGAGATGTTCCTTGCTGAGGTGCTTCTTGCTGCTGATCCTCTTCGTGGCTGGAATCTTGCGACCCACCAATGGTTTGCACCATAAGAGCCTGATTTAATGCACCATTAAAGCACATTGATTGGTTATGTGGCTGACCGCATGGGAAACACCAATCATATTCTTGGGCCATGTTATTTTGAACGCACCAATGCTTTAGAAGCAGATACGACATTGGGGTTATAGGGCTGAAATGGTCTATTAGCGGGAGGCCTTACTTGGCTTTGATTTTGATTTGCAGCCTGAGTTGGTGACCTATTTTGTTGGTATGGGGGCCTAGCCTGGTACTGCGCTTGAGGCTGATACGGTCTAGCACTTTGAGCTTGCTGTCTTTTGATAGTAACCAGCTCATTTCCCAAATTTTGCAATTGTTTCATGACCTCTTGGAGTTCATTTGAAGCACTAGAGGATGAAGTAGAAGTTTCATTTGAACTTTGATTTCTAGGAGTGGGAATAGGAGCCAAAGTGGGTGCTTGACTAGTGCTTGGATTTTCTAAGTTTGGATACAAGGGCATGGGAGGCCTAGGAGCCAATTTACCAGCTTGAATAAGACAATTTTCGGCTCTAATGGCAATGCTATAAGCCGTAGCAGGTAAGGTTATGCCTCCCATAGATTGAATTAACATAGAAATATCAATTTAAAGCCTTAAGATAGTAGAGAAAAGCACCTTCTGCTGCTTGGCCTTACCACCGGAATCCTCTCCCAAGACTTTTGAAATCTGAAGTTGAAGTCGGTCAGCTGCTCATTGGGAGCTCTCTTGATGGTTGTCAGCTGCTCCAAAAGAGACAAGTTGTCTCCCTTTTCTCCAAATTTCTCGTGAAGTGCTATACACAGCTGATTCCAATTTGTGATAGAACCAGCTCCAAGGCTCCTAAACCATTGCAATGCTTTACCCTTGAATGAAGATGCCAGTAACTTGACAGCCACTTGCATCTCATTGATTTCATGAATTACACAAAGGTTAGCAATATCTTTAACATGATCACCTGGAGTAGTCTGATTTTCTCCAGTGAAGTACGGAATGTTCTTCAAGGCTGCAATAGGAATTGGATGTTGTGCATTGAGGGCAAGTGGGCTGCTTCCTGTGAAGTTGACATAGGGGTTGTTTTGTGCCATTCTAATTGGTCTTAAAACCCTTGTTGATTGAATGAAAGGCCTACTAGGTGGAGGAGTTGAGAGAGTTATGTTTGGTGGAGATGGAGACCTTTGAATCCTTCTTCCTCTTTGCCTTCTTCTTGGAGATAATTGCAGGTATTCAAACAACACTTCTTCTTCTCCAACTCTTGACCTTGTGGTGATTCTTCTCATGAGTTTTCAGGCCTGCACTTTGAAACCAGTTGATTCTTCCCCTTGGAGTCGCTAGATATGCAAATAATAGCTCTTTTTAAGCAAGAAAATTGCAGCAGATGCACATCAACTTTGCTGCAATAAAAATGAGACCTCTAGTGTCCCACCGGCATGCCAAAACTGTTGTTGCAAAGCACAACACCCCTGGATACTGATCAGGCTTCTAGGTTGATCATTCTAGCATCCAGTGTGATTGCACAACATGGAAACCTCTCTCCAAGTGTGGGGACTTGTGAAACTGAGGGAGGAATCTCCAGATTAGAGGCTGGTTCCTCAACTCCTCTGATTTAGATCTATATTTGCACAACTATAGAGGTTCAGATCCTAATCCTACCCTAAATTGCAAGGAGACAGGGATAGAAATGCAAAAATTGAAACTAACTAAAGATGGTGATGCACCAAAAGGAGTGGTGAAACAATTTTGTCATGCAAATAGACACAAACCAAAGATTGCAACATAAAACATACACAAGCTGATAAGATATAATTTAGGATCTGAAATGAAGCAAATAATACAAACAAAGGACTGAAACTCATTCACAAAGCTTGCATTATCATTTCCAATGTCAAAACCACTGCATTACAACCTCAGAGAGGTAGAAAACCTATGTTACAATCTTTGAAGAGGTCTGATTCTTGCAACAATCACTTGCTGGAGGTGAAAGAAGAAGATTGCTATGCCAAAAATGTTCCCCTTTGAAAATGAGCCAAATCTAGCTTTTACATTGCATGGGTCGAGCCCAGGAGAGAGAAAACGTACAAAACATGGGAGCCCATTCCTCATTGACTGCAAATGCATTAAATCAGCATGGAGGACCTTACAAACCCATACCCTGCCATTTTTGACCAAAT
Source organism: Taxus wallichiana var. yunnanensis (assembly GCA_018340775.1). Lineage (NCBI taxonomy): Eukaryota > Viridiplantae > Streptophyta > Pinopsida > Cupressales > Taxaceae > Taxus > Taxus wallichiana. The sequence goes on along the minus strand of CM031244.1, from coordinate 487,126,063 downwards.
TGGAGGAGAATGCGACCCATTCTGTATTAAATTTGGTCACTGAAATGTCACTTCTGGCCATGAACACGCGTCAGAGCCATTTCTTAACTTTCTCTCTCTAGACTGAACCAAAATTCAAGATTGACCCCGGAATCATGTAGAGAATTTTATAAGCTTTCCAATGATATAAAGAACGTGCAAATCCGAGCTCTGGATCGAAAGATATGGTGATCTGAAGATTTAGGGCACAAAACAGGCAAAAATGGGTTTTGAAATTTTTTCCCATGCTCCGCCACCTGGACGACACGTGTCGGGCGCTGATTGGATGAGCAATTCTCTCTCCTTCCCTTACCCATGGGTTTTCCTTGAAATTTTTGACTTTTTGTGACTTTGGAAAATTTCCCATTTTTCCCGCGTCCCCGCCACTTGGGACACGTGGCATGATCTAGTTGGAGGATAGGGCGGGGGTCATCCTTTACCTTTTAGTTTTTGCCAAAACTCTTGCTAAATTTTCTAAGTCCTCCCCGAGCTCCACACTCCCCTTCTCCTTAGGACACGTGTCCTCTTTTATTAGCTCGAGCCAATGCTTCAAACCTCACCCTTTGAAATTTTGGACATTTTCCCTTGTGACACGTGGCATTTCCTGATTCATCCTGGGCCTGCCGGCTTTTCGTCCCTCGCGTCCCTTTGGCCCGGTTGTCCCGAACTATCTGGGACAAATTCCTCTGATCCACCCGATTCGGGCTTCCCTGTCCCTCTTTGAGGTGAAGACACGTGGCGTGATTTGATTGGCTCTCGGCTCCTTCGGCTCTCCGCGTCCCACGCGTCCCTTATGTCCCAACTATCCCAGGTGAAAGTTCTCTATTTCGGCCGATCCGGGTGGTTCGTGTCCTCCTCACGCGTCCTCACGGCCCGGGATGTCCCACTGTTACTGCGCATAGATTAGTTAATTTTTTCCTCCTTCGGCCGAATCGGCTTTCCGCGTCCCGCGTCCCAATGTCCCAGCTGTCCCAGTGCTCTGCGGACCGCCTGGCGGCCTTTCGGCCGATTCATGTGCCCCGACGTCCCAACTGTCCCAAGGACCGCCTGGACTAGGACTTAGCTGATTTTCATGATTTTTTCTGGCCCAAGCTTGTTTTTTGCAACTTTTTCACCCTTCTTTAGAACTTGCTCTTTTCTCCTTGACAGGAGAGTTAGAAAAAATCTGAGGGGACCCTAGAAACATGATTTTTACCTTGAATCAATCTATTTACCTGGACTTGAGTATTTCGATGCATGTTACCCAAAATTATACACCTCACTATCACCCGATTCTCCCCTAGGGCCAAACCCTATTTAGTAGGGTTTGATTGTCTCTGAGAATCCGTTTGCAAAAACTTATTTATATCGATGCGCGTGGAAGGGCTTTGGCACAGGAAAATATGAATAAGGTGTGCATGATCTCGTATCCATTCCAACTCTTAAACCACATCAAAAATTTGGTTTAGGATTTAAACCCCTCTCAAAGGCCACCATCACCATTCTCGATGAGCCTCTTTTCATTGAGGAACCATCTTCTCTCGTCAGTCAGAAACATCATTTGATGAGGATGACGCCATTTCCATTCCGTCTAACTTTTTTTTAGTCAATACCATTTCCTTAGGACCACTGACCTACAAAACTAATGAAAAATCCACTTCCATACCATTAATCTTCCCTGAAATAGTTGGAGACGATTCTCCCACTATCAACACTATCCACTGTGCAGATGATGATTCTGTCCTCACCTATCTAGGGGCAGAGGATTCATATCTTCCTAAAACCATCCCTTCGACATGTCTATGCTTCTCAATAAAGCCATGTCAATCTTAATATAGGGAATTCTAAAGACCCTCGCATCATTAAGGTCGGCCAATCTCTTAATCCACGGGAGTTAGGAGACTTCACCACTTTTCTTTCCAACCATCGTCGAAGCCTTTTCTTGGTCGGATGAGGATATGCCAGAATCGATCCCGATATTGTGATTCACAATATCGTTACTCTTCCCGACATCAAACCGGTTAAACAAAAATTGCGTAAAATGCACCCTCGAGTAGCCCTTCTTGTTAAAGAAGAGTTGTAGTGCTTGCTTTCGGCTAACTTCATCCAACCCATCGATTATCCACAATGGGTTTCAAATGTAATGTAGTACCAGATAACCAAAGCTCTTTACCGGGAAAATTTGAATTTGTACCGACTTCCGGGATCTTAATCTTGCTTGTCCAAAAGATGATTTTCCTCTACCTAATATCGACCAACTAGTGGATTTAATTGCGGGTCACGAGATGCTTTCTCTTATGGATGGTTTCTCTGGGTATAATAAAATTCTCATCGCACCAGAGGACCAACATAAGACTTCCTTCATAACTCCTTGGGGGACTTTTTGTTATCGTGTCATGCCTTTCGGTCTTAAGAATGCAGGAGCAACCTATCAACGAGCAATGACCTACATCTTCCATGATCTCTTACAAAAAACTATGGAAGATTACATCGACGATCTCCTCGGTAAATCCAAATGCCGTCAGGATCATCTTTTCATTCTTGCACCTCTCTTTGAGAGGCTTATTCACTTTTTTCTTCACCTAAATCCATCTAAGTGTGTGTTTGGCGTTCTCACTGGTAAAATCTTAGGATTTATCATTTCTATTAGGGGTATTGAAGTAAACCCCACAAAAATAAAAGCTATCCTTGAGATTCCTCCCCCTTCTAACTTAAAGAAACTCCATGATCTTCAAGGACACCTTGATCGGTGCATCGTTTTATCTCACAATTGTCGAGACCATTTTCAACCTTTCCATCACCTCCTTCGTAAGAATGTTCATTTTGAATGGGAAGAGTGTTTCTAAAAATTCTTTGACGATCTCAAAGCTTATCTTCTTTCTTCACTGTGCTTACACCTCCACACGAGGGGAAACCATTCTATCTTTATATATCTGTGAGTGACCATGCTCTGGGAGCCATGATCTCACATCGAGGCGCTTGTCGTAAAGAACAAGCCATCTATTTCATCGTCGTACTCTCCATGAGTATGAAACATGCTATTCCGAAGCTGAAAATTTGTGTTGTGCTCTCTTCTTTTCAACTTCTAAGCTTCGTCACTACCTCCTCAATCATAAAACTTACATTGTCACAAGTGTCAATCCACTCAAGACAATGCATGCGAAGCCTTATCACAATGATCGTATCACTCGTTGGCTCATGCTTATGACAAAATTTGATCTCGAGTTTATCCCACAAAAATCTATCAAGGGTTAGGTCATTGCAGATCAATTAGCTGATGCTCCTCTTCCGACACTCAAGACCCTCTTGCTCAATTCCCCTGATGAGTATATCCAACAAATTGATTTCGGTTTTTCTCCATTTAAAGTAAAAATCTTCTTTGATGGATCAAATGCCACCAAGGGGGAGGTGCAGGTTTTGTTATGATTCCTCCTTGGGGTGCACCTATCCCATTTGCACACAAACTTAACTTTGAGTGTACCAATAATATGGCTGAATATGAAGCTCTTGTTTTAGGTCTTCAAAATTCCATTAATCTTGGCACCCACCATATCAACATCTTTGGTGACTCTGAACTCATCATTAATCAAGTCACTGGTGTCTATCAATGCAAGAATGATATCCTTCAAAAATATCACGATATCATTCTCTTTCAACTTCAATCCTTTGATAAATTCACTATCCAAGCTATTCCTCACACTGTGAATCGATTCACAGATATGATGGCTTCTTTAGCCTCACTTATTCCACCTTTTACCGAAGACTCACGACTTTATGTGGGTACGTATACGATTAGACCAACCATCTCATCTTAGGAAATCCCGACTTCAATCAATGTTGTTATAACCAATACACAAGATGAGTGGTATCAACACATTGTTGATTATCTATCTCGTTCGATTGCTTCCTCTAGATCTTACTTCCAATGGTAGAAGATATTTTATCCTTCCCGCTAATCGCTATATACTATTCTAGGCGAGAATCCTCTACAAACATGGTTTTGATGGTATTTTTCTTTGATGCCTCAAAACCCACGAATCATCTAAGGCTATCCAGGAGTTCCATGACGGTATACTGTGGTGGACATTTTAGTGGTTTGGCCATAGCTAAATGCATCTTACGCTTAGGCTATTATTTTCCTTCTCTTAATTGAGATTGCTGCGAATACACTAAGAAATGTGTCAAATGCCAACAACATTCCAATCTTCCACATATCCCTAGTCAAGCTTTGCAACCTGCGACAGATTTGTGGCCTTTTTGCAATGGGGTCTTGATCTCATCGGTCTTATCAATCCCCACTCTTCATAGCATCATCATTCTATCATTACTGCCACATAATACTTTACTAAGTGGGTGGAAGCTATTCCCCTTTCCTCAACAAAAGCTAAACCAATTGTTGATTTTGTTTATCAACACATCATTTGTCACTTTGGTATTCCACACAAACTCATCACAGACAATAGTAAATCTTTCAAAAATGTCGATTTACAGAATCTTTGTGATGCTTTCAATATCAAACTCAGATTTTCTTCTCCATACTATCCTCAAGCTAATGGCCAGGCTGAAGCTTCCAATAAAACTTTTCATAACAACCTCGCAAAGGTAACTAGTCGAGATGGTAGGGATTGGCATTTACATATCCCTTTTTCTCTTTGGGCTTATCGGACTAGCATTCGTACCCCTACTAGTGCTAATCCTTCTCTCTCGTCTATGGGTTTGAGGATTTTCTTCCTTTGGAAGTCTAGATCCCATCTCTTTGTGTTTCTCTCAAAGAATTTATCTCTGATGAGGATTATCGTCAAGAGCATCTAGCGCAGCTTGAGTTGTTAGATGAGCGTCATCTCAATGCTCTTGAACATCATCAAGTCTATCTTGAGCATGTCAAATGTGCTTACAACAAACACTTGCATCATCGTGACTTCAAAGTTGGTGATATTGTTCTTAAAGAAAACCAAAATGTCACTACACTAGAATGGAGTCGGCGTGGTAAGTTTGCTCCTAATGGATGGGTCCATATGTGGTTACTCATAAATATGAATCGGGCTTCTTGTCTATCTTCCATGGATGGTGTACCTGAAATGGAACCTATTAATGCCTTGCATCTAAGGCCCTTCTACTGTTAAAAACTATCTTACATGTTCTTAGTCGCAAAACAAATCTTTCATCCATAACCAGTCATACCTTTTTGTAGTGATTTACGACTATGTGGTTCTCCACGTTGTGTCTTTTTCTACCTTAAAATATGAGTACCACGGCTCTACTCATGGCATTTTTCCTATGGATATGTTCCTCCTCATGGTAGGAACACCTTAATAACTTCTTCATTTGTCCCAAGTGTCTATCTTAATCAAATCTACTTATGGCATGAGTACGCATTTGTATATGTTTTCTTTCCCTCTCTCTCGATCTATACTGGTCTAAAATTAGCTTCCTTCCAACAATGACAAAAAAAAAAGAAAAAAAAAAGAGATGCTATCCAAAATTCCTAAAATATAGACTAATCCCTTGAAGGACAGCTATCCATGCATTATTAAGCAAATCAAAAGATATAGACCATACCCTTGAAGGATGGCTATCATTAAATTCAAACTACAGACCGTTCCCTTGAAGGATGGTTGTTTCTCTCATGGAATTCCCAAGGCTTCTCGCATTGATCAGCCTTTTCAGTAATAGACTTCCTCTTTGGCCAGTTTGTTTACTTTTTAGCATCACTGAAAGACTTCTCGTATCGATCAGTCTTTCCACATCTAGCAAACTTCCCGCATTGATCAGTTTGCTTTGTTGTCAAAACAAACATCATGAAGCTGAGATATAAGACCTTTTATCGATCATATGGAGAACCCTATTTTCCCAATATGAGCGTGTGTTCTGTCCTTTGTAAATTCCGACAAGATGCATACTTACTTCTCCTTCCATTTACCTTCTAGATCTGGTTTGCGACTAGCTAGTGTCAGGTTTATTTTAACCTCATATATGGCCTTGTATGCATGGTCTTTTAGTTTCCTATCAAAAGTCTATATTTATGATCGGTTAGGGGCCTAGCTTATCATTCTTTTTCTTATCTAGGGGTGTTTCCTTTATTTCCCATTATCATTTCTTGTTCATTCAGTTAAATTGACATTTAACATGTTAATTTAGTCAAAATCTATCATCTATCTAATTTCATCTTATCTACTTTTTTCAAAAGAAAATATATCATAGCAATATATTATCAACACATGAGAATCTATCTATCTATTTTTCATCAAAATTCAATTAAAACATCTTAAATATATCAAATCTATCAATCACATCTATCCATCTATCATCTAAAAACATGTTCATCCAAGTTACCCTACATCTGCCTATATCTATTTCTCATCAAAATTAAATCCACATATCAATCACATCACATCAACATCACGTCTATCTATTCTATGAATATCAATCACATCACATCAACACCACGTCTATCTATTCTAGGAATATCAGATCACACCTATTTATCATCTATCAGCATATGTCTATATCCATCACAATTACATTACATCTATCCATGTCTATCAAAATTAAAAGCATAAGTACAATCATTTGACAAAGAAAATGATGAATATATATATATATATATATATAAGTATCTCAGTACAACAAAGAATGGGTGGCTTTCAATCAAGCCATCTATATCATACATCAAAAATGCCTTCGAATCAAGGCTACATCAATACATCGATACAAAAATATATCAATCTCTAAATCATAAAATCCGATAGGTGGAAGACACTATCTCCTCCACCCTCCTCTGGACCAGGCTGTCTCTCCTGGCCACCACCTATCGAACTAGAAGCACCTACCTTTGGGACCTCCCACCTCACCCTCTCCCTGCTCCCTCCCTCTGATGCACCACTAGCTTTGGTTGTCTTAGATCTCCTCCTCGTCTTAACGAGGCACCTCGGGCGTCTTTGTCTTTAGGCATCCTCATAGTATCTCACCTCAGCAAGGAGAGACTGATATGTACTGAGGCTCACTGTACTAGGTGCTCATAGTGTCCTTCTCTTGGCCAAGCTTTGGTACTCTTGGTGGTGGCCCTCCTATGGTCGTACCCTGTGTCCCATGGACTCTGATGTGGTACTGTATCACCATATTTGGCCCTGAGGGCCTCCCTATGTCGATGATAGCGATCCCTCTACTGGATCACTATATCTCACTCCTGGTGAGTTGTGTCCCTCTCAATATCGGGCATCCCTCTCCTCTATCAGAGCTCTGATCTCCTCTAGGGCAACCTGATGTGTCATGTCGGTGTATAATGCTCTCCCTCTAGCCCCTCTAGTGCGTGGCTATATCCTCCTCATCAACATTTATGGATCTTTGGAAAGTGTCGTGGAAGCTCGTCGAATACCATGATGCATAGCTTTCATCCACTCGCATCATCATCATCCTTTGTCTGCGAGAGGTGGGGCCTCCTCTCGATGGATCTGCCGAGATCAAAATTAGAAAATTTGTCTCTCTGTTGTCTTCTGTCTATATGGACTATACGTGGTCGGCATTGTCTGCACCCGAGTGCCAGCCGAACTGCTCTCGTACCCATATAAATGGGACTCGCTCCCACATGCTCAGGCTTGCGCCCCTAACCACCTGCTCTATCTCAACCCTACCAAATGAGCATCCACGACCATCCCATGTCGGAAATACACGATATGGTCTCTAGATGATGATGCTCGCTTCCGGTGTCGCGTCTCTGAAGCACTCGGCATACCAATTTGCAGATCTCCCTATATCTCCCAGGGCCATGTCGGCCCGCCATCACCGAAATCCATAATCAATGGCCCCCACTGCTATTGGCATCCATAGAAGCTTGGATGGCCTAATCACTACTATGTGCTCATATGCCCAGCAATGGAGCACAAAACCAACATCAATCCATGTCCTCCTACCGGTGGTATACATCCATAGCTCATAATATATCTAAGCTATCAGGGCATCAGCAAATGTGAACACCTATCTAAACTGTAGGATATCACAAACACAATCTAGCAGTAATAATGGGAATCTCCCACCTCTTGAATCTGGTAGAGCAAAGTAGGAGATCGCCATCCGAATCAATACTATACGTTTGCTCTGGCATCATCCTGTCATGCTTTGTAAGGCTATCCTCACTTGCCTGGACACTATCTCGACTCATCCACCTATCCCCATATAACCGTCCTAGGACCCTCTGCTGCTTTGCTCTCATGGCGTGATCTCAATAGGGTCCCCGGTGATCGGCAACCTCAAGATCTTGTATATATCCTTGTGGGTGATAGTCATCTCACCCGTCCCGAACCAAAATGTGCAAGTCCGGCTAACCCATTTCCATACTAATTCTCGCATCAGCCCTATGTCTCGCGGTACTCATCGGTAGTACCGAAAACCCCTAAGCCCGCAAACTCTAGGTGGCACCAATCTGCATCAGTCACATCAGGGAGAATGGTCTCTAGAAGCTTAGGGATAGCATCCTGCATGTGTAACGCCTCTTGTGTATGCATCAAAAACATTAAGAACAATGTTAGCTTCCCATTTATCCAAATCAGAACATCAAAAACATATATTCTATCATCTTATCAGGATAATGGTAAAATCGGTGTCGATTTAAATAAATCGGCATCGATCGCAACTAGTCAACGTCGATTTAAGGTAATCGGCGATGATCTAATATAATCGGCGTCGATTTATTCAATCGACGCTGACTGGGAGGACGAGTGTCAAAAACACTCTTACTCCCCATTTATGCCTTTTTTCTCTAAAAATTGAGAACCTAGTATGCTATTTTACGATAAAATTATAGAAGAAAGTTCGGCTAGGTTCACTTACCCCTGGTCGTGTCCTATTCCACTTCTCGATTTTGCTCCCAAAAGCTTCCATGGTGCTGAAATCCAATTTTTGACTCTCTCTGAATCAATCGTCACGGTCTAACTAAATCATTCATGTTTTTCGTTTGCATATTTATATGCGCTTGGTATGGTCGGCGCCGATTTGTTTGGTCAATGCCGATTTTTATGGTCAGCGCCGATTATTCTCGAATCGCCGCTAATTTACACCTATTGTTGCAATCGGTTGCTTTGTAACTTTTGCCATCTCCTAAAATCTTCTTTCCATAGTGTTGATGCTTGGCTTATTTATCTAGTCATTATTGTGCCCTGAATGTTGCCTTTTGGCACATACTTTCAATATTATCGTCCATTTTGAGCTTGTCCTCAATACGGGGGTACTCACATTTTGGCAACTTAGAGTTCATGGGTCTCAGCCAGGCACTCACGTCATACGCTTCGTAGACCATTCGGTTGTCCCTACCAATGTATCTCTCTTTAGGTGCTAACTATTTTGCACCCCTCCTTACAATCACGGGTCTCAGTAGGTACTAACGCTGTCTCCTACGGAGGCCGCTCTAGATTTCCCTACCAATGTGAGTTCCTTAGGTTGTTTCCTTAATAATTATTCTTGTGCATCATTAATGATCGATCTAGTCCAGGACATCTAGTTGGGGCATCCTATGTTTTCATCTACCTTTTTCAAACTTGGGATTGTTTGTTCTATCACCCATCCCATCCCTAGTTTGAATGGGATCACATCATCACTTTTCCTCCTTTCTTCTATTCTCCTTGTTTTTGTCTTGCAAAATTTTCTTATCGCAAGTTACTCGACCAGTGCCAACCTTTATGTGTGACCAAGTGTTTCATCCTTCATCACCTTCATAACTTCATTATCCTCTTCTAGAGTTCTGGTCCTTATTATGGTGTCTAGCGCCACACATAAATTAAGAGCTTGATCGGATCTCTTGACTCATCCTTGATGTTTGGAACAATGCCTCATATACTGAAATTTTCTGATCAATAGTGGCCCTTGCTTTTACTAATTCTTCCTTCACATCCCTTTTCTTGGGAGGTGCATTATTCCTTCATTTAAAAGTAGGTGAACTATTGTGCATAGATAGTGCAACTCAGACTTGAAGTCTGAGGCAACTTTGGCCTCTATAACAAAATATCATCTGCGATCTATTTTTCCATCATCTTTTCCTTCTGGGCCTCTGTTTCTTGCATTATCATGCTCTTGAGTAAGGTGCTTGATTTCCATGTCCTTGTCCTTTTAATCCTCTACTAGCACCCAGATTGTTGCTTCCTTATCCATATTTCTGCATGCTACTTTTTGTAAATTCCTTAATCAAAGCATTTCTCACCTTCTCATCTAAAAATTGAGTTGGCTTAGTGGTCATAATGTATGTATGAAGGGCCTTCCTCATCTTCTTTGAAGAGCACACCTCCTTGCATACATCAAAATCAAGCTCATCCATGTGAGTCTCATTTGTAGACATCGAAAATTGGCTACCCAATTTGGTGTCCCTCACATTCGTTTATCTTCCTAGGTAACCTGGGGCACATTCATATCACCATGGTCCCCTTGGGATATTATTCAATTTGTGATTTAAACACTTATCCTAGGTTTAATTCACCCCATTATGTTTTACCCATGAGTAATTAAATATTAACTACTCAATTACACCTTTTTACATGTATTATAACCACTTATCTACCCCTTATATATTCTATCCATATATCCCCCCTATTTCTCCTCCTCCCAAACCGAGCAATGGGATATTTCCCGTATTTGAGGTGATAGGATCACTCTCATCATTCCAGAAATCACTCCTTTTGGCCGTTTTGGGAGTCTATTCCCTGATCGGTGCCGACCGGTACTTGGTTGCCGATTTTTTCGAACGGCACTGATTTCATCTTGGTCGGCGCCGATTACAAATAGAGGCCCAGAACTCAGTTCTGGTTAGACAGTCAGACGGTGAGATAGACAGTGAGTTAGACAAGGAGAACGAGATATTTTCGAGCATCAAGTCTGAGCATCATCTATCAAGTGAGAGTGAATCCTGTCCAAACCAATCCCTGAGAGGAGTACCGTTACTCTGCTCCTACCACATCAACATCGTGAGTCCTCATCGATCTCTTGGTGACTTTGTTCCTGCATCCAGCATAGGTGGAGCCTTGGCAGTATCCTTACGACACTTGTAGATCTAGTGGAGATCGACGATCTAGTCTCCACTGTCTATTTCTCAATCTTCCTGTAAATTTTCCCAAGTTAATGCCAATTTATATCAGTCGACACTAACTCAGCATCGGTCGACGTCGATTTTCCTAATCGACACCGATCAACCTACAGATAGGTAGAAGAACTCAGGTAACAGTAATCCAACATTTTTTTAGAATTTCCTGTTTCCTGCTACTTTCTGTCTGCTGTTTAGATTCTGTTTATTACTTTTGATCAGAAAATCTAGTCCTTTACGTACATCTTTTATCATGTATGCTTCTTTCCTTAATTGAAAACGTGGACTGACATCCGCCGAGGGAGCTTATCGCTTCCCAGACCCGCTTTTTGGGCAGTCCACCCAAATATCTTTTAACGTGGTCTTTTTCTGTCAAGCATCTGTGTCTCGCAGGTTTCTTGGATCTACTTTGCAGGATTGCTTGTGTGTGCCCGTCTTATCTACATCATCTTTCTTTTCCATCTACATTTCCAGGATCTTGTCTATCAGGTATCGATTTTATTTGATTTTTTCAAGGCTTTTGTGTTTAGTTTGGTACATTAACTTGGATAGGTAACAAGCATGAAATTCTTGATCTACATCTGCATTCCCCAAGATAGCTGCTTGAGAGTGCATGTATTGGCCATTTCGAGGTCCATCCATCCCATCCATAAAATTGTTTGTTTAGTAGTGTACTTTGGAAACAATTTATAATAATTTGTGAAGGGTCATTCATCAACAAAATTCTTGAGTATCTACTACTTTTTCTTCTTTAGGCATGCCTATATGCTCTCCAACATCCTCGTGTGCTAATGTATTTTCTTCTTACTATTTATATATGATTACAAATTGTGGGAAAATGCCTTCAACCAATTGGTTGAATTCCTGCTCATCTTTCCTTTCTTCTTATGTGTGGTGTATGAGGACTTCGTATCTCCACCAATGTTGCTTTCTCCTTCACCAAAGATATATTCCCAAATACTCATGTTATGGTCTATAGTTTCATAGAATATGGGCTTTCCCATCTCTTCATCATCATGTATTTCCACACTAGGGGTGGCCTCGCATCCATCTCCACTAATTCTTGGAGCTTCCTCTTCTAATTCCTACATGCTTGGATGTGGGGATTCCCCCTCACTATTTTGTATAGGGATATACTTCTTGTGCTTTCTCTTATCCTTCTCTTCATCCTTTACTGGAGTCACGTGCAGTGATTTCCTTATTAGATGTGAAGTTCCAGCACCAGTATCTCCTAAAGTGTGCCTCTTCCTAAGAACCTTTTTGTATGCATAATTCTAATGTTTCCTTCATGTTCCTCTTGCTCTAGGATGTGGTTAAGTCTAGTATGTACTGGGTCCTCTTTAGCCAAGAGTTCAGATGCAATAGTCCTTGAATTCCCCACTATTTGCTTCTTCGTGGGATGACCTGGGAGAGCCATATCCATACCATTCACCACTTTTTCATCCTTGAACCTTGGCCTTAGGTAAATAGAGACGCGCTGGTTCAATCTACCCTACTGAAAAACTCTTCATCGTGATGTCAACATTATTAGACTCCATAGTTTCGACACAGGCCTCCTTACCTAACCATACATATGTTTTGCACAAGAATGTGAATGTCTACATCCACTTTTTTTGCATCAAACTGGAGCTGACATGCATCATGAAATATATTTACAGAGTCCTTGAAATACCTTGTGGTAAATGAAAAAAGAAACTTACACCACAATATCTTCCTCCAAAATTCATGTGAAAGCTCCCAGGCTAAAATGTTGGTAGACTACAAATTCATCCTCCCCATTTAACACTTACTCGTGTGGAATGTGCCATTCTCCCTCAAATTACCTGCATGCAATATCCGAAACCACTTGTCTAAGCACTCTTTTTATATGTTGGAAATAGACCCACGCAACGTGTATTTGGCATATCTTTTGGCTAGGGACTTGTTCTCTAACGGAAACTCCCATATATTTTCCCTAGGACCATCTGGTACCCCAACTTCACTTGAACACAATTAATAACAAAATTGTGCCCGGTTATCTTCTCACCTTTTTTTCTTGGATGTGTGCCTCATTCACCAAGTTCTTTGTAATGTAACTAGCAATATTGTAGTAGGTCTTATTGGCCATTTTGTGCGCTATATGCAACCAGCACATGTTTACCTTGTTCCATCGCTCAGTGGCCCTATTTTACTCCCTGCTAACCATACTACTACTTTGGGGGCCATGTCTACAATGTTAGTGACATTGAAATCTCATCCCCCTTTCTTATACTTGTATAGGGATATTGTGGCATCAATGTCGTCATCATTTGTTAAGTCTCTAGAAATTTCTAAACCCATGTCATATAGCCCAAGAACATTTCTAACAAATTTAGTAGTTATCCTCATTCCCCTATCTACAAAATAGAAATAATATTCATGTACAATTGCTCAGGATTTCCAAAGTAGGGAAAGTACATGATCTGCATTATTCCCACACTCTCGAGTAGTTTCTTCATCGAGGCATCCAAAACCCTATTTTTGTTCGCTAATCGCTAGCTAGTCATTCTCGGGAAACTTCTACTTGAGATGTCCTTCATACATTTTATAGTGTGGTGGTTAATCTATGCAACCCTACACTGAGTAATATTTTTTCCATGGCCACCCTTCAATGAATCCTTCTGATACAACATTTCCACCAACCACTACTCTGTTGGGTCGTTAAACTCTTTCTCTATTACTAAAGCTTTCGTGGTGCCATTGCCCCTTTTGATTCTGTAAATGCATAAAAAACCATAGCTGTGAAATGAAAACCTTAGTCATTGTTCCATCACGTGCTTTCACCACTCCTTGAATCCTACTTTCATGCCAGGGTACTCAACACCGTGTTTCACAATGCAAAAAATTTACTCAATCTACAAAATGCTCTTTGTCTCCATCTCTTCTTCACACTTCACAATTTCTTCTCAAGTTTGCAAGGTAGAAAATGATGTTGAGAATGCTGACTTTAAACCAAGTTTTCAAAAATTCCCTTCATTAATTTCTCCACCTACCACCATACATGGCATTAATTTCTGTTGAGCACGTTGTGCACCTCATTTTCCCACACTTCAATGTCTTACGCCTCGAGTCCACAATTTTTATGCACATCGCTACTTATCTATCACAGATATCCTCTACCCACACTTCCTTAAGCCGAATTAGTTTATCCAATGTGACCCAACATATGTAGTCTCTAATGTCACAACCTCCCTTTATTTATATTGAGTGCCCAATGCCTTACGTGTGGTCTTAATTTTTTAGCAATTCTTCAGAAGTTCTCATGAATTTTGAAACCTTTCTCCTTCTGTTCCTCTTATGGTTACCCATGAGTTTATTTATTTTCCATACCTTCTTTATCCACCCCACACTAAGGGTATGTGTAGTCCTCTGTGCATATAAACACTTTAGATTGTGATCATCTTCTGGTGCACAAACATGCTTATTACACAAAACACTGAACTAAATTGACAAAGCATAGTGACGAAGAAGGAAATACGATAAAGGATATCTAATATAAATGGAAATACATTGTTATTACAAACACTAAAGATTATTATTTATAGTAGGGCTTCATCCTACTCCTGTTGAAGTAACTAGGTAACTGTGTTCCATCAAGCAGCTCTAACTGGAAAGCACCTTATTCAAGTATGTGAGTGATAACATACGATCCCAACCAATGCACCTTAAGCTTTCTTGAGTGGTGAAATAACTTTGAATCATAAAGAAGTATCATATGCCCGACCTCAATCTTCTTTTCGTGATGTGTCTATCATGCCATGCCTTTTTCTTGGCCTTTTCTCGCTTCGACTCTAACGTGCCATGGCATGCCTCTCATCCACTTGTATTAACTTGTCACTTTTTTCATCCAATGAGTGCTCATCAACTAAACCTCCTACGTAGGAAATACACAAAGAAGGTAACATGAACTCAATGGGAAGAACTTCTTCTATGCCAAACACCAACTAAAAGGGTGTGGCCTTATTCAAGATTTTGTAGGTTGTTCTATATGCCCAAAGTACAACAAAAACTTTATCATCCTAATCTTTCCTTCTAACATCACAAATATTTGTCAAGGTCTGGCTCAATATCTTGTTGAAGGCCTCAGTAGTCCCATTTTCTTGAGGATGATAAGGTGTAGTCTTGTGGTGTGTGACCATAAATTCATCCAATAATATCTTGATTGTCTCATTCAAGAAGTGTGTGCCCTTATCACTTGTCAGACTCAACGGACATCCATAATGAGTAAGAATATTTTCCCATAAGAACCTTGTTGTTGTAGTCATTATATAATCCTTTATAGGTGTTGCTTCTACCCACCTTGTAAGATAATCTATACAAGTGATGATGTAGTGTGATCCAGTTCTACGCGCGACTGGGGAAATAGGACCCACAAAGTCTATTACCCATTTTTCAAATGGCTCTACACTAGTAATAGGCCTCAAAGGAATTTCATCTCTTTTCCCAAGTTTTCCAAGGCATTGAAAATGATCACATGCCTTACAATAATCTTTACAATCCTTGTATAGGGTCTCCCACCATAAACTAGCAAGTAGAATCTTGCGCGTGGTGGCATCACTGTATAGTGCCCACTGCAATACCATCAAGAGCCTCTTCCATGACATATGTGCACTTATGTTCTAGTACACATCGACATAATAATTCATCTTGTCCTACTTTGTATAAGTCACCATTGATCAACATGAAAGGTGCAACACAAATTGCGTGTTGTTTCTTTTCCAAGGATTTCATTGTTTATGGCACCATACATGTGCATAAGAATACAAAAGTATCCTCTAATTTTGAAGGTGTGTGGTTTAACTTGTATAATGTGCATCCAGAGTTGTATCTTTAATTGTCTGCACACCCTCTCTGATTGACTTTTTGATAAGTGGTCTAGTCTAGAATTACTTTTGCGTAGTTTTACCATGATTGTAAAGTCAAACTCCTAGAATAATAGCTCCCATCAAGCATATGCGACCCTATAAAATGGGATTGTTTACCAAGTATTTCAATGGCATGTGATTTTTATCAAACAAAAAAGGTGTTACTAGCACTTTCTAAAATTATGTAGTGTAGATCATCGACAATGCCTCTCTATAGTAGTATAATTTTTTTCTACATGATTTAAATTTCTACTAGCAAAACAAATAGGATGATCTATAATATCTTCTCTAGATGAGCTAACAATGCACCATGGCCATTTCAAAGGTTTCCACATGTATGTGAAAATGTTGGTTCCATGAGGAAAACACATAATATGCTCCGTAGTAAGCCTCTCCTTCAATGCTTCAAATGTGTCTTTGGTGTGGTTCTCCCCAATAGAATTCCACTTTTCCTTTTAGTAACTCCTCTAAGGGTGCTATAATCTTAGAATATCCTTTGATAAAAATATTGTAATACCCTGTGTGGCCCAAGAACCCATGCACCTCACTCACCGGTAGGCTCCTCCACGTCTATGATAACAACAACCTTAGCTAGATCTACTAACAAACCCTCCTTATAGATGATATGCCCTAGCATAGTTCCAAAAGGTGTAGCAAATATGCACTTCTTGATGTTTAAGGAGATGCTTAATTGTTTGCATCTTTCAAACATTAATCACAAGTTGTCACAATGATCCTTGACAAGCCCATATACTATCTAATCATCTAAGTAAACCTGCAATAATTTGTGAATAAAATCCTAGAATGCTTGAACAATTATGTGTGAAAATACTACATGTGTGTTCTTCAGTCCAAAGGGCATCACCGTGTATGCAAAAATTCCCCATTCAAGCAGTGGTGATTTTTTTTTATTGATCCTCTTTTGTAATTTGTAGTTGATGATACCTAGAGAATCCATCTGTAAAATAGTAAATTTTGCACCCATGAATGCCTTCTAATATTTCCTCGGTGAAAGGTGTAGGAAAATGATCAATCACACATGCAACATTCAGCTCCCTATAGTCCACACAAATCCTAATCGACAATCTTTCTTTATACTGATTACCATGGGGCTAACCCAATCTGATTCTTCTAGGGGCTTAATGATGTTGAATTTCAGCATCCTTTCAATTTCTTCTTTAAATTTTACGTGAGGTTAGGTTTCATCCTCTAAGGTCTCTTCCTAACCAGGCGTGTACCTTCTTTTATCTTAATCTTCATCTCACCCAAAGACTCATGCACTCCCTTTAACTCATGGTATCCCTTATGAAATTAGTCATAGAAATTACGTAGGAACTCAATTATTTTAGCCACTTTAGAATCAAACCAATAATCTCTAATTATGGCCTCCTTAGGTTAAGCATATGTGCCAATGTTCACTTTCTTGGTCTTCATAAGTTCATGATAGGTGCGTTTCTTCTTATCCACACTATCAAAATCTCATGTGTACATTTGATATGATCAATGTCCAAATTTTATACTTCTTCATCATCCACAATGTAGACCATTTTTCCTTTCTCCTTCTAAAGGTAAGCATGCTTAAGTAACTTGACATCATTATCATCTACTTCATCAAAAGGAACTCCTAGGTATTCCTCACCAAATAACTCTTGAATGAGTTCTTCATCCCTTGCACTATCTCCCATAGTCAAGATCCATAACCCGTAATGCCTCTTTCACCAGAGGTTTAGTGGAGAAATAGTCAAAAGTTTGGATCATTTCTATAGTCAAGTCTTTCCAATTTCATATCTCCCTATGCATCTCCACATAAATGTACTAAGCATGTGTGTAGCCACGTAAATAAATAAATTTTGTGAACCCATAGTGAAGGTTTGGTAAAGCTTATTTCCCTCTGTGCGAGTATCTCACACAATTGAACGTGGTGTTGAACAAGATGATTACCATGATATGTGCAGATTTGAGTAGACACATTGCTCTGAAACCGTGTTGTTAGAGCAATTATCACTTTATTCCATACTATGATATTATACCACGTGAACCATCCACCAATGCGTTGCTGTCCCTGTAGGGTGGTATATAATAAAATATTTCTTTTATTCACTGATCCATCCATTGTTCCTCCATGGCACACAGGAATACATAGGGTTTCCTTCTCTAGTGTATCGGGGTATAGAGTTGTTACCTATCCTCCTAATATAACGAGGCTTGTCTTTTCATGCAGATGCACTTCTTACTTCACACCAAACCATATCATAAGTTTCATGTGCCCAATTATCACAAGAAATACTTGTAGTATCACTAATATACTATGCATCTTCCCATTGAGATTCCTTCCTTATATGGCTCAAGTACTTCCAGATCACAAATGGCACACATGTAAATTTTTTTCAGTCTTCTTCACTCAAAGGTTAAACATAACATGTGTAGATTTCCCATCTATCAAAGGGATAATAACATGTTCTTCCTTGTTCTCAAAACTTGTATACCCCTTGTTGAACCATAGATTAACATTATTTGCATAGCACCAAGGGTGCCCAAGTAGAGCTAGGAATTTGTCTACTTTTTGAGTGCTAAAACCTTAAAGTCCCAAGTGAACTTATCCCCTATATGGTAATGGATGCATCCATTAAATCCCCAATTAGAGTTTCCTTAGTTTAATTTTCCATAAATAGTACATTAGAGGATGGTTGTAATGGAGGTCTTCCCATCTGCACCCATGCATCTAAAGTAAGCACATTAAATTCCACACATATGTCAATCAATATATTTCTCAAAATCCACCCATCCACAACAACATTCAGAGTGATCTCCTTGTCATAATCCAAGATATGAGGGGGAGATTAGCATGCAGGATTTTCCATCCATTCTCAATACCTACGTGTGGAGTGTTTCCCTTTAACCAATTCCCTAGTAATGGAATAATATTCTCCTAGTGTAACATCTTGCATACCTCTTTCAAATTGTAAAAATTTGACTGGATTGTCCTTACTTCCTTATTTTGTTCCAACTTTCATGATTGTTCCTTTAAACACTATATTTCACCCTAAATATTTTTAGCACCTCCATGGTCTCCTGATAAACCTCCTTTTGATGTGTAGGATTTGGGTATCTTGTATGTAAAACCTCCTCCTTAGTAATGGTAGGCTTTTTTGCAATGTCTCTCTAGCCCATGCGGCTTCATCACATGTAGTATTGTTCATGGTACTACCTCGGGTTCCGGATTCCAACTTTGCATCCATTGATTTTCTAGTATGTGTTGAATTCTAACCATCCATGTGCCCTTTTTTCCTATTTATACTTCTTTCTAAGATGTTCGTATAAGTCCAAAGTCACTCCTCATATTTATGATTCTTTCCACAAAAGAACAAGTAATATTATAAGGTAACTCACACTTGTAGTGGTCAAGAGATCCACACGTATAACATGTTCCTCGAGGAAACTCACCTCATCCACCACCACATCCTTAACCTTGAATCCACCATGGTATCCTTGACCTTTTCCTCAACCCCCTTCAAATCTTCCTTTGTTCGATCGAATCACCTCGAGTGTGATAACGATCATGGTTCTCACTTTTACCTTTAGAGTTATCTAATACTCCTATCTATCATACACCAATATCAATGGCATCATGAATCTGATCAATTAATCTTCAATATTCGGTATTGTGATTCATGGACTGGAAAATATTACAGTAGCAAGATATGTTTTTCCTTATCACGTGTTGTAACAATGGGAAACGACTTGCATCATGGTCTAAATGACATATCTCGCATTCTAGAAATAATGAGTGCAATGACCTATGGAGACAAGTATCCATAGTGTGCCCCTCAACTTCACAATTTCTACACCAAATCCCAGTCCACATCTCATGTGCTAAATTGGCCAATAGTTTCTCCAACTACTTTGTCATAGCTGCAATTTGAGCTTCCATGAATGGGCTCACTCCAGTGTCTATACTTTTAACTACCTCAACATGCAAAGATATTTTAAATTCTTTACATGGATCCGTATATATCTTATGTGACAATGACCTCCTAAAAGGTTTGATAAATCCTGCGATAAACCATTGTGCATGCTAACTTGCATGGATATTATATAAAAGTTTAGAAAAAATAATTTTGAAATGGGCATCATATTCCTAAACACTCTCAGTAGTGCCCTACTTAATATCCTTGAGCACGCTTATAATCTTCTGTTTGAACTTAGGAATATTAAATTCCTTAAGGAAAACATCATGTAAAGTTTTATAATCTACACAAGTCTCGATCAGGGTCAAAAATTTGTACCAACTTTGTGCGCATCCCTACAAATTAGTTGTGAATTGACTTGCCTTGCACTCAAAACCATTATCGCTTTTGCACGCCACAATATATCACACTTGTGCACATGCTCAACAACATCCTCTATTCCCTTATACTTTTGAATATGAAGTGACATCTCCATGTAAATATTATGGGGTTGATGAAGACCATGCCCATATGATCCAAAACCCCCTTGTGTTAGCTCTACCTCCGGACCCTCCGAACTAGAGCCACCTATACCCCCTAATCCTTAACCTATAGTCAAAAGTGAACCGAGAGGATGTAATACCTTGTGTCTCAACAGTAGTACTAAACTAAACTCCTATAGTCTATGAGGTAGTACTACACCTAGAAGTGAGTCAAAAATTTTACATGCCCGAGTTCTATGCCAACGATGTGCATTAAAAAGATACCTCCAAATAAAAAGTAATATCTTCTTCTTAACCATAGATCTACTTGCTATTTGATTCACTCTTGTTATTATACAACCCAAACTAGATTTGCGATCTTGGTTATACTAGAAATTGGAAAACCAAGCGCAAGGGCTAGGTTGTTAGGTAGATTCAGATGCCCACCTACGTCCCATGTCGTATCTCTTGGTGTCTCATAAGAGGAAGATGAGGGTTCCCCGTCATGCTTACCCAAATGTGGGAGTTTCAATGATTTGGCACCATGCCCTCTCGCATGAGTTCCAAATCATTCATGAGCCATCTCTCTCCTCAACACATTTCATTCTAAAATCTCGCACTACTTCCCTAACTCCCTCTTGTGTGCATCATTGTATTTAAGTTGTATTTATTCTATTTTCCTCTCTACCGCTAGGTCTTCCATCCATCACCAAACTTCTCATGTCCCTACGTGTGGTGGGTTGAGCTTAGCCATCGCCTTCTCTTCTAAATTTAGAATTACCATCTAGATTTTAATCACTAGTGTAATGCCTTGTACATAGGTTCCCTGGGATAACATAAAAATGGAACTCACTTACCTCCAAAGGAAGAATAAGTGGAAATTGATTAATCCAAAATATAGCTATTCAGAACACCACGTGACCAAGTATCCACAACACGCATCCACATTAGATTCGCATCATAGAGGGCCTAAAATTCTTCCTACATCCAAACAAGTGTGTGAAACCTCTATTTCCTTTTAGATGCATAAGTGAACAACCACTCATACAGCTCTATCAGAAAGATAACAAAGAAAATATCATATAAATAGTCATACATGTTTTTCTCCACCCACACGTGCATGTCAAAATCAGATCTAGTGTTGAATCTTTGCGCATTCTTCTACCATATCCACTATTCACTCCTCAAATCTTGATAGGGTCAATCAGTACATCTTCATCATGAAACACCTTGAAAACAACTAAAAAACAAGTCCCTAAATGGAATCAATGATACAACCTAGAATTTACTATGAATAACCCAGAGGCACTGACACATCACTCGGCTTTGAGTGAGTGCTCACCCAAAGTGCACAAAGGTACTAGGTCCCTCTTTAGAGTTTCTTGTACATGATGTTAGTGAGATGATGTTTAAACATATCCAAATTCATAACTAAACATAAACATTCCAAATTGCATAAACCAGATCTAGATCTCAGAGAGTGATGAACTAAACAATAATTATAATAAGATTAACCATACGATAACCAAATTTAGTTAAGTCTAATACCATTATCCAACCAATATACTCCATTTCATTAAACACTATAAAACACATAATCTTCTTACACTTTGTAAAGTATCTCCATGAGTCATGTGCGCGTCAAAACCAACAACATAACTCTAAAATAATTCATTTCCCTAATATATATATTTATAATTACATATATATATAGGTGGGAATTTCCTTCACCACCCATGCACTTCTCAAAATAGGTCATATGCTAATAATATCCATGTGCCTTTACAATATCATGCAAAACATGCAAGTGTTTTAAAAATACATTTTCTATAGTTATCTCTAAGAATAAATCTTATTATTAGCTTAAAGTATGCATGACACTTATCAATCACTTGTTCTTAAAATACCATTTCATGTAGCACAAGTCTTAATCTCTATATGTTCTTCACACGCTATCTCCAAAAATAGCTCTTAACCATAAAACAATTAAGTCCCAAGATTTGGAACTTCAATACTATTATATATTTTCCCACTTCCAACACCCTATCTTCACACACCCAATACTTTGAATATTTTTGTATGCTCAACATGAGGCTTTATGTATAATCTACATGTTACACAAGTTTAGACAATACTTATTGGCAACACCATTTATCTTCTTTATAGATCATATGACACTTAAGTATTTGGTCAACAAGCCTATTTTGCAAAGGTGTATTTGAGGTGGATACTACTATCTCAATAATTTTAATTTACAGTTTTTATTAAGACAAGGAATATTAATTCAGTGTTTGATCATTTTTCAAGGATTAATTTGAGTGAGGACATGTAGATCATTGAGGAAAAATTTTCAATACATAATTATTTAGATTTAACCACATGCCCAAATAATTGGAGGATATTACAATATTCTTGCATACTTGTACTATAGGCACCTAAGGGAATGAAGGCATTAGAAAAGAAATAACTTGTAATAAATGTTTCACCTTACTAGTTGATTAGTGGAGCTTTGTACGAGTTTGGTCATGAAAAATGTTTACACTAGTGTGTATGGGAACATGAACGTGAGGATATTATGAAAGAAGCTAATGGGAGAATTACATGAGGTCTTTATGCTCGGGATGCCACCACGCACAAGATTCTAATTTCTAGCCTTTAGTGGGAAACTTTGAAAAAGATACTAAACAATAGGTCAATGTGTGTGACCATTATCAAAATTTGGGAAGCATGGATCCAAAGATGAAATGCCTTTGAGTCCTATTGCAAGTGATGAACATTTTGAGAAATGGGCTATTGAATTTGTCAATATAATTTCACCACCTACATATAGGACTAACACATTATATTATAACATGTACAAAATCATTTGACATGGTGGGTAGGAGTTGAACCTACTAAGGATAGCACAACAACTACGAAGTGGGATTTTTATCGAGAGAACATTATCAAAGGTATGAATGTCCATTGAGTCTAATTAGTGATAGGGGAACTCATTTCTTGAATAATACCACCATATTACTCTTGGCTAAGCTTATGGTGGAACACTAGAAGATAACACCCTATCACCCATAGGCCAATGGTACTTTTGAAGCTTTCAACAAGACTCTAGGACAAAAATTGACAAAAATATGTGATGTTAGAATGAAAAACTAGGATGATAAAGTCTCTGTTGTACTTTGGGAATACATGACAACTTATAAGAGGTTGAATAAAGCCACACACTTTCAGTTATTTTTTGGTGCAGAGACTGTATTTCTTATTGAATTTAGGTTACCTTCCCTATATATTACGGGTGCGCAAGAGGACTTCATGATGAACAAGCTATGGAGGAGCGCATATACAAACTAATGTAGTTAGATGAAAGGAACATTATTTCTTGATGTAGTCAAAAGATAGAAAAAATGAGATAGAAAACATTTCATGATAGGAATATCAAGAAAAAAACATTGGGGTGTGAAAGATGGTTTTCTATACAATTCAAAATTTTTGCTCCACCCAAGGAAATTGAAATTTCATTGGTTGGGGCCCTTTGTCGTAACAAAGATACTTGATTCAAGAATTTGTCAATTGTAGGTGTTGGATGAAACTCTATTGCCTAGTTAATTCAATGGGAGTAGGTTAAAGCCCTATTATAAATAAGGCTTCTTTGTTTTTGTAATAAGGTAGTTTGTCACTTAGATTAGATTTACATTTAATGCATTTTATTTAATGTGTTTCCTTTCATCGTTGAAATGATTTATCAATTTAGTCCAGTGTTTTTTGTAATAAGTGTGTTTTCATGCTATAATATTATGTAGTTTATTTGAGTTCATGAATAGAGGACCATGCATAGGTTTAGTGTGGGGTGGGAAAGATATAAGTGTTACACAAGTACATATATGGGTTGAAACTTGAACGTCTCTGAAATATTTGTGCACATAGATGAAATATGTTATAGGTGCTTGGATTGAAAGTGTTTTTAAGGTATGGAAATTTAATTGAATTAAATACCACTCATTTCCACAATGTAATGCAAAATAGTTTCCACAATGAGGTATATGGCCGATGTAAAAGAAGGTTACGGGGTGTGGAAAGCGTTATGGGAAAAGAATGGACTACTAATGTTAAGTATGAGGAAGAAGCAATTAACGTGGAAAAAGTGGATAAAAAGGACACTTTTAGCTCATTTCTACCTTATATAGTTTTGGTTTTGAGCATTAAAGGTGAAATGAGGTATATGGCCGAGATTTGGAATGTAGCTCCATTGGGGGTGTTTGAGCACCGAGGCTAAGGTTTACAGATTGGGGTGTGGAAATGTTAGAGAAAGGAATGTCACCCGGAAATAGTAAAAAGAATCATATAATTAATAGAAGTTAATTATTGTGGTAGGTAAGAAGAAATTAATGTGGAAAAAAGTCCTAATATAACAATAAGGACCAAGCGCGAAACGCATAAAAGGAGACTTTTAAACACTCATTTCTACCTTATATACTTTTAGTTTTCACAAAAGAGCATTAAAGAGCAATTTGAAGAGTTATTTGAGTGTGGCAAGCCAAAATGTGCAATAATAGCGAAAAAGAGAACTTGTCCGATGATTTAGTAGAGAACTGTCCATTCTGATTTCCCACATCCACTACATATAGGTTTGATATTTGTGACCCAAATGTCCGAGGTTAATATCATTAATCTCCAATCAGCAGCGACAGAAAGAATAATCGGGGCTTTGAGTAAGTAGAAGAATCAACCATGATGGAAGTTAGCTTGCGCGATTCCTTAGGGATCTCGATTGTAAGATGTTGTAGAGATCAAAATTTACGTTTGGAGTGTTCAGCTAGAGACATGACTAGGGCATGCCTACATCGAAGGCAATCTCTCATAGCTATCCTCTCCGCAAGGTCAAACTAGTGTTTCTCTTAGTAAACATTTGAGTTCGAGATCAAAGCAAAGTAGTATGTTTGAATGGAGGTCTTATCATCATTGCTACACATGAGCCTAAAGTATCCCCTATAGCTTGATGAGACAAGATCTTTATGCAATGGGAGTCCTGAAGCGAACCCAAATCGGGTAGGTATCAAAGACTCCTTTAATGGGTCGAAGATGGAAGTAGAAGTTGAAGATGCACTTGAAATTTGATTTTCAAAAATGATGTATCCCAAAGGCGTAATTATGGGGTGTGATTGGGAATCACATATCATAAAGAAGTAAGGTGAGTGATAAGAATTTCCTCTCCAGGAAATCAAGGATGAAATGGACAAGTCATTGGTGACAAGGACAAATTTACAATAGAGGATGACATACCTAGCTATGACAATGTGGGGTAGAAAATGTTTAAAATATAAATTTTTTTGTATGCGTATGAACTGCCATACTTTGTCAAGCTAAATAACCTATACAAATGATTAATTTATAAAGTCCACGAGGAATTATTTTATTTCACAAGAAGGTGGGTGCACCTCACCACGCCCATGATTAGAAATTTGTCAAGTTTGAGGAGTTTAGGCACTAAAATTAATAGTGACCTTAATAATGATGAGGGTGTGGAAGAAAATTCTACTAAGTTAGGTTATGAAAAATGAGGTCATTCTATGGACATTGAGAAGTTGGAATATCACCTTGTGATCTAGTTTTTTGTGCACCTCCTCACTAATTTGAATAACTAGGAGCATTGGAGCCAGGTAAATAAGAAATGGTTTCATATCACTAAGAAAATATATGGGAGTTGTGTATAATTTTTTTCTTTCATTATTGAGACCATAATGGAAGAATCACACCAAGGAGACTAGATAAGTCTTGGAACCAATTTTTTATCTATTATGTTTGTAGAAATTGGGGTGCTCGACGGAAAAAGAAAAATATTTGGCAATTCCACACGAGGAGAAGAATTCACTTGCGGATGACAGGTTTGTGAAGTACACTTGTGAGAGGAATATGAGTATCCCTTATAAGTAGAGGTTGAAACTTTGTATAGGAGCATATATGAGGCCTTCGAGTATGAATGTATGATACCCAAGGATCTACCTACCATATTTGATAAGAAAACACAATTTACAATTTTTTAGCATTACTGCATTAGTAGATTTAGTATGAAGGATGGTAAGTGGAGCCCTTGATGTAAAATTCCCTATGCCTACACCATAGAGTATTTTCAATATTTTTGAACATATTTTCAAATGCACATAAATTAAGGTTCAATGCAGACAAGGTGGAATATGAATATCATACCCTCTAGAAGACATATGTGTATCCGAGTAAGTCTACATACATTGAACAATTGATATTAGATGATGTTAATATCAGTTCCATGAGTTTGGCAGTTGGAACATTGGGCATGGATAAGGTATACATTTACCTTAAGCCTAAGTTAGTAAATGGGAAGTACATTGAGAATGAATTCAAGCTTCCAAAGTTTCCCAAGGGAAAACATATGGTTGGGACTATACGGGATGATGTATCATCTCCCCTAATACTTGATGAGGAAGATCTTCAAGAAGAGGAGTTGAATGAAGATAGTGGAGGATTGGACCATGGATTGTGGATACAAGTAATGTCTGTCCATAAGAGGTAGTGTGAGAGATATCCTCCCCCAAAAGGAATAAGAAGTGAAGGAAGAGAAATGAGAAGGCAACACTAAAGACTAAAGCTTCAAGATAGTTTTGAGGGGAACCAAGATAGAGAAAATGGCATGGGACCCTCTCAACAACCAAGGATATCACTGAGGTAATCTCTTATGAAACTAAGCCCACAAAAGTAGACAAATGAAATACATAGGTATGTTCCCAAGAAATAAGATGAAGATTAAAATCTCTTGTGAGACTCGCACACATTATACAAGATAAACCATTTTTTTATGGTGAGTAAGAAGAAGGGCCTAGAAATATAAGAAACTCAACATGATATAGAGATGCTTGGTGAGTGTGAGGAAGAAAATACCCCATAGGTGAAGAAGAGGAGAAAGAAAATATTATAGGTGAACTATCATTTCAGCCTTATTGGGGAACATGGGGGTGCATTAGGTAAAGGAACGGTTCATGATACAGAGGTACATGTACCTAAGGGAAGGAAGATTGGGAGGTATAAGGAAGAAGAGATGTATAAAATTCTAGAGTTTGGATATGCTAATGAGACCTCAAAAATATTTGTTGGCAAGTATCGAACCCATTTGAGTCCTAAAAATTACATGGATATGATTTAATGGATCTAGTGGAGGAGAATGTGCAAATAAGAAATAAATATCTTAGAGCATGCAAAACCATATGCAAAAGCTAGATTTTGATGTAAAGGAGAAAGCATGCATCGTCAGTAGAAAAATGAAGAAGGGGGCACAAGTTGTGCACATGAATGTGAAGCCAATAGAATTCACTAATGAACATGAAATTAATTCCTTGACAAAGGTGACAATAGAAGTAGCACACATGAACCTAGATAAAGTGGTAGCCATTAGGTCATTGCTTGAAGATATAAAATTTTTTTAAGGAACAAGTTAAGAAATTCACCGAGGCACAACAAAAGGATAATAAGTGGAAAGAGAAGATTTTGGGTTTTGCTGGAGTGATTGGGATGAAATTATATAGGCACATCCAAAGATAGACAAGAAGAAAAATTATACCTACCCCTCATCCCTACACTTTTTAATAGGATTTTGTTCATTTGTTTCTTAAGAATAAGTCAGGTTGTGCTAGAAGAGAGAAAAGGAGATCTTTGAAGCAAAGAAGGAGAGAAATAAGAAGTTGATTGTGTGACAGAGCACAAAATATGACCCCATCCTTCACACTATAAAGGATGAGTTGATGAAATTAGAATAAGCATTGGAGATTTTTGAGGATCCACAGAAGATAATCAAGACAAGAACACTATAAGACAAAAATTAAATTATTTGGAAAATAAGGATGAGACAATGGGCCGAGAGGAGAAGTTAGCATAGTTTCACAAAAGTGCAATCCACTTAAGGTGGCCATAGACTCCCATGATGAAAGAATAAAAGTGCTAGGATAGTTGGTCATTCAAAGAATGAATTTCATAGAGGTGTGATTTGAGGAATATCTAGAGTAATAAGGTAATTTCAGACTAAGGGTGAAGAAATGACCTAAGAAGACGTGAATGCAATCCTTGGAGATGTCCCCGATAAAGCAAAGAAAAGGCTATTAGAGTGGAAAACATTAGAGGTAGGTATCAAGAAGAAATACCCTAATATTTTTATTACTATTGAGTAAGCATGCATGCTATTATTCTTCCCTTATTTTAATTATTTCATTCATTCATTGTTTCATAATTCATTATCTATTCTTTTGATTCTTTAGAGAAATAAGTTGAGAAACCCTATTATCGAGGGTGTAAATACCATTAGTGTGGGGTGATGTTAGGCTAAATAAATTTTGTAATTATTTGAAGAGTTTGCAAAATGTTGAGGTGTGTAAAAGGGAAATAGAAGCACATGTAAGTTTCATTTAAGAAGGCCATGCATAGGGAGAAAACATTCAAGACTTATCCATTTTTCATAGCATAGGATAAAAATAGGAAAATAATTTGGAGTGTAGTTCAAGAAAAGATAAAAGAATCAAGACTTCGTTGTCGAGGAAGAGATATTTTGGGAACAAGTGGAAGACCAAGAGACATGCATATTTTTGCTAATAATATGATTAAGATAGAGTTCAATTATAGATTAATCTATTATTAGCCACCATGTAGAAGCATGTAGTTGTTGGCACATGGCTATTCGAGATCATACAACCTACTTTGAGAATCCACAGGTGGTGAAGGGAAAGTCCCCACCCTATACACATGAAGTATTCTTCATGTTTGAGAGAACTCGAGTTGTAATTGAGTTATGTTGTTAGTATGAATTTGTGTGCATGATTCTATGAGAGTATTGTGATGATTTAATATAATGGATCATTGTGGATGGATATTAGTTTTTGATGTCTCTATTCATGGTACTTATATGGTAAATATGATCTTGATCCTTATCTGATTCATTATGCACTATGGTTGTGATTTGATTCTTGTTATGCTTTACATTTAATTACTTGATCTGGTTATGGAATATATGAATATGCATGCTAACATCTTGACAAGACAGTACAAAAGAGGGACCTGGTAGCTTCACGCACTTTGGGTGAGCCTCCGTCTATCTAGATGAATAACCAACACACGTCTAGGCAATTGAGTGGAAAAAAAATACAATGATTATTATTATATTGTTAGGCATATGGGTACATTGTATTGATCGAGGCCACCATGGCTCACATGGTTTATAGGGATCATATCGAGTTAGTAATTAGATTTTTGAGACTAAGATTGAACCAATCTCATGAAAACATGAGGGAGAGAGGAGATGATATGTAAATAAATAGAATGGTAGAGTTAGATATAGAGTAGGTGAGATGGCATCCATACCAAAATTTGTATGCATGATGTGGAGAAAATTCAGAGTTGGTGGGGATGAGGAGGACTAGGTGGGTGTTAGGGTGGATAAGACATGATGGAGATGGTATAGTTTCTACAAGTTATGTGGTAGTTTAGGGTAGTGCAAATTGTACCTAAGGAGCCTATTAGATATAGAAGAGGTGAGGCAGAGAGGGACTTACCTAGTCCCGTGATGGTTGACCCACTTGAGGAGGCAAGAGCTCCATGGTATGAGGATGATGATGTTGGAGTTGGATTCAAATTGACATAGTGGATCATAGCAGCTGGATAGCCAGGCAGGTGGAGGAGATGGCCAACAAAGGATTGGATGAGGAGGAGGTGGACGTTCTAGGTGGATAGGATGATGCATCACCTAGAGATGATGAGGGCAAGTGATGGATGAGCTGCAATAGAGATGGCATGCTTATGTGAAAAGTGTGACACATCCTAATAGGAAAGGAACACAAATTTTTGGGATTGAGAGGCATCACATTAAGAGGCTATAGCATTACACCAAGAGAGGGATCTAGCGATGCAATAGTGGGATATATATAGGAAGTAGAGGGAGGCCCATATGGCCTGATTTGGAGACCTTTATACTATACTTTTTGGATATTCGAGAGAGTTAAGCACTTATAGAATCACTATGAGTTTTGTAGATGACACTAGTAGGTACTATTAATTTGGAGTAGTAAATACCATTAGTAGAATATGTGCACTATTATGAGTGTATTGTGATATCAAGGATGCCATGATTGTAGATATACACAATATATCTTGCAAAACAGCTAGGAGCGATGAGAGTAACATGACCAACACCATCAAGGAACATGACCAGCGTGGTATAGCTATAGTGAGATCCAGGACATGATGGATGAGATGAGGCCTAGAGAGAGGCACAAGCATCTTCCCCAAAGGGGAAAACATTTGAGATTAAATGAAGTACAAAATTAACATATTTTGATGATATATCAACTTTGAGACAGGGACCTTAGTGGGTTATCATGGATTTATAAATGTAATCGGATGATATGTGTATATAAATATGTTTTTTCATAGTTTAGCATGTGTCATGTGTTAATTTATAGATTTGAAGATGTTATATTAAAATGTTGTATGGATTATGGATTTAATTATGATTTCTTTTCATGGTTTTTGAAATAAATTATGGATTTGATGTGATGTTTTTTGATGGATGTATAGATGATAAATAGATGTGATTAGAAATGGATAGATAAAAATTAGACATGATTATGACATAGATAAATGGATACAAACATGTGATGATTTTAGAGATATGTTAGATATAAATTGTATGGTATACACATTTGTGATATACACACATGGTAGATGTTAAATGGATAAGTATAATGAATTTTGAATGGATGAGATGGTTAGACCAACAAAGAATAGAAAGTAAATGATAGGATCAAATTAGATGTGAGATAAAGGTCAAATTTGATCAAAAGTGATAAAAATATATGAACTACAATTGATCATAGTAAGAAGAACACAAAGAAACGTGCTTGAATCAAATTAAAGGCAAACAAGAAAAGGATCCAATCAAGGCAATGACCTTATAACTAATAGTAGGTGTTAACACATAACCATCGATAGTTAGTAATCCCAAAGGTCACAAGAGAAAGTATGAATGGTGAAATTATAGAACTAATGTCGAAATCACAAAAGGGTTTTAGATATAACTCATACGTAGGGAGACATGTTCTCCTTAGGTGGTTGTTCCTACATTTATGCCCCAGGATCTAAGAAATATGGTGCAAACCGATCAATGTAAGTTGGTTATGGATGAAAAAGATGATGGATGTAGGAATATTTCTTAGGATTATTTCTTTTGAAATTTATTATTTTGATTTTGAGTAAATATAAGGTTGATTAATGTGGTAAGCCTTCACTCGCCATAATATGAGATGATAGCCATCCTTTGAGGGAATGGTCTACATTTTGTTTTGTTTTCTTGAATTTTATTTTCTTACTTTTATAAATGGTATAATATAACATAAGTGATAGTTTTCCTTCAAGGGATTAATCTATTTATTTTGAAATTTTTCTTTTTGAAGATATGTCCTTCGAGGGAGCAATCTATTTTCTTTTTGAGTAATATAATTTTTAATGTGAGCATCTAAAAATTATGACTTTAATGGAAGAATTGGGGATGGATAGGTAGACCAATCAAAGGGGATGAAGGATGTACAAGTGACACATATGGACCCTTATTGTGGATGTAATGATAATAGGGTTCCCACCTATATGGAGGAACTTTTACTATGGGAATATTCTATGAGAATAGGCTGTGGTATATGTTGATGATCATCCTTGGTGGATTGGACCATTAGAGTCATATAAATTCTTAGGTTAGTGGGACGTGTTCCCTAAGGACACATCTATATTTTAAATAAGTTAGTTCTCCTCTATGGCATGAGAAGAGGGTTAGAAAAAGTGAAACAAAATATGAATTTTAATAGGGCGATGTGTTGAATGAGCCTTCAAAGAGATCAATCAAGAACACAATTGTATGAAGAAGGGAAATGGTAAACAACTAAAAAGGGTGGATGAAATTGCACCACAAGCCAAAGAAGATCACACAGAACAATACCCCAAACTTCTTAAGTATAACTTCAAAGATAGTAACAACATTGAGAGATTCACAATTTATACATGAAAATAAAGGTGATCAAAGACAATAAACATATGCAAATGATGAAAAAATACACCACATGGCATATATATTACTCCAATAATTGTGCATATTATTACATTAGAAAAGAGAAAAGATTGTTGTTACAAAACCCAGGAAGAAGGCTAGAGCTCCAAGCCCCTATATTTCTGAGAGAGGGAGTTGAAATAGATAAGAAAACCGATTGACCCTAAGATTATTTTCTTTTTATCTATATATACAATATATATATATAAGAGGAGGAGGAGAAGGTAGGCCATTCTTTACTCCTTTTCAAGTACTATTAATTATGATAAATAAGGTGAAGTGACAGAACATATTTTTCAAGATATTTCTCACACTTCCCCATTATCTCCCTTTCTAAAGAGTGAGAGCCATGCCTATTTAATTCATATTTAACTACCATGTCAACCGAATATTTTGAGATGGAATCACATTTTGAGGAACATCCTTTGGATCTTTATTACATAACCAGATATTCTGATCCCTCGTGTCTTGGTTCTGACCTTATGATTCAAGTGTCTCATATTTTTCGTTATACTAGAAATGACCCTTTGAATTCAGGTGAATAACTTGAGTATTCATAGGTTGGCACTCTTCACATGGGACTACACATTAACTTTTCTACTGAAGTGACAAGCCAAATGACCCTTTACCTCTGATCCTTTGAAACGTCCTAAGTATTTAAATCTTGTAGGTAAGTCTCACAATCACTCATACGTGATACATGCCTTATCACCTTTGTGACCTAATTTGATCCTAGATTTCATTTGTTGCAAGATCCACATGGGAGGTCCACACATCCTTAATATTTATACTTTTCTTTAGGGATTTGGGAATGCGTTGTGCCAACACTTGGCATTACCCATGAGCCTCGCCATTTTGTTACTTTGGGTAAGTAAAGTACCTGCTACATATAATTTAAAAATCCCTTTTCGGATGGGACTCATAATTAACTCCACATGGAAATTCCACAAGCCTCACCTTTTACTCCCTCCTTTGACTATTGACATTACACTAGTTAGAAACTTGGCATCGTCTACGAGCCTGCTACTTTCTTTGTGATTTGGCTAAGTCTTTTCCATTGGAAAATATTTGACTGGATGGGCTTCAAAACATAAGGCTTGAAAAATGTAGGAATCTTCTTGGCTGTGGAATTTAGATAACAATCTAGCAACTCATTGGGACCATTAGCCTGCTAAATGGAAAGAACCCACAATCTCCTATTATCAATTTAGTTTGGAACCGGGTCAAAGCATACAAGTGTGTCCCACTTTGTGGCCATAAATATTTTAAAATTTGACTAGTAAATAAATAATTAAAAAATACTATAAAAATTTAAAAAATCAGGTAAATTCTGGATGCCCTACACCTTGGTATTTATAGCCTCTTAAAAATGCATGTTTGGTCATTTTATATGTGTTTGTTCATGTTTTGGTTGTCATTTACATAGTTTGCTTTAAATGTACAAAAACTACAAAAAAGTGGGACATTTATGTGCTTTGACCCAACTATGCCTTAGAACCTGTTCCAAACCTCGGGTTCATAGCAATTTTGAATGTTACGGATCCTTTGTAGTTGGCTAATCTTCACACCTTCCTACTCTTATAACAAAAACTCTGTAATTTATTTTTGTGAGAGTAGAAAATTGAAAAAATAGCCAATAGAATCCTCTAACTGATTTTAGTTGCTCTGCATTTTCTCGAAGTGAAGCTTGTAACTACCTTAGACAATTGTGAATCCTCTAGTGAGCTAGAGTCTTCTTATGGGATCTAGTGCCTCTTAATGGAGTAATATAAGCACAGGCCTATACAAAATAAAAAACATACATGCCTCAAATGAGTCATGTAGAGTGTGCACAAGCACTTATTTTTCTAAAAGCAATCTACTCCTAATCCTAATCTAATTGGTTTGGTACAAGATTAAAAAAATGAAACAAGAAAGGAAAAATAGATTCCTTTTCTTATAAAGTGTGTCCATATAATTAATTTAACTATAGATATGGCCTATAATAAGAGTGAAAAATTACCTTTCACTCTTCCACCTTTATTTTCATGAAAAAAAAATGAATACCTCCTTGAGATGTTCATATTTTGGTTGGAGGTGTTATAGCTGACCGTTGGGGTCTTGAAAATTATCCTCATGCTTTGAAGTGAGCATGACTAGTATCAAAGCTTTCCTTGGTCTTGAGGAGGACCATTCTTTGGTGGGATTCTGTTTGACTCTCTGCTCCTTCTCATTTTTGTGGATTTCATTTTTTGGAACGAGGCTTTCTTGAAAGATTCTCTGAAGGGTGTCATCCCTATCCTTTACCTCCTTGTTTTTAGTAGCTTTTTTGGTGAATCTAGGATCTTTGATTGAAAGAAAAAATATCTCAATAATAATTTTTTCTAGAGCCCTTGGACTGGTCCTGGATGGCTACTATGAACGGAATATTTCCTTTGTTGCGGGGGGGGTGACGAAGTGGTGAAGGTTTCTATTTCCACAGACCTTCTTCATCGAGGCATCCCCCCAAATCTGATAAGCACTCGAGCTTATCTTCTTGTAGACACCAAATTCGTGTCTCACGACCCTCTGTGACCCGCATCCCATTTCGCAACCTAACCTCATTACCTAAACTTTACACAATTATTTATTAATTACCTTGTAATTGATAAATCCACATCACCTTACCCGCCACCTCACTTTGCCACCTCATCATGACCTAGCCCTAACCCTAAACTAACCTAATTAGGACCCATGACTTGGTCTAGACTCACATCCATAACTAATGCCTCCTTACTCGCACCAAAAGCCGACCTTCTAGCCACTTGACCAAGCCCGCAACTGATCCCTCGGGAGAAAAACAGGGAAGGTGGGCTATTTTACTAAAAATAGCCTACTTTTTCCTAACCGATGCCGGTTCCTACTCGACCGCCGCTCTACGGTTACGCAACCACCATCGGTTCCTCGTAAATGGGCTCCCAAACCAAAACAACGGATCGGAATTTCATTTTGAGATCACCAAGGATTTTGAATCAAAGGAGAGTCCAAAGCGATTAGCAGAGTCCATAACTTCACTTGACCAAGCAGAGACGAGTGAAGAAACCAGAAGAGTTGGCAGCCAAGGAGATCAACTTGCATCTTCGTCAAAAACCAGTAAGTCACATCTTGCATGTCCTCCATTATAACATTTCTTATGCTTTTGGAATTACAAATTCTCCCAAATCCATCCTCGAATCCACTACCAACGTATATTACATCTAACTCGCCATCCATCTACCTCTCATCACCTTATTTCTTAATATCACCATATACAAATTTTTAAATACTATCCAAACAACACAAACAAACTACAAAACAACCAACCTACGATCCTAAACCATAACCGTATCGCTATCGAACGAATCGATCGCTATCGAATCGGTGTCGGTTAACTCGACTCCTAAACCCCGACCGGTAATCGCTTATCGCGAATCGGTCCGTTCGTGATTCAAACCAGAAAACCAGCCTTTCCCCTACCTGTTTCAACGAAGTGATTTAATTGATATTTTACAGTATTTTGTGTTAACTCATATCGGCAGGGGAACTGACCACCTTCGAAAGGAAGTTTCATATTTCCTGGGCCCAAGGCAGTTCCCTCATTTATTGTTTAATCAAATCTTGTGGTCTTGTGTTCTTATTTGCAGGTAGTCCTTCCCAGACAAAAAGGAGTTCTCCGCAGTCAACCTGATCTTTCTCTACGGTACGCGCACATCATCTCGACATTCTACAGGTATTCCTCCTAACCCTAACCTTATCTGTTTCTATAAGGAACGAAGCATTTTCCGAGTGAAACATTTTGGCACGCCCGGTGGGACCCATTTTGGGTTTATCTTTATTTCTTGCTTGCTTTCATATAGGGAGCATACTTGCTGTTTTCTTCTTCTAGAGATATTCACAAGGTATTTTATTATTCTGGTAAAAGAACTTGCTTTGTTTTTGCATCTTGCATTAGTAAAAGTCATCTCTTTTGCTTCATCGAATATCACTTTCGATTTGGGTTTTAAAACACATGCATTGCATTCCTGCTTGTTGTTTTTCAATTCTAGTGAACATAGATTAAGTAACAGGTCATACACGTGGGGGTGATATCCACGGTATTGACAGGAAATTAACCTTAGTTTCACTGCACAACACATACCGAATCACTTCACAATTAACACAACAGCTCAAACATCCCCCCTTTTTTC
Source organism: Taxus wallichiana var. yunnanensis (assembly GCA_018340775.1). NCBI lineage: Eukaryota > Viridiplantae > Streptophyta > Pinopsida > Cupressales > Taxaceae > Taxus > Taxus wallichiana. Next base: position 487,089,405 of record CM031244.1, on the reverse strand, counting down.
CGCGGTATTCCTCCGCCCGATTGAGGTAACCTTATAAGCCAAAACAACTTGACATTTCCCCTAAGTCTCTTGTTTAGGATTCTCGACATCATTCTACGCCTAAAGGCATAAGCCCACAATAATTAAAATTAACCCTAAGGTTAATCTCTGATTTTGCGTGTGCATCTTGCTTGTTTGCTCATCTCTGCTTTCTCTGTCATACTGTCTTTTGTGATCAATAAGTTGATAAATATACTCAACGTTGCTAAAAATCAAATTAGCAGCCCTTTGTATCTTCTTATCCTAGATTTTTGACACCGGCATCGGTTAAGGGACCGACGTCGTTTTCCCTCTGACCGACACCGGTTAGTAAACCGATATCGCCATCGTCTCCATCACCCTCGACAAACCAAAGAACTTGCCAAATTCATCATTTTGAGGTTGTTTTTGTTCTTGATAGATTGAAACTTTCCTGTGTGCTCTAGTCTATGGTTGTCATCACTGAAGCAAGCCGCCGCCATGGTTTCACATGCCTGCTTCTGTGTCTTTTCCCGAATCACCCTTCACATTCTATAGGGAACCCTACAGACACTAAAGTGAGATCCCCAAATTCCTATAGGAGACAAGGACTTTGCCAAATTTCTCGGATGCTAATCCCAAATACTGCATAATACTATTTGTCTCATACCCCGACCGTACGCCCGATGGTCAGCTCCCTATGGGCATGCCTATTAGTATAGCTGCTCATTTAGCTCCTACTCCTCCCGATAACAATACCTTACTTCCCGCATCACTAGCCCCGCCTCCCAATCCGACAACCTTCGCAGAGGTTCATACGACCCCGATTAGCTTTCCTTTTGTTAACTTGGGCCCCACGTATCGCTACCACCAACCGCCCCTACCTCATCTCTTTTGCACTCGCTCCATTCATGACTTACTCTCTCGCCACCTATTCAAACGAGCTTTCCTTCTCAAGCTCCGCCTACCTTTTCATTCCCATACACGTATCCAAAGAACCTCAACACCTTATATGGGACATCCCTATTCGTGGCACCATCATCTCATCCAACCACAGATTTCATCAAGCAAATGATGGACAAAATGCAAAACCTGAGGCTTCCGCTTTCAGTGAAGTCGTAGCGCTGACATACGAGCAAGTTTTTCGGGAGCCCATTCACCCTTCGTCTCCTTCATTCATATCCTCCTCAATGGGAGTTGCCAAAGTTTACTCGCTTTTAACAAGAAAGAGGATCCTCAACAACACTTGCGATCATTTAGACATGCTTGTTATTTGATTGCCCATGATGATGCCTTGTTACTCCGCACCTTTCCCATGTCCTTATCGTGGCCTCGCCTTGAGTGGTATGCTTTTTAACCCAAAGACTCAATCTTCTCTTTTAACCAACTAGCCCAATCTTTCTTGGATCATTTCTCCATTAACATTGCCAAGAAAGTATCTATCACCGACTTATGCCATCCGACAATTCAAGACGAATCTATCGCAGATTTCGCTGACGATGGCGGGGCCTTATCAACCAACTTACGATGCCTTGCCTCAAACCGAACTTATCGAATCTGTTTACGCGGCTCGCGCTAAGCACATCTCCCCTACCCTCCAAATTCAAACTTTCCGTACATTCGACGAGGTTTTACTATGGCTCGAAAATTAGAAATTCGAGCCTTAGAGGAAGAGAAATTGCGGCAAGCAACAAGAACTCCACTTTCCGAACTCCCGATTCTACCAATAAACCAAATACCACCACTCCTCACGCGTCCACCTCTTCTAAATCAAAAGGAGCTGTCCACGCGGTGATGGTCAAATCCCAACCACCGTCCAATACTCCACCAAAACCACCTATAAATACAAAGCCGAACCCATCAATACACTCCTCGGGAGAAACCTATGGTGTGATATTGAGAGAAATTGCTCAAAGGGCTATCACCTTGCCCCCGTTAAACCTCACTCCGGGTTTGACTCCACCCGCGCAATACCTTCCTGGTACAAAGAAAATGACTTTTGTAACTTTCACCGCGTAAAAGGACATAGTCATGAAAACTGCAAGATGTTGAAAAACATAGTGCAGGAAATGGTTGATTTAGGGGGATATAACACTCGATAATCCTAACGCCCTACTAACCGAAATCTGAAAATTTTCAACAAGCCATTCCCGAATCACTCGTCCAAGAAAGAACGTGAACCAAGATATCTTAGCTGAGGAGAGTGTTCATGAGATCCATGCAGTCTTCGATTCTCAGCCAAAAGCCTCTATCGAGAAAATTTTGAATCAGACCTCTTCACTAACACAGGAGCCCGAACCTCCTTTACCACCATCAAGCCAAAGCGAAATCGTTCCTTTACCCATAGAAGAGTTAACTGCCCAGGCTTCCCTTCCCATCAATGAGTCTTCTTACACCACATCCCTACAAGACTGTGAGCGGATGCTATCTAATTTATCTATTTCCCAAACGTCCCCTTCTACCACTCTTGCTACACAAGAGGAAGGCTCACCACTCCTTTTGACATCCTTAGACGAGAAATCTCTTACACTAACATCACCACATTCTTTTAACATGACAGATCTCCTCGAACACGCCCTCCTACCTATTAGTCCCTCATCGCCTAAATCTTTTCAACAACCGGTTGACCTCCTAACATCTATTGATACAGTGCCTCATCTGCCTCCTGTGTCACACCCGCAATGGACTGGAATTACAACTCACTTTTCTTCCGTACCAAAATTACAAATCACACCTGGAGACTGTCATTCCACAGAAGATAGACAGGCCCTATGGGAACGTTTGAGTACCCCTTTTTCTACTCAAATGCAAATGACTGATCCTGATGTCTCCACCATCTACCCGAAGTGCTTACAGAAGCTTAAAATGCCCCTGTTCTCGCCTTCACCCCCCTCACCTCTACCAAATGCCCCGTCCACTTCTATCAACTTAACCAGATCTTCCCCTACGCTTGGGACCTCACCAATGCCCAATCTAACACACCCGCCTAAGCGACTCGATCTATCCAAAAATAAATCCGTTCCGCCACCTAGGAGACGAACGCAATCCGGGCCTCTATCACAATTAAAACCTTCATCGTCACACCCACCTTCCATATTGGGACCTCATCCCTCCACTTTACACCAATATATCATACCTCCGTTGTTTTCTGCAAAACGACCTACGCCTTCTACACCTATACAGAGATCAAAGGGTATCACAACATCGTTACCCCGCGTATCCGGTCCACCTATCAACCCTAAACCAATCCCATCATCAAAGGATTTATTTTCTGTCACTCCCCTTTCTCCGTGGTTGTTTCCCGCTACCACGCCATCTGTAGCCTCATCATCTAACCAGCTGAACGTAACTTCTATGTCCAAGAAACCACGTTTAGTGAAAAACATGTGTCAGCACCCCTCGGCTAAACCATCACCCATACGAACTAAACACGCCCAAACATTACCACAACCCACACAATCAATACCCTCATCCTCTTCCGATTTTGACCCACTCAAAGGATCTTACGCCAAAATCCTTGCTATGTTGGTGGAGAATGCGACCATTTCCCTACCTCCACTTAGACCTTATGACCCGTCTAAACCCCGACCTATGGGTTACGATGAGTCTAAAATCTGCGCTTATCACCGCACACCAGGACATGATGTGGAGGGATGCAAAGCTCTAAAAACCCTCCTTCGTCAGTCACCTCTCCCGGATAGACAGATTAAGAAAGACAACTTACGAAGGGAGAGACCTCTAGCGTCAATTCCCTCTACTATATCATCTATCCCCGCCTCACCAAGATCTATCATTATTACAACCCCACCTCTTGAAGACCATGAATTATCCCAACCATCTTCCTCATCTCAGATCTACGAGATTAATATGATTAGTGTCGCTACTCGAGGACAGAAAAACAATGGGAAAGCGAAAGAAAACACACCTGCGGCATCTCTTTCTCCTTCAACCATCCCAATTACACCACCACCTAAAGTGGTTATTCGTGGACCCGCCTATCCCGTCTCTAATGGAGTTGCCCACCGAACCATGATCAAACAGCTTCATCAATCGCCCGTAAAAATGACACTATATGATCTCATTCAGACTTCTGAATCTCATCGACAAGCTCTCGTTGAGATCCTTCAAGGGATAGAGGTTTTACCCAATGAAACCCTGCCCGTTGCCTCCATTCTAACACCCAATCACGTTGCCTCTCTCACCAAACAATCCATCTCCCCCACCACTTCTGTCTCAAAACAACAAGCCGCTGCGGTTAGTTTCTCGGAAGATGAAATTATCGACTTTGGTGCGTAAGACCCCGACCGCCTCTTTTCATTTCCGCTTATGTCCGAGACATTCGAGTACGCCGGGTTATGATTGACGGGGCGCTAGCCTAAACATCATCTCTTCAAAAGCCTTCCAACAAATGAACATCCCTTCTAGTTGCATGTGTGCCAACCCCATCATGTCATGATCATTCAATGACGCTATTACTTCTACCTTAGGCACCGTGATCCTCAACATTCACGTAGGCCCACGTGCTTTGCCCGAACTCTTCTATGTCCTCAAGGAGAGTTCCAATATAATATATTGCTGGGTCGCCCTTGATTCGAGCCATGGGATGCGTTCCTCAACATTACATCGATGCATAAAATTTGAGTACGAGGGAAGTCCTACACTGTAAAAGCTGATCCTCCCCCCTTCAAAACTTGCAATATGTTATACCGCCCAAACGATGTGCTTATACCAATTAAGACACCCATACATTCAACCCAACCATCCTCTTCAAATGTACCTCAACCATCCACCTCAACTGCACCTACGCCTTCAACTGATGAAACCACCGTCGCACAAACCACTTCTCTTCCCGCAGCTAACATCCCAACCTCCGACCCCTTAGTAGATGTTTTTCATCGCCTCACGCTGGGGGAGTACCGCCTATATAACGTTAGTTCTTTCCCTACCCCGCAGGAGTACGGACAATTACATGCGCATCCCACCTACGACCGTCGCGTGGGGGAGGTAATCTCTTACGGACCACCCCATTGCCGCACTAACCTAACGTATGGGGGTGTTGACGCATCCTCCATTACCCCGAACCTCCTCTCGGTGTGGTTCCCTTCCAATCCGATTTTCAATACCTGACAAATCGTCGCTTTCGCCCTCACCTTCTTGACTCGCTGTGCGTGGAAAGGCTTTGGTTTTGGCCTTTACGAACAAGGCCGACATACTCTCATCCCCATCACCACACGCAAACATAATGATCGTAGTGGTCTTGGATTTCCAGGAACGCTTACCCCAAAAGAACCTCGTGACAGTTGCCTTCTGGAAGAGGACGACGTCACCCCTACCGAACCATCATCACCCATTTTGCCATCATCACCCACGGAGTCGATGGATCCTGAATCTATCCCTCCTAACTTTTCTCACCAACGATGATTTCCGCCAAGAGCGGTTAGCCCAATTGGAGCTTCTTGACGAACGTCGTCTTACAGCTCTTGATCATCTTCAAATCTATCAAAAACGCATCAAGCGTGCTTATGATAAGCGACTTCATGAGCGTACCTTTAAGGTTGGTGATCTCGTCCTCAAAGAGAATCAACATGTAACCAAACTAGAAAAGAGCAAACGCGGAAAATTTGCTCCCAATTGGATTGGGCCTTATATAATCACTCACACCTATGGATCAGGCACTTATCGTTTAGCTTCGCTTAATGGTAAACCTGAGCCTGAACCCCTTAATGCCTTGCATCTTCGACCATTCTACTGTTGAAATTAGTATTATATCACTTCTTATCTACCTGTCGCTCGTCCCTTGAGCTCACTTACCACTACATACACCCTGTTTCCTACACTTCATAATAACAATCAGGCTCACATAGTTTGATCCTCACCTCCCCTTGATGATGTCTTCCCCTTTTTAGTCTAGTCCATGACTTCAAAGTATTAAAATAAGCCGTATTCTTCTGGGATTTTCTTGAGTCAAACTTCCTACTAACTAGATGCTTCACGCCAAATGAACATCTAGTCATTTAAATTAAATATAGACTGCTCCCTCGAAGGACAGCTATATGCCGAATTATTGCCGCTATTATATATAGACTGCTCCCCCGAAGGACAGCTATGCATTACAATTATATCTGCTACTATAAATAGACTGCTCCCTCGAAGGACAGCTATACACAGTCAGCCTTTATCAGAAGCTTCTCGCATTGATCAGCTTTCTGAAGACCTCAAGAATAAAACAATCAATATCCCTTGTATAGACTTCCCGCATCGATCAGTCTATATTCAATAAAATAAAAGCCTCATTCAGAAGAACTTTTGAGTCATGGACTTGTCTATTTAGGGTAGGTTCTCTTTCGTCAGAGCACTCACTTTGTAATAAGTTCTGCGTACCTCAGTTATATCATCCACCTCACCTCACCATTTGTTCCAACTCAAGGGACGTAACGTACACCCGATATATTGTGATCATACAACTCTTTTCACCTATTGACTTCTCGTCTATGCACGGTACCTAGGGCTTCAAGCTCATTCTACGTTGTGTGGTTTGTTTAGCTCTTTTCACCTACGGAGCACTCTTTCCGCTTTGCCTCGCATCTAGGATTGTGTGTTGATCTTAATCAGGACATGGTTCCCTTCTACTTGGGTAGGCTAACTTTCACTTCCCTTATACCTTTTACAACATCACCAATTCATTACCGACACCAACAACCTTACCTTACCAATATTAATATCAATATTCTTACCAACCAACCAATTGCCTAAACCGTACCAAATTGCCTGAATTCGCCTCTCCCTGATCCTAAGGGAGAACTACATCGGTCTGAGGCCCTTCCTTGCTTTGTGCAATGGGCTATGTAGGCAGCACTTCGGAGACATGGGGTCTCCCAAGGTTAGCTCGACCATCCCCTACCATAACCTATCTTGTGTGGTGAATATAAATATTTTTGTGTATTTTTATTTTAATCACATTTCTCTTTATCCTTTTTCGAAACACCGAAAATCAAAACACCGACAATCTTATTATTATCATAACTCAAATCAACATACATATTCAGTTTTATTTAGATGTTAAACAAATACATCTTCTCTATCATCGACACGCAGGTCGGCATCCTTATTTATTCTTATACCTCGCTAACATGTACTCAGACCATCACAACTCATCCCGAACTAGGTGATGATCGTGATCGTCGACCCCTCTCACCGGGCCTCTCTGTCCTCAAAGGTACCACGGCTATTGGTACCGCCCACTGATCTGCCAATCTCTCCTGTAACATATGAATACGCCCTCTCGCATGGAGAACTCCAGCCTCTAGTCTCGCCGCCCGTGACTCCGCAACCACTAACAATCCTCTTGTCTCATTCACCTGCGTTTGGAGCTGCTGAACCAAACGCTGCAGACGATCCCTCTCTGCTGTAATCACCGCTGTGTCAGGGCGCTCACGTACACCTCGCAGTTCTGCTACCCACCATAATCTATAGGCCTCTGTCATTCCTGCATCCATTACCCTGCGATCGGCTGCTATCTCCTCGGGCCCTTCTGGAGGTGTTGGCCGGGGTGGTGAGAATGCTGCCTCGGCATCGATCCTCATATATGGTCTATAAGCCTGTGGTATGTCCTGCACAAATCCAAATTGTCGCCGCACGCGATCTATAGGAATCCTCTCATATTCACCTGGCCTGTGCCCCGCGATCCACCTCAATCGCTCTACACCTCTCAACTCCTCAGCTATGTTCTCGGTTACCATATAGTTCCCGTAGGGCCTCCAATAGATATCCGCAACCGCCAACCTCTCCCATACCCGCCAGAATACTCAATATCACCCGTCACGGCTGAGATCTCGCCTCTTGTTCTGCCTGACCCATCGTCTCGAATCCCAACCTCTCGCACTCCGGTTTCTCGGCTCGGATGGGTTGGCCTATTGGTCGCACACAAAACAATGTGCTCATAGGCCCAACAAAGGTAATAAGTATGAACTATCCAACGTTGTCCTGGTGATTTCGCCTACAAGCCCATAAACCCCTGTATAGCTCCGCCAAATATGCAGGTGCCCATGCAAAAGTCACGTTCCTTTCTATCATCTCCCAAATAACACACATCAATGCCTTTGGAAATCTTCCCCCTTCCGCCCTCGGTAACGCATAATACCCTACCGCTATCATTAATATCACTGCTAACCTTGTCTCCTCAGGGTGTGCTGCATACATTACCCCATATGTAAAAGATAAACCTCGCTGTGTCAAATCTCGTGCGTATGGACCAAATACTGCTGTTATCGCTCCCCGTGCCACGCTAGGTAGTGCCTGATATACTGGTTCTCCTGTAATAGGGAGTCTCAAAATCCGAAACACATCTTCCAATGTTACTGTCATCTCCCCTGTTGGCAGATAGAAGGTATTTGTCTCGGGATTCCATCTCTCAATCAGCGCCTGTAACATACCATGGTTACGTGCGATTCGTGAATAATAACGGATTCCACTTAACCCCAAACGATTTATCAATGTCCATTCCGCTGGTGTTACATCCGCTCGGATTCGCGACAACAGCGCTGGCACGCTATCATTCATCCTCAACCCTGTCTCTGCCTGCATACGCCAAAACGACAAACAACCATTCAATCCATTAGGGTCTTTTTCAAACATTCTGGAAATTTCTCCAGTAACCGGTACCGGTTATACGTAACCGATATCGGTTGAATAACCGATACCGGTTCTCCCTAACCGCTACCGGTCACTGTCAATTTTATACACCTTCCCTAAAAACAACCACCTACGACAATAATTTGCTCGTTTATTCGTTTTTATACATATAAACATACCTGGAACCCCTGATTGCCTACCCTGTAACACTTAGCTCACCTGCAACCCTTGTTATCATGTTTTCTTTCTCATATCTACCCACCTACTCTCCCCCATCTTATTCACGAAACATGCAGTGATCAAATCACAAACAAAACATTACCTCTTGAGTTACAGCAAGTAGCTTGAGGTGGCACTTGTCTTCCCTCTCGTCCCCTGCTCGCCGGATGCTTCTCCTCGTTCTACCATGATCACCACCCTTTTCAAATTTTGTCTTTTTGCCTTCGAATCTCGGATCACATTCACTTTCCTGTCTCTTTTCTCTTCTCACCCAAATCTCTCATGCAAATACCCTCTGCCTCACTGCCAAAAAGCGCCGCGTCACGTATTTAACTTCTTGCATGGCTCTAAAATTAAAACTTAAGTTGCCACCCTAGCTTTTCTATTTTTAGAAAAGCTCATACCTAAATAACCGGTATCGGTTACTTAACCGATATCGGTCTATTAGATACCGATATCGGTTCCTTAACCGATATCGGTTACACACCTACCTTTTCTCAACAGCGTTCTTTTCTTCATTTCTCACCTAAATTTTTGTCGCGCCCGCCTCTTCTTTTCCCTCGCATAAACAACACACTTTACCACATTTTGTTCATCCACCACATATAACATTACATTTTCATTAAATATCATTTATTTTACACAAATACACAAACCATCAACTACGGATATCAAGAAACTATCAATCTATACATCATTTGGATCCAACTCATCAGTTACATATATCACAATGTCACAAAACCACCAATTCATCACATAACTCGACATTCATATATACGCACAAACAAACAAAAACATCAAGATCATCCATCTATCAACATGTCAATTAAACTCATCACACATTCTATATATTACCAACCATTAACCACATATTTCAACACATTTTAAACACAAAGATGTGGATCAAAACATCATATCTATATATATATATACAACGCTTCAAAATACAATGTGCCCTACATCGGGCCTCTGTGATCTCATAATATACAAAGCCGCACGCAGCCGCAATAAAAAATAACTCTCGCTCGCAGCCGGTCTCTCATATCAAAATATACTCGCTCGCAGCCGGTATCAAATATACACCCGTGATTTCGCCAGCAGCCATATAATAAATAAATGAATGAATAAATGAATAAATGTAGGCACGCAGCCTCTATCAATACAACTGCTCGCAGACCGTGCCCATGTCCATACAAAAACCATGCGGGGATCTATCGCCTCCCCACCGCCCTCGCACCTCTCCCCGCTGGTCCTCGTGGTGCCTCTCGCCTCGCCTGCACACGGACACGCCACCAGGCTGCCTCCTCCCTGAGATCTCTCGGCCGGGGAGGTCTCGCTCTATGCTGCCGCATACTGCTGAGATACTCGACTCCGGTACTATCAAGAATATCTTGATAATAACGGGCCTCGCTTCTAACCTCCATATATCGTCTCGCGCCATCAAGGAACTGGGCCGGTCCCCGCACTCACCAATACTACCGAGCTCGTATGCTTGCATGGTGGCTGGTGGTGCTGTGGTTGCCGCCGTGCCTCATGTACTCGTGCTCGGGCCGTGGTGGTACCATTCTTGCTGGTGGCCGCTGCACTGCCGTGCTCGTACTCGTACTCGCACTCGGCTGTGGCTGGTGGTGGTGCTGCGTGCTCGTTTCCGAGCCTCAAGCTAGCTGCCCTCGTAAAACACCTATTCGTGCTCGTGCAGGCTGCAAAGAGCCTAACCCTCGTAATAGCTGCACTGACCCTTGAGCTGATCTCGCTCTCCATCACACGCCAATTTGTCCCAGGCCGCAGCAGCAGTATATCTCGCCGCTTCTCTCGCCTGCCCCACCAAACCATATATGCTCCCGTGCACCGCATCATCTACACCATCACCGGCCTCTCCGCTACCCAACTGGATCCACGGGCTGTGGTGTAGGTAGTGGGGCCTCTACATCATCCCTCCTGTACTGAGGGAAGGGAGGTGGCTCGCCTTGTCACAGCCCCATCTCGCCTCGCGCACTTCTTCTAGGGGTATCCACTGCATTTCTCTCCGCCTCCGCCCCGCTATCCGTAATGTATACTTGGATCGTGCACACCGTACGCGGCTCCTCTCGCCAGCCGGTGACCTCTCGTAGGGTCTCCATATAATGTCTACTTCGCCGTAAGGCCCTCTAGCATATGTCTATAGTAGGCCACATCCCGACTGCAACAATCGCCGTGGGCGCCCCACGACCCCCAACCACCTCTGAAATCCATATCGGTATACAACCTGTGGCCCTGGCTGCTGGGGTAGCCCTACCGGCCTGATGCATACGATGTGCTCGTATGCCCAACAGTGCAACAAAAATGTAGAACAAATACCAAATCGCCTCCTCCGGCGATAGCCCCATAACTCCCTGTATAATTGCACCAGATACACTGGTGCCCATGCGAAACAGGTGTGCTCCTCCACCATCTCCAGTAGCACCCCCATCAATGCCCGTGGGAAGCGGCCTCCCTCTGAATCCGGGAGGGCGAAGCAGTGATCCCTTTATCATCATCAACACGGCAAGCCGTGTCTCATGTGTCTCGTGCGCGGTACATGTCACCATATCCAATGCTCGCGCTATGATATGTAAGAAGCGCGCCGCATCCCAAAACTCGCAGATGCTATCCATGGCAGCTCGAATCCTACCCGAAAACGGCCTCTCCTCGATCGGTAGCCGCAGGATGCGATACACATCCTCTAATGTGACGGTCATCTCCCCGGTCGGCAGATGGAACACATTGGCCGCCGGATCCCATCTCTCGATGAGGGCGACCATCAGGCTGTGATCTCTGTCTATCGCTCTGTACCTCTGGACCCCGCCAAGTCCCACCTCGCGCATGATGGCCCAATGCGCCGCAGATATGTGTGGCCTCATCCGACTCAATAGTGGAGGCATCCTATCACGCATCGTCAACTGCTGACGTGCCTGCAAAACCAACCCACATTCTTAGACCCACTCTTTATTATAACACCTACTTTACCATCTAAACCCCCTTTTGTAACACCCAAAATCTAACCCCACACCTCACCCTTCTCCACCCCAAACTCTAAACCCACACCCCAACACGCCACCCAACCCACCTTCAAACCTAAACCCTAAACTCTAAACCCACACCCCAACACACCACCCAACCCACCTTCAAACCTAAACCCTAAACCCTAAACCCACACCCCAACACGCCACCCAACCCACCTTCAAACCTAAACCCTAAACACTAAACCCACACCCCAAAACGCCACCCAACCCACCCAAAACCTAAACCCTAAACACTAAACCCACACCCCAACACGCCACCCAACCCACCTTCAAACCTAAACCCTAAACTCTAAACCCCACCATAACCCCACCCAACCCACCTTCAAACCTAAACCCTAAACCCTAAACCCACACCCCAACACGCCACCCAACCCACCTTCAAACCTAAACCCTAAACCCTAAACCCACACCCCAACACGCCACCCAACCCACCTTCAAACCTAAACCCTAAACCCTAAACCCCATCCCAAACCCAAACACCCAACCCCACTAAACCCACACCCCAACACGCCACCCAACCCACCTTCAAACCTAAACCCTAAACTCTAAACCCCACCCCAACACGCCACCCAACCCACCTTCAAACCTAAACCCTAAACTCTAAACCCCACCCCAACACGCTACCCAACCCACCTTCAAACTTAAACCCTAAACTCTAAACCCAATCCCATCCCAACTCCACCCTCAACCTCCCCCACCGATACCGGCCGATACGCAACCGATGCCGGTAGCCCCCAAATCAAACTCACCCTATACTTTTGCGACCGATGCCGGTCGCCTATTGACCGACATCGGTCACTGTCTCCTGCCCCAGACGAGCCCCCGCGCGGCCCCCAAAAACCATTTTTCACCTATTTTTACCCATCTACCCACCCAAACACCCCCAAATTTTACACACCTAGCCGCCTTAGCCTATCTAACCTATCTACCCTCTCCCTTTCTCGAATTACCTCCATTTACCCATTATTTCCTACAAAATACCAATTCCTACCCAAATCCCAAAAACAACATAACTCAACCAAATCACCAAATTAAAGAGTTTAGAACCTACCGGTACGACGACACGCCGTCGTGGTGGGATGAGTGGTGGCGGTCCAGCTGGTCCAGCTCCTCCAGCTCCTCCTGCCTGTGCCATGGCTCCAATCCTGATCTGCTGGGTCCCCGGCCAATCACCTGCTGCCTCCTCAACTATTCGGGCCCCCTATCAACTCTCTCCGCCAATCAAATAGCTCCACCTCACTCAATACCCCTCCAAATCAACTCTCCACGTCAGACAAGTCAATTTGGATTACAAATAACAAAAGTGACAATGACAGGCCGTATTTTTCTTTTTATAGGTTTTTCGACCTTAACCGATGTCGGTTTCTTTTTTGCCCTAGAAACCGGTATCGGTCCCTTAACCGATATCGGTCATGCAGAATCGACATCGGTTCGATACCCAACTTTCACCCCATTCTTTGCCCTTATTTACTCCTTGCCTCTTTTTCACCAATATCGCCTCTGTCCACCTTTGCTGCACAACATTTGTTCACTTGTCCAGCCTGACCTACGGCCTCAACCTACCTATTCGGCCCGACCTAAGGCCTCAACCTACCTATTCGGCCCGACCTAAGGCCTCAACCTACCTATTCGGCCCGACCTAAGGCCTCAACCTACCTATTCGGCCCGACCTAAGGCCTCAACCTACCATTCGGCCCGACCCAAGGCCTTAACCTACCTATTTGGCCCGACCCAAGGCCTCAACCTACCAATTGGCCCGACCCAAGGCCTCAACCTACCAATTGGCCCGACCCAAGGCCTCGCCCTACCAATTGGCCCGACCCAAGGCCTCAACCTACCTATTTGGCCCGACCCAAGGCCTCGCCCTACCAATTGGCCCGACCCAAGGCCTCAACCTACCTATTTGGCCCGACCCAAGGCCTCGCCCTACCAATTGGCCCGACCCAAGGCCTCAATCTACCATTTGGCCCGACCCAAGGCCTCAACCTACTATTTGGCCCGACCCAAGGCCTCGCCCTACCTATTTGGCCCGACCCAAGGCCTCAACCTACCAATCGGCCCGACCTAAGGCCTCAACCTACTATTTGGCCCGACCCAAGGCCTCGCCCTACCTATTTGGCCCGACCCAAGGCCTCAACCTACCAATTGGCCCGACCCAAGGCCTCGCCCTACCTATTTGGCCCGACCCAAGGCCTCACCCTAACCATTTGGCCCGACCCAAGGCCTCACTCTACCGTTATGGTCTGCCCCAAGGCCACAACCCAACCACTTGGCCTGACCCAAGGCCGTATCACTTCCATACCATACCCACAATCAATGTTTTATTTTATACATCCATCATGTACCTTGTGTTCAATCGAGCTCACCTGTTCGTGTTTTAGCATGATTAGGGTCCTTGACTTGATCTGTCGACCAGCTTTGCCCAGACCTAGACCGTGACGTTTATCTCAACCAAACCAACCTTTTGGTACTGCCGAACATGCCTAAACGTTCCTCGGTACTTTTACCCGTTATATACCCCGGAGCTACTTCCTATGCCTTGGATACCAGGATTATATCACCCTTGTTTGGATAAACTATCGACCTTTGCCTATACATTGCTGGTTTGCTAGTCAAATCATGTACCCTAGTCGTACTATTACATTTCAACATGCGTCTGCTTCCTTGGACCTACCCCACCACCTTACCATCCCCTCTACCCATTTACCCTTATCAACCCTATCCCCGATTTCCCGTTCACTCAATCTGTGATAGATTTGAGGGGGATTACCTATATCCTTAACATGAGAAACCACTTCATATTATTGTCCGCGCAGCTTTACAGAACAAGCTACACGACAATAAGGGGCTAATGTAGACACCAAATTCGTGTCTCACGACCCCTTGTGACCCGCATCCCATTTCGCAACCTAACCTCATTACCTAAACTTTACACAATTATTTATTAATTACCTTGTAATTGATAAATCCACATCACCTTACCCGCCACCTCACTTTGCCACCTCATCATGACCTAGCCCTAACCCTAAACTAACCTAATTAGGACCCATGACTTGGTCTAGACTCACATCCATAACTAATGCCTCCTTACTCGCACCAAAAGCCGACCTTCTAGCCACTTGACCAAGCCCGCAACTGATCTCTCGGGAGAAAAACAGGGAAGGTGGGCTATTTTACTAAAAATAGCCTACTTTTTCCTAACCGATGCCGGTTCCTACTCGACCGCCGTCGGTTACGCAACCGCCATCGGTTCCCTGTAAATGGGCTCCCCAAACCAAAACAACGGATCGGAATTTCATTTTGGAGATCAGTCGAAGGATTTTTGAATCAAGGGAGAGTCCAAAGCGATTAGCAGAGTCCAGAACTTCACTTGACCAAGCAGAGACGAGTGAAGAAACCAGAAGAGTTGGCAGCCAAGGAGATCAACTTGCATCTTCGTCAAAAACCAGTAAGTCACATCTTGCATGTCCTCTGTTATAACATTTCTTATGCTTTTGGAATTACAGTCCTCCCAAATCCATCCCTGAATCCACTACCCAGCGTGCATATTACATCTAACTGCCATCCATCTACCTCTCATCACCTTATTTCTTAATATCACCCATATACAGCCTTACAAATAATACAGTTACCAAACAACACAAACACCCTACAAAACAACCAACCTACAGATCCTAAACCATAACCGGTATCGATTTCGGATCGCATCGGTTATCGATAATCGTGTCGGTTAACACGACTCCTAAACCCCGATCGGTTCGTTTGATCAAAACCGGTTCTTCGTGATTCACAACCAAACCAGCCTTTCCCCTACCTGTTTCAACGAAGTGATTTAATTGATATTTTACAGTATTTTGTGTTAACTCATATCGGCAGGGGAACTGACCACCTTCGAAAGGAAGTTTCATATTTCCCTGGGCCCAAGGCGCTCCTCATTTATTGTTTAATCAAATCTTGTGGTCTTGTGTTCTTATTTGCAGGTAGTCCTTCCCAGACAAAAAGGAGTTCTCCGCAGTCAACCTGATCTTTCTCTACGGTACGCGCACATCATCTCGACATTCTACAGGTATTCCTCCTAACCCTAACCTTATCTGTTTCTATAAGGAACGAAGCATTTTCCGAGTGAAACACTTCTTCCTCCTCTATCAAAGCTTTAGGATTTTTATGATGGTTTTTAAGTCCGTAAATACTCCATCATATATGTCTTCATCTTGAAATATGCAACCTAATGAAAAAATGTTTTCTAGGGGAGCTACTTTGTGGCAAGAAAAACAAAGAAAACTTTGGCAACTTCTCTATCACTCAACTTGTTATATGAACATGTTGAGTTCGTATCACTTCTCACCATATGCTCCTCTTATTTTGGATTTGGAGCCATTACTTTTTGGTGTGAGGGGTATAGCTACTTGAAGAAAGGGGAAGGGTGGAATGGATGGCTTGGAGATGGAGAAAGGGATGATCCCTTGGTGGTAATGAAGTCATGATTGCACGAATCCATAGGATGAAGAGAAATGGAAGACGTGGAAAGAAAGATGAGTGGAAATGGATGAGAGGGAGGTCTATGAGCCTTTGTAATGATTTTTCTAGACCATGTGGATTTTTGGATGTGCTCCGCAACTATCTTCATTGAAACTTGAACTTTATTAGGAACAGACC
The DNA here is from genome assembly GCA_018340775.1 of Taxus wallichiana var. yunnanensis. Taxonomy (NCBI): domain Eukaryota; kingdom Viridiplantae; phylum Streptophyta; class Pinopsida; order Cupressales; family Taxaceae; genus Taxus; species Taxus wallichiana. The sequence continues at coordinate 487,072,861 of CM031244.1, read as the reverse complement.
AAGTTGATGCAATGATAAAATACTACTCTGAGTCATCCCACCGGGCATGCTAAGAAAACTATTGACGATCATCCTTGGTGGATTGGACCATTAGAGTCATGGGAATACTTAGGTTAGTGACATGTGCACCCTAAGGAGACCTCTAGATTTTAAAGAAGCTAGTTCTTCTCTGTGGTGTGAGATGAGGGTTAGAAAAAGTGAAACAAAATATGAATTTTAACAGGAGATGCACCGAATGAGCCTTCTAAGAGATCAATCGAGAACACAACTATATGAAAAAGGGAAATGGTGAACAACTAAAAAGGGTGGATGAAATTACACCATAGGCCAGAGAATATCACACAAAACACTACCTCAAACTACTTAAGCATAACTTCAAAGATAGTAACAACATTGAGAGATGCACAGTTTCTACATGAAAATAAAGGTGATTAGAGACAATAAAGATATGCAAATGATGAATAGAATGCACCACAAGGCATATATATTACTCCAATAATTGTGCATAATATTACATTAGAAAAGAGGCAAGATTGTTGTTACAAAACCCAGGAAGAAGGCTAGAGCTCCAAGACCCTATCTTTTATAGAAGAGGGACTTGAGACAGAGAAGAAAACCGACTGACTCTTAGATTATTTTATTTTTATCTTAATTACAATATATATAGGAGGAGGAGGATAAGGTGGAAGGCCATTATTTACTCCTTTCCAACTGCTCTTAATTATGATAAATGAGGCGAAGTGACAGGAATAGATTTTTCGAGATCTTTCTCAAACTTCCCCATTATCTACCCTTTCTAAAGAGTGAGATCCATGCCTATTTAATGCATCTTTAACTACCTTGTGAACCAAATATTTTGAGATAGACTCACCTTTTGAGGAACACCCCTTTGGCTCTTTATTACATACCCAGATATTCCAATCCTATGTGCCTTAGTTCCTAAACTTATAACTCAAGCGACACGTATTTTTGAGTTATACTAAAATGACCCTTTGAATGCAGGTGAATGACTTGAGTATTCGTAGGTTGACACTCTTCACACGGGACTACGCATTAACTTCACTACTAAAGTGACAAGCCAAATGAACCTTTACCTATGATCCTTTGAAAAGGTCATGAGTATTTAAATCTTACAGATAAGTCTTATAATCAGTTATACGTGATACATGGCTTGTCACCTTTGTGACCTACTTCGAACCTGGAGTCCATTTGTTACAAGATCCACATGGGAGGCTCGTGCATCCTTAATATTTCTACTTTTCTTCAAGGCTTTGGGAATGCATTGTGCCACCACATGGCATTACCCGTGAGCCTATCATTTCATTACTTTGGGAAAGTAAAGTACCCGTTGTATATAATGCCAAAATCCCTTTTTAGGTGGGACCTGTGTAATTATCTCCATGTGGAAAGTTAGTGGGCATCTTATACTTTACTCCCTCATTTGACTCTTGAAGTTATGCCGGTTGGACACTTGGCATCATCCACGAGCATGTTGCTTTCTTTTTGATTTGGCTAAGTATTTTTTTTGGCAAATATTTGACTCAAGATGGGCTTCAAAATGCGGGGCTTTGAAAAAATAGGAATCCTTCTAGCTACGAAATTTAGATAACAATACACATTAAATTTTAGACAAAGGAAAGTGATGGTAAACCACATAATCCCAAATCATTACAATGAAATATGTAAGTGACGAATGACAGATGCATGACCACTAAGATGAATACGTTATTTTCAATAAGTATGTTAATAATAGAAATTACCACAAGTGTAATGCATTAAAAGGTTTTGTATATAGTTTACCATCGGAGAAGTCAAACGATAAGCTTCAAACCCATAATTACGACCTTATTTATAAATATTTTTGGCAAGAATATTACGAAGGGTTTTATTAGTTGCTTTACCTTGGCCATTAACTTGAGTATAATATGGAGAAGAAAAGCTAATATTGATATTAGATGAGTCATAGAACATATTGAGGTATTTCTTTTCCAATGAATTTTAGTTGTATGTGATGATCTTATGAGGAACGCCAAAATGGAAAATGATTCGATAGATTAAATTAAGAATTTGATTTTTTTAGTTGACGTGAGTGGAATTTCTTCCACCTATTTGCTGAAATATTACAATAGAATTATGACACTAAGAATAACATGGATTGATGAGGCCAATGAGGTCGATTCCCATTATGACAAAGGCAAAAGGTCATGGGTCATATGCAAAAACCTTGACTAGGAATAAATATCGAGATTATAATGCTACTAACATTTGATGCATTTCTTAACGTACTCATAATAGTCTTGATAAAGCGAGGTTCAATAATAACCCATGTGAATGATGCACTTAGCAATAGCCAAACCACTTAAATTTCTACCATAGACACCATCGTGGCCTTCTTGATAGCTCAAGTGGATTTATGACACTTAAGAAAATGAAGCAAGATGTCATTGAAGCAATGATTTTAGAGGATGTCACTAAGGATGACATAGTAGTTATCACGTTGAAGAAATTACCTCTTACCATTTTTTGATAGGTCATAAGGGATACTAGATTGACAAAGGTAATTGAATATTTAAGAATACCAAAGATTATGAGGATGATTCAAAAGATTGACACTAGGGAGTTCTGTAAGGTGAGTGGGTTTGTTAATGTGATGAATGATGATAGAGAGCTTAGATTATTTTTTAGTCCAAGGGATAAGAGATGTGATGGATTCCATAGTGCTTACAAAATGATTAGATGAATGGGGAATATATTGAAGGGTGTAGAAATAAAATGCTCTAAGAAAGATGTCAACAATGTCCTTATATTTTTAAGGATCTAATTTTTTTACATTCATAGATTCCTTTTCCTTGATTAATGATGAGTTAAGTGTGCCCATAGATATAAAAGATTTAGAAACCAAGTTAGATATAATTTATAAGGCATAAGGTGAGAGCTTCAAACTCAACCGTATTTTTGTGTACTCAAAATTAATACTATAGGAAATAGGAGTGGGAGTACATTGAGGAGGAATGCTAATGAAATAAGTGCCTTACCCTTGTCAACACTTAAATCCATTAAAGAAAAGTATCATTCTCGAGAGGGGAAAACTCACATTCAAAGCTATGGATGGATTCATCTAGATTTTTTTTTGAGGTAGATTATTATTAGGAAAAGGGGCATCCACTAATTGACGTATGATAGCTTAGCCCTTGATTAATTTTTGAGAGATTAACTCTAGGTCAAAATTAGTCATGATCATGAGACGCAATCAATATCACAAGGTTTATAATGCATGAATTTGAGAAGAGGAAAGATATCGATGAAATGGATCTTATGGTTGAGAAGGTAATGGAAAATCTTAGAGATAGTGAAGAAATGAGTGCAACATAAATTTTTAGATTCGGTGTAGTGAGTCTCATACTCGTGAAGAGTGTGATTGATGTAATGCATTTCCTTCTTCCTTCCTTTCTCATCATGATGTACCAACATAACGCATAGATAATGATTGGAGGAAGAGACATAGAGATAGGCTCTCCCTCATGTGGAGGCATAAGTACAAGAATGGATATGATATATTTCTTGAGGTCATCAAAGTATTTTTGGAAGTTATCCTTTGAGTTGAAGTTGATGTCTTTGCGAAGGAAGTCGTGAAAAGGTTAGAAATGGTTAGAAAGTTACAAGATGAAATGAAGAAATGATTGAGGGTGGCCTTGGATACTATGAAGTTGATTTTCATTATAAGGAGGAAGATTCTTGAGGATAGCCTTGATCTTGGTGAGGTAAACTTCAATATCCCCCGATGGAACTAATAAATCCAATGAGTTTTCTAGTTAGCACTCCAAACACACACTTGGATGGATTGAGATGGAGAAATAATTAGATAAGGCACTCAAAAAGACTTTGAGGATGGTAAGGTGGATGCATCGATCCTTGGATTTACCCAAAAGTTCATCAATGTAGTCATCTACAGTCTTATTGATGAGATCATGAAAGATGTAATTCATGGCTCACTGATAGGTGGCTCCAACATTTTTCAAACCGAAGGGCATAACGGGATAGAAAAATTCCTCTAAGGAATGATGAAGGAATTATTATGTTTATCTTCTAGTGTTATGAGGATTTTACTATACCAAGAGAAACCATTGATAAGAGAAAGCATCTCATGGCTTGTGGTAAGGTTAGTGAGTTGATCAATGTTAGGAAGAGAAAAAATCATCTTTAGGAAAAACAAGGTTTAGATCGTAAAAGTCGGTGGAGATGTGGATCTTACTAGAAGCGTTGGCAATAAGTAAAATTTTAGAAACCCATTATGGATAGTCGATAAGGATGATGAAATCATCTAAAATAAGTTATTGTATCTCTTCTTTAACAAGGAGGGAAAATCAAGGATGCATTTGGTGAAGCTTATGCTTAACCGACTTTAGCATTAAGAAAGGTAATGATGTTATAGACAACAATAAAAGGATCGAGACTCATTATGTTGGTGTACAACCATGCAAAGGCTTGGATATGTCTAGAGAGAAATATGATGAAAGATTCAAGCTAAGATTCAAGCTCTTGAGGATCAAGAGATTGACCCACTTTGATGATGCATGGCTCTTGTTGAGTCCCAATGTTTATGTCAATAGTGGATTCATTAAGAAGGTTAGGTGTGTCTAGTGGTAAGGTCTTATGAAGATAGCAATCTTCTACACCCATATAAGAGAGGATGGAATCATCGATGATGTATTCAATAATTTCAATGGTAGTTGAGCCTTCCTCTATCATTTCTAGAAATTGAAAGGAAGGGACCTAGTTTCACCTTCACACTAATAAGTGATTGGTACTAATGTAATGGTGGAGATTTAATAATGCTAGAGGATATAGACATGGTTTCATCCATAACCTCATGGTATAGAGAAGATAGAGGATCGATTTCCATGACATCCAAAGATGAGGGAGAGGGTCAAAGATTATTCTTTAAAGCCCAACTCAAATTTTTCATGGGTTTTGCAAGATTGATCAATGACAAGGTCTTGCATGCCTTATTCATAATTTCCCATTCCAAATCCTTTCTAGGTACAATGATGAAGATAAATGTAAGCAAAGGATGTTTTGTAAAGAAAATCAACACCATTGGTATATGCTTTGGTGTGTAGTTGAGCGTCAATGTAGGAGGAATGGAAATTGATACCACGATAGATGAGATTGGCGTGAAGATGAGATGGAATGAAGGGAAGGATACCCCCAATGCCGAGGATTATACATTGGAGATTTATTGGGTTTATTGATTCAAAGGCATGGGAAGGGCATTAAGAGTGAGAAGACAATATTTCCCAGTGAGATTCGATCCATCACTTTGTTGAAGGATTCATTATTAGGAATCTTAGATGTGGAAACTGATGAGCTAGTGGATTTTTTTTAGAAGAACCTTACGTGGGAATGAGCATGTAGTTCAGCACAATAAATCATGTGTCATGATTTAAATGGATGAATTTCTATGGGAAGAGTTAAAATATTTCCGTCATGTTCATATTTGATGCATCGATGAAGAGTGGAAGGAATGCAACACATTTCATAAATCCATGGTTGTTCAAGTAAAATATTATATTGAATCTCCTATTCTTTGATATAAAATACCTCATCTAGGAGTTTTTCATTAACAAAAATAGGAAGAATGACTTTTCCCAAAATGAGGGTGCCAACATCACTAAAGACATGAAGAACTATGGGTGATCAGGAAATAATGGAATTAGGGAGCTTAAGCTGATTAAAGGTATGAGATGAGATGATGTTTATACTAGCTCCATTCTCTATCATACAACACTGGATGAATGTGTCATTGATGCACACAATGATGAAAAGGGGAAGGTTGTGATCTTTAGGTGATATGTCAGGAATTTCGATAGTGTCAAAGGATACAGAGGTGAAATCGATGAGTTCTCCAATAAGATCCACAAAGAGTTGAGCCTCATTGTTAGGAGTAGGGATACATTTGAGAGCTTTAATCAGGTCTTAACTATGGTATGGAGAGATTTGGATGAGATCATAAGGAGAGATCTTAACTTAGACCTAATGGATTTTTTTCGTAGAACTTTTTTCAATAATAATAGGTTGAGGGGTAGATAAGATATATACTTTAGGTTTTGATGAAGAAGGTGGCTGATTAGAATCATTAGAGGGAGTGGTGAAAATGAATATGGAATTAGATTGAGTAGAAGGTTAGAAGTCGTAGGGATGAGAACATGTCATGATCTAAAATACATTAATAAAGAGAGGAGGACCTACTTTGGGAGAGTAGAGGTTGGAGGAGGGATGACGAGAAAAATTCATGGATGAAAGAGGAGACTTAGATGAATGAGGATGAAAAATCAAGAAACGAGATCTAGTACAGGAAGAGCGAGCACAGACAAATGATTCGGAGGAGAAAAATAATCAAGAACACAATAAGTAGGAATAGAGAAAATAGTTTAATCTCTGATATTCTTACCATCCAAGAGAAACAATTAAATAGGAATAATAGGTAGTTTGACATTCCTAAATAATAGGAATGTCAAGCTAAAATAGGAGATAACTAATTCCATACAAGGAGTGGAGAGAATATCAACAAGCTCCGGAAGTTAGAACAATCTCTCCTAATTAAAACAAAATATAACAATTTTCTCTAATGAGCTTATTCGGTGTAATTAATATATTTACACCAACACCCTCCCATAAGTGAATGCTAGGGAGCAAAAAAAGAAAGGGTCCTAGCTACTAGGCCTGATAAGGTACGCTGATACAATACTAGAAAATAAGGAAGGACTATACAAGCTCCCGCCCAAGAAAACTTCCTTCACCCCAAGTTTGTCTCAAAATTCCAGATAGTGAGGTGAAGCCAAGGGATTAGTGAGGATATCTGCGAGTTGATTAGTTATAGGAAGAAACTCTATCTGAACAACCCCATCCTAAATCAGTTGTCAAATGAAGTACATGTGGATCTCTATATGCTTCATGTGTTGATGCTCAATAGGATTACGTGTAATGTGAATAGCACTTTGGTTATCACACCAAAGAATGGAAGGAGACTCCTGTGAAAACCAAACTCACCAAGAATCTAATGAAGCCAAATAACCTCCTACCCTGTTGTCACAACACCTCAATACTTGGCCTCAGTGGATGATAATGCAATGGTATTCTACTTTTACAAGACCAAGATGAAAAAAGAAGCCAGATGTGGATTTGTAATTATTGCATCATCCACCCCAATTAGAATCTGTAAATCCCTTGATACTAGGAATAGTCTGAGGTGTGTAATGAATACCAAAACTCAAAGTCCCCAAGATATCTCAAGATCCACTTGGCTGCTTCCCAATGACTCTCATGAGGCTCATGTGAAAAATGAGAGACAAGATTAACATCAAAGGTGATATCTAGATGAGTATGAGTGAGATATAAAAGGCTCCCAACCAACTGTCTATACAAAGTGGCATCTACTAAGTTAGACTTACATGCAACAATCAATTCAATACCTGATTGGTAAGGTGTGAGAGATGGCTTGCAATCATCCATATGAAATATTTGAAGCAAATCTGTAGCATACTTCTTCTGACAAATAGAGATGCCCTCAACAGACTAGTGAACCTGTAGGCCAAGAAAGTAGTGCAAGAATCCCATATCTATCATATCAAATTCTGCTTTCAATTTTTGTTTAATGTCCTGTGTTAGAGAATTTGAACTACTAGTAATGAGGAGATCATCAACATACAATACCAATATCAACAATTCATCATCAGTCTTCAGGACATAAACTATATGATCAGTCTTACAACGATGAAAGCCAATAGACAATAAGAAAGTATCCATCCTCTCATACCAAGCCCGAGGGGCTTGTTTGAGACCATAGAGTGAACGCCGAAGTCTAAAAACAAGTGAAGAGTCATGCACAAACCCCTAAGGTTGCCCCATATAAATCTCCTCATGGAGATCACCATGCAAAAATCACTCTTCACGTCCATCTGATGTACTGACCATCGATGAGAAGCAATAAGAGAGAGAACAAGGCGAACATAATCCATCTTTGCGATAGGAGAAAAAAAGTTTCAGAGTAATCTACTCCTTCAACTTGAGAATACCCCTTGGCAACAAGACGTGCCTTGTATTTTTCAATTGATCCATCAACTACATATTTGGTCTTATAGACCCATTTACATTTTACAAGATTTCTTCCCTTAGGAAGAGGAACCAACTCCCAAGTATTATTCTTCACAAGAAAAGAATATTCATCCTACATTGTTGAATCCCATTCCAGTTGTCCAGATGCCTCGTGAAATAATAATAGGATCATTAGAAATAGCTTGGCTCATAAGAGCCATACCATAATAGGGACAATGATTGACAACACTAGAAGTCTCAGCTCTAGTGCATCATAGATCTTGTGAATCACCCACCAGATCACCTACTGTAGCCAATGTAAATATCAACCATTTCATAGTAGGAGTAGGAGTAGGAGAAATATCAGGTGGCCCATCAAAAACATCATTAGTGGTAGGAGTAGGAGACAATAATGGAGAAGGAAGAACTGTATGATCCAAAGGAGCCTCGGTCTCATCAACTCAAACATCTTTCCGAGACAAAACATCTTTGGTAAGCAGATCAAAAAGGAGATATGACTTCACATGCTCACAATGACCAACAAATATAAGTTCTTTAATTTTCTTCTCCATGGCTTTTTGAGTGTCATCAGGAACAAAATCCCAAGACTTGTATATGAAAACCCATAATTTTGATACATCGTTTTTCACCCGAAAATGCCTCCTTAGGAGTAACCCCTTACACTTGCTTTATGTGGAGTTGTGTTTTGAATGTGTTTTTTGCACAATTGAATACTTCTACCTAGAACTAAGGTCCCATGTTCTTGGAATGGA